>OX328129.1:51418197-51900697 GCA_946811695.1 Gonocerus acuteangulatus
TATGAACCTTCATAACTCTAAATGCTCTTACTGAGTCATAGAACTCTTGAAATTAAGTTATTTCTTCATTATCCAGACTTCAGCAGATCCTTATTATTGTGACAAAATGAAGTTTAAATTAAGGATCTGAAGAAATCAGGAAGAGTTTAGGCAAAAATTAATCTTGGCTATAAGACTACTAATACAGAAAGTCGTACACTGGTGCAAGGTTGAAGTCATGCTCGATTTGTGTTTAATTATAGCATTTAGGACATGTTAATGTTATTCTATCAATTAATTGTTAGTTGTTTTTTTTTTTTATTGGATCTAAGGCGTGTCACAACCTTAGAGTTCATTAACGCCAGATTGTTAGTTTTTAACATAAGAAAATTTTAGGGTGCAAATGTTTCTAAAAAAAAAAGTACATTTATCATAAGAACTTTGAATTCTGGAAAGTGATCATTATTCTGTTCACCCTGTGTGTATTGTGGAAAGTAAATGGGATCACATTAGTACAATGTGGTGAAATAGATACATACCTACATTAGTAGGATATTTTCTTCTAACTCATACCAAAGGGCCAAACTTTGCCAAAAGAGTGCGAACAGACAAATATATAAGCAACATAAGCTTGTACCAATTTCACCACTCTGTACTAATGTCACTTCTACAGGACATATTGGTTGAATAAAACCACATTTGTGGTGAATAAAAAATAAGTTTATATTAGTGTCAAAGTTTCTTCCTGATTTTCAAGCTTTCATCAGGGCTATAAAAAAAAATACGCAGTATAGGTGCAAACATGAGTGTAAAATAAGCAATAAAGCTTGTAAATATCATTCAGTATTAAGTTGAAACAATTTTAATATGATGAGTATCAGCAAGAAAATACAGATCTGTCCATTTTGGTTTTACAGCCCTGTTGAAAACTTCCTAATCAAAAGTTGACTGAAATATGAACTTATTTTTTATTATTTATTATTCAACAATTATGACTGAGCACTGACTATCTTAATCTTGACTTATTTAAATGATACAAGTTTCTAACCTCAACAAATTTTCTTAAGAGTTGAATGGCAAAAGAACTCACTGGGATTTACTAATACTCCATAGAATAAACGATATTTTGTTGGTATTAAACTCTGCTGAAGGGCTTCAAAGGCAAAAAGAGTTCTTTTTTAATTGAATGCAATAGAATACTTTTTTATTTATCAACGATTTTGACGTCTTAGCTTTCAGCGTCTCAACTATGAGACTCATTCATTCCACTTGACTGAGCTATCTCTTCAATTAGCTATATATTTTGAAACTTAACTATTCTTAAGAATGTATTTATTACATTAGAAACCTTAATATGTTAGATATAATTTTAAAGTGTTATTCATGTGTTTCACCTTCTGCTTTCTATGTTACCATACAGTTTTCTCTCTTATAATTTATGTTATAATTTATTATGTGTTACATGTATTAAATATGATAGTAAGCCTAATATATTTGAATACTTTATTTTTTCCTTGGAATGTGATTCTATTTTATTACTATTCTTTTTGATATTGATAATTACTGAATTGTAAAAGAGATTTGAAAATGCAGACAGTTTATCATTTATCTCTTTGTGTTGGATGCTTTTATTCCTACTACCACTTTTTATCCAATGACTTGAACTTTACACATTTTAATACTTCCTCTTTTCAGAACATTGTAATCATTAACCATGATCATCTTCATTCTTCAGTGATCTTCTAATAGGTGTGTTACGTAGTAAGGTCCATAAGTTTCCGGCCTCTCCTGCTTCCCCTCCTTCAAACGAGCCGGGACCTGCACGCCTATGCAGGTCCATGCCTGCTCACTCCATACCCATCGCCCGCACTTCCTCAGTCTTGTCAGTCCGTGTCCAGCCTTGAAGGAAACTCCCCATTTTTACAATGTTCAAACTCGGGTACCGTGCGATAGTTAAATTCTTTTGTTAAGTGGGTCTCTTACTCCTGCACAAATTAAAGAGCGCTTGGATTGTGTAAACGGGCAGTCCTCCCCCTCGTATTCCACAGTGAAAGAATGGGCAAAATTATTTAAGTTAGGGAGAGAAAGTCTAGAAGATGACCCACGTCCCGTTCGCTCATTGGAAGCTGCCACTTCTGAAACAATCCAACTTGTGGAATCTAAATTGCTGTCTGACCGGCGACTAAAAACCAAGGAAATAGCAGCGAGGTTAGGGCTTTCAAAGACAAGTGTTTTGAGGATCATCAAAGAACATTTGCATATGAACAACATTAGTGCAAGATGGGTTCCAAAAATTCTTTCAGCTGCTCAAAAACAGGAACGAGTTCACTGCTGCAATGAATTTTTACGCGAGTATAATGCCGACCCAAGGAATCTTTTGGACTCAATTGTAACTGGGCATGAGACAATGGTTCTATATTATGACCCACTCAGCAAAAGAGAGTCCATGGAATGGAGAAGACCAGGAGAAGGGCCTCCTTTAAAGGCAAAAGTCACGCAGTCAACAAAAAAGGTAATGGCCACAATTTTTTGGGACTGTAAAGGAATACTACTGATCGATTTTAAAGAAAGGAATACCACAATGAATGGTGAGTATTATGTAGCCCTACTTCACCGGTTATGAGACGCCATTAAAGAGAAGAGGTGAGGGAAGTTAAGCAGAGGTGTCCGCCTCCTTTACGACAATGCCTCTGTCCACACAGCATTGATTTCTAAGGCCGCTGTGAAGGACTGTGGATTCCAAGAAATCTCTCATACACCCTACAGCCCAGACTTGGCCCCTAGTGATTTCTACCTTTTCTCAAAGTTAAAATCTGACCTTCGTGGAAGGCGATTTAACACCAACGAAGAGCTCTAAGCAGCAGTGGAAGAACATTTTTTTAACAAAGAAGAAAATTATTTTTTTCATGGTATAGAAATGTTGCCAAAGCGTTGTATTAAGTGTGTTGAACTTAGAGGAGAATATATTAAAAAAACAATAAAACCAGATTTTTTTTTTCACCTTTCCTTCTATCCCAGGCCGGAAATTTTTGGACCTTAACTCGTATTATATAAAGAAAATGTTAATCCTCCAGCAGCTGCATAACTTAAACACATTCCTGAGCAGAGAGATTTGTTTGTGAGAACACTAGGAAGAACTTGGCTCCATTGAGTTGATGAAAGGTGTGCCGTTAGTGCAGCTTCCAGAGAGGGGTGCCTGCCAGTGATGATAAGCTGTGGTCAGCTGCTTTCAGATCCCCATTCACACAATCAGTCACTGAAACAATTCTGCTTCAAACTGTCGACCTTGGTCTGTAGTCAGTCGCTGCAATACTCCAAATTGCAAAATCCACGCCTTGTATCAAGCCTGCTGCATGGTTCCACCACGTCCACCTAGATATATTTGCACCACTCCTACCATCCTCACCATGGCTGACCGAACGACTCATTGGCCAGAAGCCATGCCTATCCCCGATATCTCCGCCTCAACCATCGCACAGCATTTATAAATGATACCCACAGGTGTTGTCGTATGGTGATGAACCTTGGCCCATTGACCTAGCACACACGTCTTTTCAGAACAGAAATATCTTATATGAGTTTCCTTGTCCTTGACTCCAGGATGGGTCAGCCCGTCTAAAGTCGAGCTACGGAACTCTGGAGGGACTTAAGGTCTTGCGTTTGAGCTCTCCGAGAGAAGCTTGGACTCTGTTCCTGGTATGGCCATCAACTTGATCTGTAGACAAGGGTTTTTCAAATTGTGGACACTTGTGTCCCTCTGTGCCCCAGCGAGAGCTTCCAGGTCATGACAAGAAAGAAATTTAGGCCTTCGACGAGAGTTCTAAAGTGCTTCACTGCCTCGTAGATCGGCAGGAGCCCTCTCTCATATGTGGCGCAGTTCTTCTGCATTTAGGCTAAGGCTTTGGAGAAAAATCCTAAAGGACGCTAAACTCTATCCTTATGCTGTTGCAGGGCTGCACCGATGCCATTGTCAGAGGCGCCGCAGACCAGGGAAAGCTTGCCGGATGCAGCAGGCTGTGCAAGCTTCACAGCATCTGACATGCTACGCTTGCTTTTTTCAAAGGCTTCCGTCGTCTCTTCGGTCGGCAAAATCGGGGCTTTGTCCAGCTCCTTGGCATTGTGAAGAAACTGGTTATGTAAGGCCTGCGAATGTGCAGCGTGTGGGATGCACATTATATAGAAGTTCAGCATGCCCAAGGAAAATATTAACTCGCTGATAGTCGCTGGCCGGGGGATTCCTGGATCGTCTGCACCTTCTAGGGAAGAGGTTGAATTCCGCTGGCGTCAACCTTGAATCCGGCTATTGGAATTTGGTGTTGAGCGCGGGTTATGTTCAGGGTGGTAAAGATGGTCTTCCCATCGAGCTGAGTGTTAAAATCCATCAGGTTCGGCACTGCTTACCTGTCCGGGACGGTCAACTCCTTTAATCGGCGATAGTCTCCGCAGACCCTTAAGCTCCCATCGTTTTTCGTAACGAAGTGAAGAGGACTAGACCAACAGCTCCTTTGATGGTCGGCAGATACCCTCGTAGATCATCCGCTGGAACTCCTTCAAAGGGGTGAAGGACGGGTAATATCTGAGAAAACTCGTAGGATGTGGGCGTAAAGACAGACGTCGGGTATTGTCGAGGTGGAGGGCGAGGGAACGGAGGAGACTTCCCAGGTCACCTTGAGACCGGTGTGCGGGTCGGTGATTTTAATGTCGATGGAGAGCCTATGATAGAAAAGAAAGCATGCTCCGAGAAGAGTCCACCAACATCCGCGATCACAAACGTCCACGGGAAAATGCAACGAAGACAGACGCCCAGCCTTAAAGTCTTCTCGCTCTAGGTGGAGATAGTGGTGTTGTTTACCACGACGAATGTGTATTCGGAGGCTTGGCGGTAGCTCCATGGATTGCGCGAGATGGTGGAGATAGAGGCTCCGGTATCTGCTAGGAAGGTAAGACCAGAACTCTTACCAGTGATGAACAGGTGGCGCTGGGATTGGACTTCGACGATGGCCACTTCTTCCGTTGGCTCTCTAAAAAACCGGCGTCTCCTGGTTCTTTCAGCTGCAGGGTTGTCGGCAGTTGCGGGCCTTTTTACGAAATTTTCTGTGGAAGAAACAAATCCCGTCTTGTGGGGACTTACATCGTTCACGTTGCTGCGAAATGTCGCGTTTTCACTACTGGTTGACCAGCATCGTTGACGGAGAGCTGCTACTTCTATTCGAAGGATCTGAAGTTCTGCCAGGATCGAATCTCTGCTGGCATTAGAACTGGGTGCAGGTGTCTTTGTGTGTCGTTGCGTGTATACAGCGTAGGCTTCAGGAGGCTCCACTTCCATTATTCTGAACGTAATATGTTCATATTTAAGAACGAAAATACCAATGATTCAAATTTGAACTTCTAAATGGATAGAGTTTGGCTAATGATGAGCATAATGCTTCTTGGAAATTTTCCCCTCTCAAGAGTTACTGCCTTTCTCGTTTTCCCGATTCTTACGTTGCTTAGTAATTTTGTTCATTATCAAATCTTTTATATTCCTTATTACACTGTACCAACAACAGTGCTAAACAACTTCTTATTTTACACCTTCTTTCACGAAGAAATTGTAAACAGACCTTATTTGTAACTACATGAACTGACTTCTTCCAATGTATTTTATCTGTTATTCTTAAGAATTTACAATATATTTTTTTAAGTACAACAAGAAATACATCTGTATAATTGTTTCGAGCACATCACCTTAGTAGTAAATAAATGAATTAAAAAAAAAAAAAAAAAAAAAATAATCCTGGGTGGACACTTAGCCAGTTCTTTTAGGCTGAGTTCTTTCAGCTCTCTGAGGTTGCCTCTGCATTTGTCTCATTTCTTGATTTGCTTTTGGATGCTTTTCCTTAGTTCCGTGGTTCCTACTAGCAGATTCCCTTTGAGGGCTTCTAGCTTTTTGAGGGGGAGGATGACCTAAAATATCTCTCCCTGGAGTCATTCTTGCCAGTCTTCCCATCATTTCCTAACGCTCGGACTTTTTCTTGTTCAAAAGAACCAATTTGAGGTTTATATTAGCATCTTAAGGGTTACGTTCACTGACAGACTTTCCTTCTGTTTTAACAATTTCTTCTGAATCAGGATCCTCCTGTTGGTGCGGAACCGCTGAGAACGCACCTTCCACAATTTCTGTAATATATCTTATAGATCTGTGATATTTTTTTTATATAGATCTTTCAACAGACCTTCATCTTTCTTGAAATTAGATATATATTTCAGGACTTTCATTAATCGTCTTTGAGGTCTTTGTTGTTGATTTATTGAGATTTTTGTTTTTTGGCGGTCATTTGTTGGGTGGCCAACGGCCAAAGCCACGTTGAGTGCACCAGTTCTCTATGATCACCGAACATAAGCAACATTGGGCGTGGACAGTACCTGAATGGGTCACGTGCTGTTAGAATTATAAATATGTGGCAACCTGTTAATAGCCCAATAGTTGATACGCCGTTAAACACAAAAAAAAAAAAAAAAAAAAAAAGAACTGGCTGATTCATTTCATGTGGTACAGGACATATGACAGCTAATTGATTGCATTTCCAAATAATTTAGTTTGGACGAATTTCGAACATGCAGAAAATATTCAACTGTATTTCTTAACACTCCGTGCCAAAGGTCGTGGGTTCGATTCCCGCTATGGGGAGGTGGCTTTTCTTTAGAAAAAAGAAAAGGCATCAGCCCTATCCTGGCTAGAAAAGGGTGGTAACCTATAGATAACCCGTCCTAAAATTCGTAGTTAATAATAACGGACGTTAAATTTAAATTAAAATATCTCATGATTTTAAGTTCACAAATCAAAAAATTAATTCAACAAATATTTTTCCAATTTTCTCGAAAACGGTTACAGATATCGCCTTAAAAATGGTTTCATTCATTTTCCTACGCGAAGAAACGTTTAAAACGAGTACATTCAAGCATTTTGCTGGTTAACGAACTTGACCCTTCAAATCAGAGGAAAGATTTTTGTACCTTTCATCAAAATCGGACGTTATTCATTGATATAGAGCGCGAACAGACAAATATCTATCTATATAATAATCACCTGTCTGTTTATCTATTTGTTCCTTATACAAATCCACACCGTTTTACCGATTTTGACCAGTTTGGCACACAGGCAGGTCTTGATAGGGGGGGGGAGTGTCATAGACAGAAAGTAGGTAGCACGCCGGGGAACAGCTATATATATATATATATATATATATATATATATATATATATATATATATATACATATATATATATATATATATATATATATATATATATATATATATATATATAAATATAAGCTTTTGATACTACATATTACCCTTATGGCTGGATCTAGGAGACGGTTTATTGCAATATCAATATTTATAATATGATATTCGTTAATTAAACTATCTACTTCATTTCTGATGTTGGTGCACACAAAATCAACCTCCAGAAATATAGGAGGTGAATTTCATAGATTTGGGACCAATTACATTCATCATAACTAGCATATTTTCTTCATGTTTTACTACTTGTACTGTATTGAGAACTATTGTATTTTCGCTGGGGTATAATGATTCGCCCATGTGCGTTGTTTTATTAGTAAAATCTGATCGACTATCTTCGATTGTTTTAGAATTACATCTTGGGTTTGGTTGATGTATGATTCCTTTATATCAAAACAGTACTTTTAATGGGCCAGTAAAATAAAATATATTGATTTATTGCTTCCCAATAATCAATTAATGCACAGTTGGACTCAAATTTAAGCCAATAAATCTTTAGTACGAGGTACTTTGTTGTCTTCAACATTAGGTATAGAAGCTAAGTCTTCAGGGAATAGACGTTTGCTTGATAGTCTCGCAAGATGTCCTTTGATTTGTACGAGGCACTTTGTTGCCTTCAACATTAGGTATAGAAGCTAAGTCTTCAGACAATAGACGTTTGCTTGATAGTCTCGCAAGATGTCCTTTGATTTGTACGAGGCACTTTGTTGCCTTCAACATTAGGTATAGAAGCTAAGTCTTCAGACAATAGACGTTTGCTTGATAGTCTCGCAAGATGTCCTTTGATTTGTACGAGGCACTTTGTTGCCTTCAACATTAGGTATAGAAGCTAAGTCTTCAGACAATAGACGTTTGCTTGATAGTCTCGCAAGAGGTCCTTTGATTTGTACGAGGCACTTTGTTGCCTTCAACATTAGGTATAGAAGCTAAGTCTTCAGACAATAGACGTTTGCTTGATAGTCTCGCAAGATGTCCTTTGATTTGTACGAGGCACTTTGTTGTCTTCAACATTAGGTATAGAAGCTAAGTCTTCAGACAATAGACGTTTGCTTGATAGTCTCGCAAGAGGTCCTTTGATTTGTACGAGGCACGTTGTTGCCTTCAACATTAGGTATAGAAGCTAAGTCTTCAGACAATAGACGTTTGCTTGATAGTCTCGCAAGATGTCCTTTGATTTGTACGAGGCACTTTGTTGCCTTCAACATTAGGTATAGAAGCTAAGTCTTCAGACAATAGACGTTTGCTTGATAGTCTCGCAAGATGTCCTTTGATTTGTACGAGGCACTTTGTTGCCTTCAATATTAGGTATAGAAGCTAAGTCTTCAGACAATAGACGTTTGCTTGATAGTCTCGCAAGATGTCCTTTGATTTGTACGAGGCACTTTGTTGCCTTCAACATTAGGTATAGAAGCTAAGTCTTCAGACAATAGACGTTTGCTTGATAGTCTCGCAAGATGTCCTTTGATTTGTACGAGGCACTTTGTTGCCTTCAATATTAGGTTTAGAAGCTGTCTTCAGACAATAGACGTTTGCTTGATAGTCTCGCAAGATGTCCTTTGATTTGTACGAGGCACTTTGTTGCCTTCAACATTAGGTATAGAAGCTAAGTCTTCAGACAATAGACGTTTGCTTGATAGTCTCGCAAGATGTCCTTTGATTTGTACGAGGCACTTTGTTGCCTTCAACATTAGGTATAGAAGCTATGTCTTCAGACAATAGACGTTTGCTTGATAGTCTCGCAAGATGTCCTTTGATTTGTACGAGGCACTTTGTTGCCTTCAACATTAGGTATAGAAGCTAAGTCTTCAGACAATAGACGTTTGCTTGATAGTCTCGCAAGATGTCCTTTGATTTGTACGAGGCACTTTGTTGCCTTCAACATTAGGTATAGAAGCTAAGTCTTCAGACAATAGACGTTTGCTTGATAGTCTCGCAAGATGTCCTTTGATTTGTACGAGGCACTTTGTTGCCTTCAACATGAGGTATAGAAGTAGTCTTTACACAATAGACACAGTCTTCATGGTAGTCTCGCAAGAAGACGTTGACTTTTTCGTATGGATTCCGGGAGTTGAAGACTTGTCTTGTATGTTGCCTTTGCTACTAATCCGTAGGTTGAATGCTTCATGTTCCCTTGGATCTATCACAAGTTTCACCAACACATCAAATAATCTCCAGTTGATTAGAATCCTTATTACAACCACAATATTGCAATATTCATAACGGGGAAAGGACTTTCCTATATTGATTCTAGGAGAACTGCTACAAGAAAGGAGTCCCTGGGGATGATCGAGTGGCTTGAGTTAGGGTTTTGACCCCTTGCCTAGTAAACAAGGCGTCCTGATCCTCCGCCGTCCAGATTAGCGGCGACTCAGCGCTCTTTCCTTAAGCAGGGATTACTCAAATTCTACCCGCAACTAAGAATGTTTTTCTCCTATTCTTTCCGTAGATATATTTCTTCTTTTCATTCCTTTCTGATATTTATTGCTGAGTGACTGGCCTTTTTATATTCTTAGTATAGTATAGAAGTCGAAGACTTAAACAGTTTTTACTATTATGTCTTTCTAGGCTTTAAAATGCGGAGCAGAACCATTCTTCGTGAAGCTAGTTTATTGACTAAACTTGCTTCGGCTGGTCAAAATTGGAACATCATAACATACATTGTTAAAATAGGGGGAATGTCATGCATTTATAAAACTCTTCAACTTCACACAATATGCTGCTTTTATCGCTCTAGATATTTAGGGTTCCTTTGACGCCTATTCAGGAGCAACTTAATTATACCGAAATAAATTTAGCCTTAACTAAGGAACTCCTTACATAAATAGGGCCACGTCCATAACATTACGAACAGACTGACAAATATAGTATTAAGATATACTGACAAAATTGTTACAATGATTTTTTTTTTTAAATACCGAACATAGTAAGTACAAAAAAAAATAACTGGCTGTTACCCGGGGTGCCATGCTACACCTACTTTCTGCATCTAGAAAAGCAAAAATAAATTAGAAACCAAATAAGTAATATGAAAATCTAATAACGCAAATCCGTAACTGTTGGGGTTCACAGTTTCGAACCCTTGACCTCCGAATTGTGAGTCCAAGACTATTGTTACTTAGATTAAGGCCTACTTGTGTGCCAAGTTTGGTCAAAGTCAGTCAAACGGTGTGGATGTGTTTAAGGAACAGACAGCTGCTAGACGATTTTGACCTAGCATATGACACTCCCCGTATCAAGACCTACCTGTGTTCCAAGTTTGATCAAAATCAATTGATTTGTATAAGGAAAAGACAGACAGACAAACGCCTCATTTTTATATTCATAGATTATGTTGCTCCTGAAGATGGGTAAAGGGACGCGAAACTAGTAGAGCGATAAATAAAGCATAATATGAGAAGTTGACGAGTTTTATGTATGCAAGATCTTCCGCCTATTTAAATAATATGTTGAAAGAAAATGGGGTCACAATTTTATAACATAACATACATGTAACCGCATAATTCAGAAAAACATTGTTACAAAGTAAAAAATGTACAAGAAAATATAGAATAATGTAAAGCGTAAAATATATGGTTTCTTGTTGTTGATCTGTAATCATCTAAAAGCTTATTTATCTCTTAGAAAATATATTTCAGTTTGTCTAAATGAAAAATACGTCCCATTCATAATGTAGGGGACACAAGGAATTAGTTGAAAGATATTTAAGGCTCGTGCCTTCTGACTGCTAAATTATCTTAAACAAGTTGACGGTAATGTTAATACTATCTTTGTTAATATTAATACTATCTTTGTTTGGAAATACTTCCCAAGATTTATGTCGATGCGCCGTAAAAAAAAAAAATAATTAAAAAAAAAAATAAAAAAAAAATAAAAAAAAAATAAAAATAAAAAAAAAAACTTCCTATTATGTATCAACAAATAAATAAGTGATTAGGGGTTAGATTCAACACTTCGGCTATTTCAACCTCATGCATTATCATTTATAAGATTATAGTAATATTCATGAAGTGATTAAGTTTTCGCGAAAAAAATCATATTAAACATTCGCCTATACCAACCGGTGGAGTGCCATGTGGCTCTGGATCTTGTTCTCGTGGGCTTTTGAAGGTATTAAGTAATTTTTTTTTTAAAGGCATATCGATTCGGCCATTAGCTCCCGATATCCCATTGCTGAAAAAAGATCAAACTCCAAGAGTGACAGCCACTTCATCACGGAGAAATCCCACAGATTCCTTTTTAAATATATTATTATGGTGAAAAAACTAAACTAAAATAAATAAATATATTATTATGATTTCTATTTTTAAAGTTATTTGAAATTGTAGGATCTTACTTTTAATCTTAATCTTCCAATCCCTTGGATTTTTGCAACCATTTATGAGTCGATAAGTTGTGATTGTTTACTAGCTAATTCAATATATATTTTCGTGTTAGGCGGAAGGTCAAAAAATAAAAACTTCACCATACAGTTTCACCAACTTTATTATGTCCCTACAACTACTAACTTTACTACGTCTAGACGTGGTTGTACTGGTGGAAGGTTATCCTCCTCAGGTTGAGGCTGTAAGTTTTACATATGTATTTTTTTCTCCTGAAGAGGCACCAAAAAGGCGTGAAACATGTAGGGACGTAATAAAGTTGGTGAAACTGTATGGTGAAGTTTGACCTTCCGCCTAGCACGAAAATACCAAGGTTAAGGAAACGGTCAGTTGAATAATAACAATATATTTTAATTAAAGATCATGAAACCGACCAATTTACCAATTTCGTGGATAATGGCCCATGACGTTATTTCGGCGATATTTGTGGATTAAGTTCCTACCACATAGAAATAAAGTTTTCAGCCGAAAGAAAACTTCTAAAAAGCAAAAGTTTGGACGGTATTTCGATTACGGTAAGTTGGGTTTCAATGCTGTTCTGTCGTAATATCTTTCACTTTATACTACAGGAGTGTATCTGAACTGGATACAACGGGCAATTTATATGGCCAGCTGTATTACCCGTATACGGCATCGCTTTTATGATTCTACCTGCGGATAGTAATATACTGTAATAAAATTCATTATCGTTGTATGTGAAGTAACATTATCAATATTATGGAGCTTTAAAGTGAAATATTTTTCTTGTGGGAATGTTATTATGAAGGCCCAGGTTTCCTTTCTTATGTCTAAAGTTCATTATCAAGCAGAGTAAAAAAAAATATATCCAGAGTTTTTATTGGTCATCAATGTAATAAAGTTCGACTGAATTATATAGTCACATTTATCAAAAGTGATCTTTGACCATGGAAATTACCAGGATGGGTTCGGTCACAATAGATAACCAAAAACAAATAATTTATTTGCGTTTCGGCTTTGTTTTCAAATCTTCATCAGGCTTATGAGTATGAAGTACTCCGGCCCTCCTTGAACACTTATTCATAACTAGAGCCCGGAAGTTAGGCAAAATGCCTTTTTTATCTGAATGGATATATTGCAGAATCAGATAGAAATAAATATGTTTTCGTGCATTTAGGAAGTGTAGCGACAATTTTTATTTTGCCTATTTTGGCTTCCGTTGCCTATTTTTGCCTTTTTTGCTTGTTATGCAATTTGTTTCTGCGATTTAAACATTTCAAAAAGCACATATTGAATTTCCGTTCATCGAAGACGAAAAAGGTTGCACGAATTACAAATTGCCGTCACTAATATCTACCCGAAAGCTTATTTTCCCTACCCATGGATTTAACCTCTATAAATAACAGAGCCTTCCTTAGTAGAAGGAATGCACAAGCATAAGGCCGGGCGCAAATTGAGCCCAGCGCAGACGCAGCAGAGACGAAGCACAGGCCTCGGCGTTTCTGCAACACATTGGTTTCAATGGAGTGCCGCATATTGAAGCCAGCGCTGGCGCAGGCGCGGCAAGGGCCTCTGTCGTCCCTCGGCGTTTTTGTGTTTTCACACAGATTCCTACGTCCTCTGTCGGTACTGGCTCGCTCGCCATTCCATTTAATCATGGAAAGTTTTACATGTGAAGTGAACATTTTTATTGTGTTGTGCGATATAAGTCTTCTGAATTATATGAGGACGACAAGTAAAGACCAGACATGGGATTAAATCGCCAAAGAATTAAACAAGGACAACGGTAAGTACAGGTTATTTTGTCTGTTTTTAATATATTAATTGAAATGCAAAGTAGATTTACATTTAAAAGCGTTGCAACTCTTTAAAATATTATTGAGATTACAATTGAGTTAAAACAAATAAATTAAGTGAACAAAAATAGTGAGTATTATTATAAAAATGAATTATGTAAGTACAGGTTATTTTACCTGTTTTCATTATTTTAATAGAAATACAAAGTAGATTTACATTTAAAGATGTAGTAACACTCAAAAATATTATTAATATAACAATTGAACTGAAACAAATAAATCAAGTGAAGAAAAATAGTATTATTATCAAAATGAATAATATAAGTACAGGTTATTTTGTCTGTTTTCATTATTTTAATAGAAATACAAAGTAGATTTACATTTAAAGATGTAGTAACCCTCAAAAATATTATTAATATATCAATTGAATTGAAAAAAATAAATTAAGTAAAGAAAAATAGTGAGTATTATAAGATTGAATTATGTAAGTTCAGGTTATTTTACCTATTTTTAATATATTTATTTAATTAAGTAGATTTAAAAATAAAGTAACTCTTAAAAACATTATTGAGATTACAATTGAGTTAAAGCAAATTGTATTAAGTGAACAAAAATAAGTGGGAAAATTGTTTGTAGTTAAAGAATGAAGAACCACTCAAAGCTGGCTTTCTTATGGTTACATCTTTACCGTGAATAGCTCAAAAAAAATTGTATAAAATTGCTACTTTCTCTCATACTCTATTGTAATTGTTTCCCACATTTTGACATTAGGTTCAGGCATTTACATAGGTTGCAAGTGTGTCCATATTGCCCGGTATACTTTAGACATAATGTTGGGAACAGTCCTTTCTCCCAACCTATAGCTATTATTTTAAACATATCCCCAGTAGCCAAGTATTTGAAAGTAAATACTATTGCATTATGTTCTATGTGTTCTAATATCTATTAAATGTTGTTATAGGAAAGAAGGCTGAAGACCAATAGACAAAATTGATAAACTACCAACGGAATTCTATATAAAATCTAACAAAAGTTATGCCCTTGCAATATCAACAGTTAAGAAGAAGAAGAAAACTATTTGTTGCAGTTATGGAAGCTGAAGACAAAATTTATCCTCAATCTCGGAACGATGGTTGAGAATTAGCTGATAATCCATCATATTTACTAACGCCCACGATTAACATGATGAGGAAGAAACAACACAAACCTTCATTGAGATTGAATTATTTTGTCTATTTACTCATTTTACTTATTGTATTAGTTCATTCTCCGGTTCGTTAATTATTTTTCTTGTCTCCTTTTTTTTTAATTTAAATAAAATTGTTAAATATGATATGTACATAAAATAAAACTATGCTTGCCTAAGACATATTGCTACCTTCACTTCATTTCCAATTGGCTTCTGAGCACTGCATTCCTTTCCTTTAATTTCACTTTAATAATCTCATGTATTTTATAAAATTGTTGTCAAGTTGTATATTAGAAATTCAAAGTAAATACTCATTTAAAAATATAGTAAACACATTAATAGGCACTCATTTGGTAGGTTTTTAGTATGGCCTAAGTTTCATTCACTTCATTTCATTTGTTGGGGTTAATTCAATTGTTTTAATTTCAAATTTTGTTGAGAATAAATTTGAAGTCTAGTCTCCCTTCAAAATGTATGAATTCAAATGTTATGTTAATGGTATTTTTAATTAAAAACACCTCAAATTTATTATGATCACCACCTCAAACCAGAAATATTTTATTTATTTATTTCCTCTCCTTACACGCAACATTTCGGCCTTTAGGCCATTTTCAAATCACTAGAAGAAAAATAAAGTAAGTGTTAACATCACATTTTTAATTAAGCTTGGACCTCGGAATTTTCTTCTGGAGTAAATAAGGATATGAGATAATTTTTTTTTATTCCTACCCCCAAAGAAAATTTACAAATCAAAATTGCTGGCTTGTGCCAGTTCATGTTCTACTCCACGTGCATTTGTCAGTGTTTGAAGGTGGAGTACATTTTTTTCGATGCAAGTCTTCCCTTGAAGGGTCCATTGGTTATAATATAATTAGAATGGAAGCAGATAAAAAAGGAGCTTCGATGAATGAGTATTTAAAAAGAAAAAAGGAGGAGTGTAAACAATTTTTAGTGGATTAAAGTTGAGTAAAGGATTTGTTTTTAGAAAGAAAAAAGCACCTTAAAACACTGGGGGAAATTTATTATTTAAAAGAATGTAAAAATAATTTTTAAATTCCACATTTTCTGTATGGTTCAAAAATTGTTGTCAGCCTAACGTTTTAAAGAAACTAAAAAATACTGATATTTTTAATAAATCTGCTGAAGAACTAATTGGTTTTGATATTAATCAAGGCTACTGGCTTGTTGGGAGTACTAAGAAAGATTTAAATTCTATTATTAATAAACTAAATGTTAATGCTAAGGTAAAATGTTAAGAAGAGTTCAATGTTTTCATAGATTATGTAATGATAAGGAAATAACTTAAATCTTGGTAAATTAACCCTAGTCCGGGCGCGCTGGTTGCTTTTGTCAACCAGTCGAATGATTTCATTTCCATTTTCCACAAATTCTGACTCAGACGCTTCCAGCCGCTAATACCTTTGCCCAACATCCTTCCTTTTCCTTCAGTACAATTTTGACTTTAATAGAGTGAACATCTGCAATATTATTCATTATTTAGTCTTTGAATCCAGCTTTGGTAGACAAAGTCAACCACGCGCCCGGTCATGTAAGTAATTTAGTTTCTGTTTTTTGCTGATTATAATTTTCACGTCTCTTCTCATAATCGGATTATACTATTTTAGGTCGCGTTTTATTAAAAATGAAGACATACCTAAAATTTTAGAAGAGCTTAAACAGCAATCAGACGAGGAAAAAGAAGCTAGAGCTTGTGCTGGCAGACCAGCAGAGTATGATTCTTCCGACTCTGAAGATGAAATCGTATGTCATTCTGACCAGGAACATAACAGTGATACCGAACAAAAAATAGATTCTGAAAAGGAAACAACCTCTGAAGATGAGATGGACACAGATTTTTTCTATGGAAAGGACGACACTATGTGGGCTACGACGGCTTTCACCAAAAGTTCATCTAGGACTAAATCAAAGAATATTGTAAAAATATTACCAGGTCCAAATGGGGAAGCAAAAAATGCTATTACTGAAATTGATTGACCTCATGTTCGGCTTCAGCACGCCAAGGAGCATAGAGATTGACCAAAATCATCAAATCAAATTTCAGAAAGATTATTTTTGTAGACCTGTGTTATTAATCTTCAATGAGCGATTTTTGTTAAATTTTGTAATGTGGATTAAAGAATTTATTGAATAACTTGAATTGAATTTTAAATATTATTTATTTTATTATTATGTCATATAACCCCTAATATCAATAAAAATAATAAAAAATTATGTTCATGCATAATAGTTAAGGTTAAGAGTGGGTATATACTCGTAAGTTAAAGAAAACTGTGGTGGTTGACAAAGACAGCCACGCGCCCGGATACGTGACTCTAATAGACGCGCCCGGTCTAGGGTTAAGGAATAAATTACAAACATACCAGAGAATAAAAATAATAAAACTAAAATGTGATAATAGATATAAAATGGCGCTAATGATCCAAGCAATCGATGCACCATAACAATAAAAAGGTATAAAAATGGTAAACATAAAACCTTTGTAGATTGTAAGAATATAAGAGAAAATTTATTATTTAGAAATAATGATGCGGATAGTGAACTAATAAAGGAGTATAATGAGTATTTACAAGAAAGAACTGGTTGTGAATTTAACTGATATAAAAATCCCTTAGGAAGTAATTAATTAAATGAAAATGTAGATTTGTTTCT
Source organism: Gonocerus acuteangulatus (assembly GCA_946811695.1). NCBI lineage: Eukaryota > Metazoa > Arthropoda > Insecta > Hemiptera > Coreidae > Gonocerus > Gonocerus acuteangulatus. The sequence continues at coordinate 51,435,455 of OX328129.1, forward strand.
GACTAATGCCCAGATAGATAAAATAAATGTAATAGTAGATGTAGAGTGTATTTTGAAATCATTAGATACTTGTAAAAACCATTTTAATAGCCTTAGAAATAATATAAGTAGGAAAATTGGAAATTTTGTAGAGAAGAAAGAAAAAATGTTTTTAACTGGGTAAATTAATTAAAACTTGGGAGAAGGATTTAAAAATTAAAATTAGGTTTAAAAAAGAAAATTCTAAAGTTATATTAATATAAATGGCTTTGAGGGTCCAATGAGATGTTAACACTTCATTTTTTTTTTCTAGTGATTTGAAAATGGCCTGAAGGCCAAAGCGTATTTGTAAGGAGAGGAAATAAATAAATGAAATATTTATGGAATAGGTGATGATCAGACTAGGGTGTTTTTAATTTAGCTTGACCTCAGAATTTTCTTTTGGAGGATATTATAAGATAATATTTTTGTTTCACTATATTTTTAAATCTACTTAATATTTCGAGCAATATATCCGAAATCGTTTTTAAAATATTAAACTCGCCATGAGTTTCTCTTTTTCTCAAAAAGTTCCTAGATTTCCCTCTCTTTCATTTTTTTAAAAATACAGACGATAAAAAAAGCGTACTGTTTTCGTATCGTCAGATTTGGACTCGAGGCTCAGCAGCGCAGCGCGTGGCTTCTATCGGAACTAGGCAAGTTACTGAGCTGGGTTCAATTTGCGTTACCGTTTCTGAACTGGGCCCTACGGACCTCCTCTGTCTGTTTTACCGCTATTTCTGAAGCCCCTGTGCTGCGTCTGCGCTGGGCTCAATTTGCGCCCGGCCTAATGAATAGTAGGAAAGAGAGAGGATGAGAGAAGTTCGTCTCCTTCCTCACATCCCTTTTGCTGTGACAATGCGTAATTAATTACCTGGTATTCCGGATTTCGAAATGACAAGATAATGCAGAGGAAGTTTTGCCATGATGAAGAACATTTTTTCTGAGAAGGTCTATAACAGTTGATACTTTGAAAAAGCATCTTGTTGTTGCCTGTAACAAGGGAAGTAATTCCCTTAAGAGTGAGTACACTAATTCTGTGATAAATCTATATATATATTTATAAATCACGTGTCTGACTGTTTGTCCGTTTGTTCCTTATACAAATCCACACATTTTGACCAAACTTGGAATACAGGTAGGTCTTGATCCGGGAAGTCTCGTAGGCTAAGTCAAATACGTCTACCAGCTATCTGTCTGTATGTTTGTTCATTATACATATCCACACATTTCGACACATGTAGGTCTTGATTCGGGGAGAGCCATAGGCTATGTTAAAAGTCGATGTTAATATGACTCACAGTTCGGAGGTCACGGGTTCGAAACAATGAACGGGGTTCCTAATTTATTTTTGATTTTATGGAAGCAGAAAGTAGGCGTAGCATGGAACACCAGGTAACAGCTAGTTGGTAATAAAGAAATGAATGAATGTATGTATGAATAGGGCGTAAGGACGAAGAACGTCAAAGGTTACCATCGTCCTGAAAATGATTATTTAGAATACATTTTTTCATCATTAATGAGTAAGGTCCGACATTTTTCGTGCATATTTTCTTGAACTGGGGCACGTCTTGCTAGGAAGGTCTCTCGTTACCATGTACTACCTCTGCAGTCCAGCTTAAGAAAGGTGTGGGAAAAAGATGCACGAAACATGTCGGGCCTATTAAATAAAGTAGTATGAAGACGGGAAGACTGCTTTAACGACCCCCCATGCCTCCTAAGATAAAAAACAATATATATATATATATATATATATATATATATATATATATATATATATGTATGTATTGTCTCATTAGGAGTTTTCAATTCTTAATAATCAAAGCGACGATCTGACTTTCTTTCTCCTGAAATCCTCGCTACATTAAAAAAAATAATTATAGAAATGAATTATACAATTTTTAGCAAATTCGATAAGTAAGGCATAAATGTATTAAAATGAAATCAATTATCCGGTTTTCTGGCATAACTAACCTCACTATTAAAGTGTTTCTTAATAATTATAATTAGCTATAATATTTAGCTTAACTGCTCGCTGTTAAAATGTCTTGATTATTAAGGATTTAATAACTAACAATGACCCCGAATTTATCCTCAGTTGTTTATTTGCTCTTGGTGTACTAAGATTTTGATACAACTTTTCTTTGGCTTCAGGATAATAAATGTCCTCGTATTCATTCCGTCAACATGGATATAGAAAATAATTTCGGAGAGGCCTGGGAAAACTTCGGGGGGGGGGGGGGGGGAGAGGGGCTGAGGCCATTTCCGGTGAATGAAATACTAACAAGTTAGATCTTGAAGTGTTTTAGCCAACTTAAACGCTATTACACCGAAAACAGAATATGCGAACTAAATGATCTTATTTAATTTATTTTTAATAGTTTTATGAAATTTTTACAGATCAAATCAAAATTTTGGAGGGGGGGGGGGGCTGCAGCCCTCCCCCTTATAAACGCCCATGTCCGTCAACGACATGATTTCCAATATCATCCTTCATTGTCTGCAAATTCTTATGTGTACAAGAGTCGTCTCGAAAATTCCGGAATCACACTGACGGATGAGCATGCCAAGTATTCGTAAGGTCAACGGTCTTTTTAGCACTGTAATGTTGAGCATTAAAGTATATACGTGATTTTTTCTTGTTATAATATGCTCTATAAATAATTCTATTCCATGTATTTTTGACCATTAATTACTTATATTAATTTTTTTGTATATATATGGTGCAGGTCCAAAGAATAGTACTCCTTTTTCATATGTACTACTTTATTGTTGGCATGCCCTGCATAGGAAAAAAGTCCGTCACGCAGGAGCTGCATAACTAAGCACTTTCCTCAGAATTTGGGTAGTGTAGACTGCTTTCTAGAACAATTTGCTTAAAATATCCAACATAAATAAAATAAAAACATGAATTGTCGGGGTTCGGTCACTGCTACTTAATAAACCTACATTTTATCATAAAAATGGTTTTATTGTGCCGACGTTTCGGCTTGAACTTCAAGCCTTCATCAGGGCTGTAAAAAACAAGTAGGACGGATGTAGTACTGAAATATACACACACACATATATATATATATATATATATATATATATATATATATATACATATGCCTACAAACATAAATACACATACATATATACATACATACATATGTGGAAAAAGACAAAAACATAAAATACTAGAACATAATATATAGAAGTGAACATAATATATAGTGTTTGGATTATTAGGAAAACAGATATAAGAATAACAGATTACATATTAGATTAGATATAAGAATAACAATATGGGCTTACCGATGGGAAGATAGAGAACTATTCCTCACAAATGCGGGATCATTTCTGACAGTTAATACAGGGAAATATAGGAAGAAAGGAGTTGGTGAGGAGGAGGGGGGTTCTGGACCACCCAATGGACAGAGAACATAGAAGATGAAAGAAAGAGCGGCAAAGTACAGTAAGGGGTCGTAAAGTCATAAAATGCTGTGTTAATGGAAAGGGGGGCAGGTATAAAGGGCTATATTGCATGCGGTATAGGGGATTAGGATGGAGTTTTTAATAAATGGAAGATGTTGGAGTAGGTAGAGGAGATGACTTCTTTGTCAATTTTGTCATTAACTGGATTATTTTCTAGGTGGATAAAAATTGATTCGGAAAGGAGGCGTTTTTCTTCGTTGGATTCAGTGGAAAGGATGGAGTATTGGTCAAAACCAAAGTCATGTCCGTCTGTGATGGCATGTCTAGTTAAAGCTGTCTTTATGTCTTTATTCCGTACATCATTTTTGTGGTTGTTGATACGTTTTCTTACTGGGTTTTTAGTCTGTCCAATGTACGCACTATTGCAGTTGGGTGTGATGCAGGGGATTCTGTAGACTACATTGGTCCTGTCTTTTTGTGGGATAGGGTCTTTAAGAGTCGTATGTAAGTTTTTCAGTTTGTTCTGTGTCGATAGTCCTAGTTTTAGAGTGGGGAAAGTATCGCGTAGGGATTTTTGGATTTTTTCTGTGAGGTTTGGGATATATGGGAGGCCTCTGAATTGAGGGACAATATTATCTTGGGTAGTGGGGATGGGTTTAGGGTTATTAAAAGAATTTATGAGACGGGTGATAATGTTCGTAGGAAATCCATTGGTAGTAAGAATATCGAGGAGTCGGGATTTGTTGGCAGGGTGAAATTTGGTGTCGGATAGGGAGAGGGCTCGATTTATTAGGTTGCTGGCAGTATTGAGGATTTGGTGTTTGGGGTGTGAGGAAAGGTAATGGAGAAGTCGTCCCGAGTAAGTGGGTTTGGTATACCAATCAGTGGATATAGAGCCGTCTGTATTTCTAATAAGGAGTATGTCAAGGAAAGGGAGGGAGTTGTTAGTTTCGGTCTCGATGGTGAATATTAACCGGGGGTGGTAGGAGTTAAAGGCTGTTAGAATTTCTGGAATCTTATCAGGATTAATTATGAGGAAGAGGTCGTCAACATATTTTTTAAGGAAAATAATATCGTCGGGGAACATGGGGAGGATTTGGTCAAGGAGGTCATTAAGGGTAATATTGGAAAGGTCAGGAGCGAGGCAGTTACCCATGGCGAGGCCAGAGATCTGGTTGAAGAATTTATCTTGGAATAGGAGGTATCCGGATTTGCAGCAGAGGGATAGGGATTCAAGATAGGAAGATCGAGATAGCTTGGTGTGTGGTTCGAGGGTGGTCCAATTCTTGTCAATAATTTCGAGGGTTTTATCTATGGGAATGTTTGTGAAGAGGGACTGGGCATCTAGAGAGGCTAAAATGAAATTAGGGGGGATGAGAAAGGAGTGTAGTTGTTTTTTAAGGTCGTGTGCATTCTGTACGTCATAGGGGTTATTGTGACTTAAGGTCTGGAGGGAAGTAAGGAGAAATTTGCTTAGTTTTGAGGAGGGGGAGTTTATATTAGAAATGATGGGACGTAAGGGATTATTTTCTTTATGGATTTTCGGGAGGCCATAGCATCTGGGGGCTTGGGAGTTATGTGAGATGAGGTGTGAGCGGGTCCGTTGGTCAATCTCTTTGTTGTCATGTAGTTTATGTATGTGTTTGTTAAAGGATTGTGTGAGGGAGGGGGTGGGATTTCTGTTATGGGGGGTCAGTAAGTAAGTGGTGTTGTCAGAAAGGAGTGTGATCATTTTTTCCGTGTATTCAGTCCTGTCCATGATAACGGTTTTGTTCCCTTTGTCAGCCCGGGTAACGATTAATTCGTTATGGGATTTAAGGAAGGAGCGGGTGGTTCTTATGTCTTTGTAGAGTAGGGGAGAAATTTTGGGGGATTTGAGGGAAGGATGGTGTAGGTGGTTTGTAATAACGTTGGAAATGCGTATTCGGGATAGTTCTCTTTCTTCATCATTTACAATAAGTGTCTTATCTCTATGAATGTATTCTAAATCGGTGATAAGCTTTGGGACCAACTTGCCCAGGTTCGTGACAGGGGTGGCAAAATTGGGCCCAAGTGATAGAATATTGTTCACTTCGGGGGGTATATCGATGGAGGAGATATTATGGACACATTCTGGTTTCCCAGAGGGGAATGAATTATGGTTATATTTCTTGAGTAGGATTGTATCAAGTTTGGATTTAAGGGTGTGCTTTTTTTGTTTTTTTGTAAAATCTTTGGTTGTTTCCATGATGGAAACAAACGAGCTATAATCTCCTTCATCGATATTTACACAATACAAAAAAAGCACACCCTTAAATCCAAACTTGATACAATCCTACTCAAGAAATATAACCATAATTCATTCCCCTCTGGGAAACCAGAATGTGTCCATAATATCTCCTCCATCGATATACCCCCCGAAGTGAACAATATTCTATCACTTGGGCCCAATTTTGCCACCCCTGTCACGAACCTGGGCAAGTTGGTCCCAAAGCTTATCACCGATTTAGAATACATTCATAGAGATAAGACACTTATTGTAAATGATGAAGAAAGAGAACTATCCCGAATACGCATTTCCAACGTTATTACAAACCACCTACACCATCCTTCCCTCAAATCCCCCAAAATTTCTCCCCTACTCTACAAAGACATAAGAACCACCCGCTCCTTCCTTAAATCCCATAACGAATTAATCGTTACCCGGGCTGACAAAGGGAACAAAACCGTTATCATGGACAGGACTGAATACACGGAAAAAATGATCACACTCCTTTCTGACAACACCACTTACTTACTGACCCCCCATAACAGAAATCCCACCCCCTCCCTCACACAATCCTTTAACAAACACATACATAAACTACATGACAACAAAGAGATTGACCAACGGACCCGCTCACACCTCATCTCACATAACTCCCAAGCCCCCAGATGCTATGGCCTCCCGAAAATCCATAAAGAAAATAATCCCTTACGTCCCATCATTTCTAATATAAACTCCCCCTCCTCAAAACTAAGCAAATTTCTCCTTACTTCCCTCCAGACCTTAAGTCACAATAACCCCTATGACGTACAGAATGCACACGACCTTAAAAAACAACTACACTCCTTTCTCATCCCCCCTAATTTCATTTTAGCCTCTCTAGATGCCCAGTCCCTCTTCACAAACATTCCCATAGATAAAACCCTCGAAATTATTGACAAGAATTGGACCACCCTCGAACCACACACCAAGCTATCTCGATCTTCCTATCTTGAATCCCTATCCCTCTGCTGCAAATCCGGATACCTCCTATTCCAAGATAAATTCTTCAACCAGATCTCTGGCCTCGCCATGGGTAACTGCCTCGCTCCTGACCTTTCCAATATTACCCTTAATGACCTCCTTGACCAAATCCTCCCCATGTTCCCCGACGATATTATTTTCCTTAAAAAATATGTTGACGACCTCTTCCTCATAATTAATCCTGATAAGATTCCAGAAATTCTAACAGCCTTTAACTCCTACCACCCCCGGTTAATATTCACCATCGAGACCGAAACTAACAACTCCCTCCCTTTCCTTGACATACTCCTTATTAGAAATACAGACGGCTCTATATCCACTGATTGGTATACCAAACCCACTTACTCGGGACGACTTCTCCATTACCTTTCCTCACACCCCAAACACCAAATCCTCAATACTGCCAGCAACCTAATAAATCGAGCCCTCTCCCTATCCGACACCAAATTTCACCCTGCCAACAAATCCCGACTCCTCGATATTCTTACTACCAATGGATTTCCTACGAACATTATCACCCGTCTCATAAATTCTTTTAATAACCCTAAACCCATCCCCACTACCCAAGATAATATTGTCCCTCAATTCAGAGGCCTCCCATATATCCCAAACCTCACAGAAAAAATCCAAAAATCCCTACGCGATACTTTCCCCACTCTAAAACTAGGACTATCGACACAGAACAAACTGAAAAACTTACATACGACTCTTAAAGACCCTATCCCACAAAAAGACAGGACCAATGTAGTCTACAGAATCCCCTGCATCACACCCAACTGCAATAGTGCGTACATTGGACAGACTAAAAACCCAGTAAGAAAACGTATCAACAACCACAAAAATGATGTACGGAATAAAGACATAAAGACAGCTTTAACTAGACATGCCATCACAGACGGACATGACTTTGGTTTTGACCAATACTCCATCCTTTCCACTGAATCCAACGAAGAAAAACGCCTCCTTTCCGAATCAATTTTTATCCACCTAGAAAATAATCCAGTTAATGACAAAATTGACAAAGAAGTCATCTCCTCTACCTACTCCAACATCTTCCATTTATTAAAAACTCCATCCTAATCCCCTATACCGCATGCAATATAGCCCTTTATACCTGCCCCCCTTTCCATTAACACAGCATTTTATGACTTTACGACCCCTTACTGTACTTTGCCGCTCTTTCTTTCATCTTCTATGTTCTCTGTCCATTGGGTGGTCCAGAACCCCCCTCCTCCTCACCAACTCCTTTCTTCCTATATTTCCCTGTATTAACTGTCAGAAATGATCCCGCATTTGTGAGGAATAGTTCTCTATCTTCCCATCGGTAAGCCCATATTGTTATTCTTATATCTAATCTAATATGTAATCTGTTATTCTTATATCTGTTTTCCTAATAATCCAAACACTATATATTATGTTCACTTCTATATATTATGTTCTAGTATTTTATGTTTTTGTCTTTTTCCACATATGTATGTATGTATATATGTATGTGTATTTATGTTTGTAGGCATATGTATATATATATATATATATATATATATATATATATATATATATATATATGTGTGTGTATATTTCAGTACTACATCCGTCCTACTTGTTTTTTACAGCCCTGATGAAGGCTTGAAGTTCAAGCCGAAACGTCGGCACAATAAAACCATTTTTATGATAAAATGTAGTTTTATTAAGTAGCAGTGACCGAACCCCGACAATCCCTACCTTGCATCATCAACGGTCAACGATCTCCTCTCAATGAAAAACATGAATAGTTCTCTTTTAAATTTGTAATGAGTAACTGATCAATTATTAATTTGCTTCCAGCGTTATGTTTACACATGGTACCTTCTGCACTACGTAATAAATACAAAAAACCTCATATTATCGTATTTTGATCTAACGCAGGAAGAGGATACAGTCCCTCTAGATACAAAGCGCTCCTTGCGGCGGCTATGTGATCCTACGTCTGGCGGGCTTTTCTATTGAAATATATTACAAAGTAAACCCCCGCTTTCCGATTGACCGATTCAGCTCATTTTTACAACACTTCTTTCTCATGAGTTACCCACGACGTATACCGCGTTTCGTTTCAATACAGCAGAAATTACGACGATATTAGGAATTTGGGTCCGGAGTAAACCCCCCCCCCTTCTAATGAACCGATTTAGTTTATTTTCACAACACATATTTACCTGTAGATTACCACTACGAATACAGAGTTTCGTCGAAATATACCAAAAATCACGGCTGGTAGTGGCGAATTGGTATTGTGGGTCCGGAGTAAACCCCCCCTCCTAATGAACCGATTTAGTTTGTTTTTACAACAACTATTTACCTGTGGATTCCACTACGAATACCGAGTTTCGTCGAAATATACCAAAAATCGAGGCTGGTAGTGGCGAATTGGTATTGTGGGTCCGGAGTAAACCCCCCCCCCCCTCCTAATGAACCGATTTAGTTCATTTTTATATCTCACTTTTCTCTCTATATTACCACTACGAATACCAAGTTTCGTTGGAATATAAGAGATATTACGGCTGACATGGTCAAATTAGTGTTTAGGGTTCGGGGTAAACCCTCCCTTCCGTTGGACCGACTTTGGTGGGTAACGAACTCGTTCAATCGTTTGCTAATTGAATGCTATATACCAAGTTTCGTGACGAAAAAACAAAAACTCTGGCCGCTATCGTGTTAACAGACATATATATATATATATATATATATATATATATATATATATATATATGTGTGTGTGTGTGTTAGGGGTGTAAGGAAGTGTAAAAGGAAAACAAACAGGCTGGGCCTATAAATAGAGCGCAGCCAGGATGAATAAATCAGTTCTTGTCTAGCACTCGTGTTGTCTATACTCCCTGTGTATGATATAGTTCTTTTTTAAAAACGTCTATTCTTTCGTACGACATATAAGTGGTGCCGAAACCCGGGAGTGCCGTAGTGATAAGTGTACCGGGAGTTTATGACGTTGAGGCGGGCGTGACTTACTGTGCAAGACAGGTTAAATCAGAACAGGATGGCGGATGAACAGGAAGAAGCTGTGGTTATAGAAACTATCGAAGCGCTGAAATTTAAAGCCACGGCCGCTCAAGACATGCGTACGGCGATAAGCCAAATCGAGGTGTTCTCGGGTGATGCAGGAGAACTGACACATTTCCTTAAGGATGGTGATCGGATTTCGAGCACTATTGATAGTAAAGTAGTGGCGAGATGGTTGGACCCTAGCGACGTGGTGACCCTGAGAGCAGCGCTCATAGGCAGAGTGAGGAGATGAGTGTTGAACCAAATTCAGTGCGATACAAACACAGATTGGGCAACCGTGAGAACACGGTTGAAGAAAGCCTACGGTGGAGGACGATGGGCACCCGAAGAAGATCTCTTAAAAATGTTAAGGGAAACGAAAGGGTCACGCCAATCATCAGGAGCTTTCGCAGCCACACTAATAGCCTGGCGAAATAAAATCCTAGATAAGTTAAGCGAAAGCCACGGGACCCCCGAAGCTGCGGCGACCCAAATCGTCATGGAGAGGATCTTGAAAGTGCAATTAAGTCAAGAAACGGGACGAGTAATGGACAGTACACAAGAGTTCGTGAAGATAGCGCAAGCCATGGTAGACGAAAGTGAAAAAGAAGCAGAATTGCGAGGCGTGAAGAAGAAGCATGGACCAGAGTAAAAGTAAGACGCGGACGAGGAGATTACACCAGGTCTATGGAGCCGGACGCCAACAGACGAAGGCAAGGTTGGATAGGGCCGCGAGATGAAGGACGACGAGACGGACGACGAGAAGGACGACACACCATTCAAGAAGCGGGAAGGCGACAGGAGAGAGCAAGTAAAGAAGTGTTATGAGTGTGGAAGGTCCGGACATATCGCGGCGCGTTGTCCAGAAATCAAATGCTTTGAATGCGACAACGTTGGGCTTGTAGCAAGACATTGCCCCTACATGCGTAAGCAGACGAAGGATTATGGAGAACAAATGGAAGTGAATTTTCACGAGGTTCGTCGCAGAGCCCCAAGCCACCGGGACGAGAGATCTCAACTGGACTCGGATGATAGTAGTGATTCTGAGGTCGACAGGAAGCAGAATCCACCTACAGTGCTGAAGTCATACGCGGCGACTCTGCGAAGTGCCCAGATTCGCCGCAAAAATATCTGAGAAAAGTGTGCGTCGCCCGGCAACCCAGAGAAAAGTGTTAGAGTTGCGCGATACGGGTTGCCGATCATCGAGGAGGATGGACTACACTGGCTCGTGGACACGGGGAGTACGTGTACCTTAGTGAGTAAAGAGACATTAGCGAAAATATCTCCGAAGTGGGTGAAACATGAAATGCAAAAGTGCCGATGTAAACTAGTGACTCTAGGAGGATTATGCGAAGTGCTTGGAGAAATAAAAGTTCTTGCCGAAATGTGGGGGATCCAGAAGAAAAGAGTCACAGCACACGTAGTCCCGGAAATGCCTCCGGAGTATCAAGGCATCTTAGGGTGCGATGCCCTGGCAGCTCTGAATGGACGGTTGAAAGTGGTCAGAGGAAGTTGGAAATTGAAAATTGGGAACAGAAGATATTCTGGCCTCCACAACGAACGCGAGATAAACGAGATAATAGGAGTCGCAAGTATTGACAGAGGCGAATTCCAGCACGTCTTAACAGAATTCGACGATGTTTTCCATCAGGACGATCAACCTCTCAGCGCAACGGGCAAAACCCGTCATGAAATTCACCTCAAAGATGACCGAGCTATTTATGTTAAGGAGAGGAGGTACCCACAGGCTCTCAAAGGTGTTATTGAAGAGGAAATCCAACGAATGCTGGAGCAGGGAATAATTGTAGCCAGTGCGTCCCCGTTTTATAGCCCCCTATGGGCAGTCCCGAAAGCCGGATCGCAAGGAAAATATCGAGTCGTAGTAGACTACCGGAAACTCAACGAAGCCACGCGGGAGGAAAAATACCCATTGCCACGTCTAGATGACATCATAGACCGCCTATGTGGAGCACAGGTATTCAGCACTCTGGATCTGAAAGCCGGCTACCATCAGATGCATCCCAGGGATGAAGAGAAGACGGCGTTCTCATTTGAGAGAGGTCACTTCCAGTTTACTCGGATGCCCTTCGGACTTAAGAATGCGCCCATCACATTCCAGCGGCTGATGGATGAAATGCTGAGCGAACTAAATCCGAACTGGTGCCAGGGCTACATGGACGATGTGTTGGTCTTTAGTAAATCGATTCACGAACGCGAACAGCATTTGCGGCAACTGTTCACGAGGCTCAGGGAATTCGGACTCAAACTATCTCGAGAGAAAACTCATATTGGATTGCCAGAAGTCCACTTCCTGTGACATGTCGTCTCAAGAGAGGGAATACACCCCGACTCGGCGAAAGTCGAAACCCTCACGAAGTTGAAAGCACCCACAGATATAAAAGGAATCAGACGTGTACTCGGAGCCTTGAATTACTATCGAAGATTCGTTCCGAGCATGGCCCATAAGTTAGCGGGAATTAACGATCTTCTCAAAAAGGGCCGCAAAGTTAAATTGAGCGAACAAATGAAGAAAAACGTCGAAGAGTGTGTCGAAATGCTACAAAAGGAACCTATATTAGTCTTCCCAGATTTTCGAAAAGACTTCATTTTAACCACCGACGCAAGTCAGTATGCATTAGGAGCAGTACTCGCACAAGCGTGGCCGGAAGGCGAACGACCCGTCGCTTTCGCAAGTAGGCGACTCACCGAGACCGAGGAAAGGTATAGTGCTCTGGAACGAGAACTTCTGGGAGTCGTTTGGGCTGTGAATAGAATGAAGAAAAATAGAATTGAAGAAGTGAGAAATCATTAAAACGTTAATGATTAACTTACCCTTTATTCAAATGTAGTGAATTCTCGACATAGTTGGAAGGCCAATAATATTTCACTAAACACTTTCACAGTATTTATTTCCCTTTCCTGCATTTCCCCACTCTATTGGTGGTTCTACATGGGACCACTAGTTTGTCCGCGACGAGACTGGTCATTGACTGAATGAATCCAATAGGGCGGAAAGTAGTCAGCTGTGCGATAATCGATTTCACATGTTCAAAATAAATTTCCAGATGAAATAAAGTCATAAAAAATTATTTTAAACTATTAAAACATCCAATGTTTTCCGCCTCCCCTAAAAAAAACATATTTTTACTTTTGTCAAATAAATTTACACAAATAATATTCTGATCATTTTTTTTTATTTGCCACTTCCTTTTTATTCTCTAATATCCTAATGTTTTCAAAATAATAGTTTCAATTAGAAAAATAAACAAGCGGTGAGAAAGGAGCGATGTTATAATACTTTTAAAAAAATGTTATATGACTATAGTTTATCTGGAAATGTATTTTAAATATATGACATCGATTATCGATCAGCTGATTACTCTCCACCATATTGGATGCATTCAGTCATTGACCACGCGGCTACATGAGGAAGGTTCTCCTCAAGTTTAGGTCGAAGCTGTTGGTTTTAAAACATATTCCCTGAAGGGGCACCTAAAGGGTCCGTCTATTTCGAGAATTCACATTGAAATTTACTTACTTTTTCAAATCTTTTTTTTCCGAAGCTGTCATTGAACACATAATCTTCAGTTTTTCAGCTGCGTTTCCTATCCTACCGCACTTCATATCAAAGAATGACTAGAATGATAGGGAGTCGAATCTTCTGACGTTCATAATTATCTGAAACCATTTAATTCTATCGTCATATAAAGCAATGCTTAGTGTAGGCGGCGTTTACTTACATTAAATCATTCAGTGACAATAAATATTTTAATCTTCATAGTAATTTGTCTCCTGGTCGCACTATATATTGATCGGTGTTCCCCAAATATATGGAAGCCTAATGTTGAAGTGAGTTGTGGATGTTTTTATGTGCATTTCTATATTTTAAATATGTAATTATAGTTTCTATATGGTGACTGTTGTGAGTCAGTTATATCCCTAAGAAGACAGTCGGTTAGTTCCGTATTATAAATGTGCCATTTTGGTTTTTCAATCTTAGTAATTACTTATGGCGTACGGCCTATCCGCAGTCTCACAATCTCTATTGCATTTCTATTGGAATTTCTTTATGTAGTCAATAAAACTCAAATTAAGAAATAGGAAGACACGAAGTAAGTTATAGCCGCACAACCGCAGAATGTCTTTTGAGTCTAAACTCAAAATATAGCAATAGACGCAAAAACTGTCTCTTCCTGCGGTTGTCTGTCTACAACCGATCTGAGGTAAGCCTCAACGACCTGTAGACATGTGGAAGTCTGGTCCATGTCGAATCCAGTTGCCTGTTCGCTTCTCCAGTTTCATCGGCTATTCTTGCACACGCCGAGGTGGACAATGAATGTTAATCTCTGAGGGACATTTTTACGTGTTCCTCCGTTGTGTTGCCATTATTAAAGATATTTTTTACAGGCATTGAAGTTATTGTTTCTGTCAGCATATCAAACACATTTAAAAAAAAAAAAAAAATCGTTATTGCAAATACCAATGTGCACTGCAAGTGCGCAGTGGAGCAGATAATGTACCCTATGGACATAGCCTGGTCAGTACTATGATCACGCCGCCTGATTTTCCCCTTTGCAGGTACCCATTATTTTTTTAAGGCGCACCGCAGTCAAGGCCATTAGCGCCGACATCAATAATGCAGCTGGGAATTTTCTCAACACTGAGTAGAGAATCTAATGCGTTAGCCACTAGACTACAGCGCAAAACCTTTGGCTGCCAGGCAAGATTTGAATTGAGTACTACAAAGGATTCACCAGAAGTGATAGTTCTCATTTAATTGCCCCTTCTGCCTTTTTTCCTCTCAATACTCAATATGCCTATGTTTTTAATTACGCAGGCGTGGGGTAGATTAAGAAATGGGACTGTGAGTATATTGAATGTGATATTAGGAGGAATATTGAAGTAGGTAATTATGGCGGATATAGAAGATTGTAAAAGGAAGAACATTGAAAAGCATACTAGGAACAATATACAAGATAGTACATATTAGAAAGGATATAGATGGTGATATTAATTGATTGATCCCCAGCTCTGCTATGGAGTATAACTGATTTTCAAAAGTAAAGAAAAGTTATTTTCTTTCGGCAGGTCACATGACAGTATCCCTGTTTATTAATAATAAAAAAAAAATTGTTTTAAGTAATTAGGATGTTACAAAAATAAGTGAAATAAGTAGTTTTTTTTTCTTTACTTCTATTGATATATTTTGAGGAAATACAGTTCCTAAAGTATAATAAAATAAATTAAAAATACATTTGGCATTAATAGTCTTTTCAGTATTAGGACAGTGATTCATTTTTTGTGTTTCCTTCAACTGACGTTATTATTCACAAAACACTCAATTTTTCCAGATTTTGTTTAGCTGTAAGAGTCCGCGGCATCCAGTGATCTGTTTTTCCTGTTCTTTCTGAAGGATTTCTCGATGATTCTGAAAAAATAAAATAAAATTGCTTATTAGTATTTTAGTTTAAGTGGCTATTTGATTTTAAGTTTACATCCATTTTTAAATAGCATAGAATTTTTGGAACGGGTTATTTCAGAGGTTTCCTATCTTTTCTTCCCTTTTTTCGAAAGCATCCATCCGGCCTCCGTTTCACTTATCTTTATTACCTTGGTGGTTATTTAGATTAAGGTGTTAAAGAATCGTAAGTGATTGACTAATTTAGGTGAACTTCGAAATTTGTCTCAATTTTCTATTTTTATGTTGTGATTAGATTGTGCCTGATAATTAGATGGATGATATTGTTGGGATTTGCAGTTTGTGTTATCAAAGTTCCCAAAAAAATTTTAAACAAAATATAATAAATTTTTATTATATAAATTGAAATTAATAAAATGTCCTTAGAAACTTGAATCTAATAAAAAGGAGATGCTGCTTGAAGTATGCGGTTGCTCTTGAAAAAAATACTTAAAATGAGAGACTCACTGATACAGCTCTTCTGTGAATCACTTGTCTCGACTCCCTGTCACTGGATAAAGTTTGACTGATACACACAAGCACTGAACATTGTCTCAGAATTGTCTTAAAAACTTTTCGCCTTTTTTTTTTAGCTAACAAGATTTTTTATGAAAACTGTGAGCATATGTTTTTTTAATCATTTTATATTTTTTAATATTATATAAAAGCTGCTACAATATAAATGAGAAGGTCCCAACAAAGACTTTTGTATTCACAAATTAAAAAAACTTTTCCTACAGTTTTTTTAATTTGTGAATAGAAATAGAATATAATTGTTTCTAAGAATAAAATAAAAATAATAACATATTTATAAAAATACTCTTGTTCGCAGGATCTAGGTGTTAACTAGAGGCCGGTCTTCGTGGAGACTGTGTTCGCTAAGGGTAAAAACACGCATACAGCGCAGTTGCAAGATTTGGAGCGCGCTATGAAGTTATGAACTCACTCGTGTGCAGAAAATGCTGACCCAAGTAAACAAACTTCAAAATTATAGGGATTCAGTGCCAGACGATTTTTGGCGTCTAATAATAATGTTTAATAATGTTTATTTGAATTATTTGTTGTAATAATTCTACATTAACTGTTTTGTACATTTGTCATGCAAATTTATAGTCATCTATTTTAAAATACCTTACTACAAACAATCAGACTAAAACGAGTAGTGTGCAGTGCTCATGCAATCTCGTCCCAATGTTTGTCAAATACTCCTCTTTTAAAATGGTTTTTATGTTTTATTTGTCATATAGCACATCTTTCATGAACACAGGCGATCAACAGATCTAGATCCATTTTACACAGCACTACTGCACTATGTCATAAAAACCTTAAAAATAAATTAAATAAGATCACGAAGTTCAGAAAAAATATATTTTTTTTTTGGGAGTAATAGATTGTAAGTGTTCCGTACCCCCCCCAAATGCTTTGAGCCCCCCCTAAATTAAGAGAGAAAGATTATAGGAAATTATAGTGCTAGGCTGGAGGTAAAAAATTAAAAATTTTACTTAATATTTAAAAAAACTATTTTCCCTTCATGTTTTAAAAATAATGTATTTTTTTTTCGAAAAAAACAAACCTACTCATGGTTGGAATCAAACTGCCAACGGGCCTTGTCATTCAGACTTGATAATTAATTCATAAATAACCTTAATAGTACTACGATTGAAAAACAAAATCTTAATATTCGAGCGATGTATTTTAAGAGGGTTGCTGAAATAAAGAGAAGCGACAACACAGCCCTGTGTATTGGCTCGGAAAGAGATTGCCTGTGTAGAGAGAGAGGGAGGTTTCTTATAAAAGATTCTTGTAGAGTAAAGGACAGTTCTTCTTTTATAACGACCAAGAGGGAAGGTCGGAAGAACCGGCTGTGTGTGAAATCAAATTCTTGATGATTCAAGGGAGCGAGGGAGACCCTCTCCAAGAAATATTAACTCTGTGTAAATATCACTTTTCATGTCATCCGAGTCTTCATTCAGAGCTGTAGTAGGATTTTTATTTTCATTCGTATTTCTATTTGGCTTGGTTTTTAACGCACCTACAACGGCCTGTTCGAATAAAACCATAGGTGATATCTGGCATAAAAATACCGTCACGCAGGAGCTGCATAACTGAACACATTCCTCAGAAGGTGGGAAGTGTATCCAGCATTCCTGATTAATTTATTTAACTAAAATATAAACGTGTAGGTATAGTTTTTAACTTTTATATTTGTGATGAACAGCCGAGACAATTGTTTTTGTATCCATAAATTTGATTCTGGAATGTTACAGAAACCTTACGGCTATAAGCCATTTTCAACCTGTAAAACATAATTGGTTAGGATATTAAATTTCAAATAGTAAACATAAAACTCAGGGTACACAAATGTATAAACAGCTGACTTTTATAATTGTGATAATTTCCAATATGTTCTTTTGTCATCTTTCGCTCTTCCCAAAGTGTCCCCTAATCCTTAATCAGAGCAAAAAGTCCGATTCGCAGGAACTGCGTCATCTTAGCGCGGTTCCGTTCTTATCATTAGTGTTTATGAAGGCATAAAATAGAAACAGTTATTACTTTGTTTAGATCAATAGCGAAACACCTATCCAAATGAAAACTCAAACAAACCAGTCTTGAAAGGTCTTGATTTACAATCTTACCTGTATGGTTCAGCTATCCCATAAGTCGGGCAGAAAGGCCTCCGCTCAGAGGCATTTGGAAAGCCTTGAGATCTCTGTCTTTGAACGGTACATTTTTAACAATAAATTGATCTTCTTATTTTACTTAATCTGTTTTATTGTCAAATACATTATCCGACTATAAGCAATTTAAAAATAACAAGGAATAAAACAGACAAAAAGAACAGTTCGAATAAACGAAATCAATTACTTTAAAGTTTTAAGTACTTATTTCTCCGATTGGAATCGCCTAATTAAAACTTTCTTCAGAACCTTTTTTGTAGAGCATTTAGTAAGTTTTCGAATGGTAACCTTCTGCTTCCCAAGATTGTCAACGGTTTTCGAGATACTAACGAAAGTATACAAAGTTACCAAAACTTTTCTTGTCTGTTAATAAAATATTTTATTCTAACCCTTTCTTTTCTCCAAACGTAACCAAAATTTGAACATATTAGTGTTGATGAAATTCGAACATGCAGAAAATGTTTCAACTGAATCCTATAATTCTAAGTACCAAAATCAAAGACAAAAAGAACAGTTCGAATAAGTGAAATCAATTACTTTAAAGGTTTAAGCACTTATTTCTCCGATTGACATCGCCTAATCAAAACTTTCATTAGAACCATTTTTGTAGAGCATTGAGTATTCTTTCTAATGGTGATCTTACGTTTCGCAAGATTCTCAACCTTTTTCGAAATATTAAGGAAAGTATACAAAGTTACCAAAACTTTTTATGTCTATTAATAAAATATTTTATTCTAACCCTTCCTTAACTGCAAACGTAACCACAATTTCAACAAATTAGTTTTAATGAAAGTAGAATATGCAGAAAATGTTTCAACTGAATCCCATGATTCTAAGTACCCAAACCAAAAAACGGTATTCAAAAACTATTTTTCAAATTTTCTCGAAAACGGTTAAAGCTATTGCCTTGAAAATGGTTTCATTCGTTTTCCTAGCCCAAGAAGCATATAAAACGAGTACTTACAAGCTTATGAACTCAAAAACGTAAGCGTTACGATTTTTTTTGCGCGAATTTCGCCCCAAACGCCATCTTCCAGTGGGCGGATTTTGCTGGTTAACGAACTTGACCTTTCAAATTAGACGAAAGATTTTTGTACCAAATTTCATCAAAATCGGACTATTCGTCTAGGAGCTACAGAGCGAACAGACAAATATATATATATTTTTATTTTATTTTTTTTTTATTTTTATTTTTATTATTAGGAGATACAATTCACATGGATGAATGTACATTTATCACAAAAAAAAAAGTAAGATGCTAAACACGTCAATTTACAATTGGGCGTCTCCTTCACCCTCGTTATTCAGGCTTGGTAACACAACAAGCCTGGTTACTGTATGACCTAAATAACTTAAGACCATCAATTTCATAAAATACAACTTAATAAATAAAAACAATAAATATAAGTAAAATATACCGATACTTAACAATGATACTCATAAAATAATAACAATAATCAAATTAACAAATTAATAAAAAAAAATAAAATGAAATAAAATAAATAAATAAAATAAAATAAAGAAATAAATCAAATACAGCCAAACCTGGTCTAACTCATATAACCTCATCCACTAGGCCAGAGCTCCTCTGGAGGTATCTACGTGGTCCGATACAAAATACATCACAAATACGTCACATACACTCACATGCACACACAACAAATTAAAATAAACCCAGGTACACAGTGATAAATAAATAACTAAAACAAGTAAATAAATAAATAAAAAAAAAGGACTACCGACCCTCAACGGCCCGCCCCGGCGAGGAGTGTCCTCCATTGACTGAAGATGATGGTGGAGCCCTTTAAAACCCGCAAGGTGATACTTCTCAGCACCCCCATAGGGACACCAAGCTGCCTTAAACTCCTGGCAGAAGCACCGCTCCAAACACCCCTCCAGCTCAATGTACAGGACGTTACCTCCACGTCGGTGACAGGCACGCCAAACATTCGGCCCACTGCCAAACGGACAGCGAGTCTCCCATACTTCCGACACTTCTCCCGGTGCATCACATCTAGTTCAGTGTTCCCATTAACAATTTGTGCGTCCACAATAGTCACTTTGCCCTCTTTCATCACAATTATATCAGGCTTCCATCGCCGGCCATCAGCTCTCAGGACTGTCTCGAGGTGTACCTCGTACCCCCCTCCGGCCAAGGCGCCACCCAGCACATTCACCACAGTATCATGTCTCAAAGAACGACCTCCCCGCGAAATATAGCATTGTTGCACAGCGTGAGTGCCGGTCTCGTCTTCCAGGCAACCTGCCCTACATGTTAGTATACGGCCCTGACGCCGACCTCTAGTCGTTCTCACGGTGGTAGGTAGTGCATTTATGTGGGTACGAACATACTGGATGAAGTCCCGACCAGAAGTGGTCACAGCTCCTTCATTGAGCCAATACGCTGAAGCCCTACAAGCAGAGGATTCCCTCAGTCCCGCTCCAACATTGGACGAATAGAGTCTGTCAGCCCACCACCGCTTCCTCACCCCTGGGCACCAGGAGTCATCTTGTACCAAGCCCTGCCTGGCCAGGGCCTCCCTCGCTTTCCGCAGCCTTCTGGTCACTCCCACCGATCGATAAGCTGCCCTCGCTGCGGCCAGACCAGACCACTCCATCCCAGAAAGTCGGCCTATAGTCAAAGCCGGAACAAGGACGCTCATGCAGGGCACACCCAAGCCTCCATCTGTGCACGAAGCATGAAAATATCCAACAGGGATATCCTTTGGTAATCCAAGCCACCTCCTCACCGCTGCTCTAACCTTTACATCGAACTTTCTCAGTGCTTCACGGGAGGAGCCACCAAGAACCAGTCTGTGCACATACCGAGGCAAAAGGTGGTGCCTAAGGGCGGTCAGCCTCTGCTGCGGCTTGAGGGGTGCATTCCGTAACTTCAGAAGCGCCGCTCCGATCTCAGCGTCAGGCCTCTCGGTTCCCTGATTTCTATAGTTGACTCCGAGGTACTTAACTGAATCTTAGAACTGCATCTGCCTCACCGGGGCACCACCAACGTTGAACAGTGTCCTCAACCACCTTGATCCTGACCACGCGCCCTGCTGGTACCAGCGAAAGAGCGCAGCACTTACCCGGGCTGAGCTCCATCCCCAGCTTGGCGATGGCTGCTCCAACCCGCGCAAGGGCACACCGCATGCCAGCCACCGAGGACGCAACCAAGACCAAGTCGTCGGCAAAGGCCAGATAGCTAATCCTCGCTCCTTCCAGTGAATATCCCACCTGGCTTGGAACCGCCTGGAGGACCCAATCCATCGCAAGGTTGAAGAGGCACGGAGACAAAGGATCACCCTGCCTAATCCCCCTTCCGCTTACGATTGGGTCCGTCCACCCACGACCATCTGTAATTCGGGTAAACCCTTCCGCGTAGACCCCCATCACGTATTCCACGAATCCGGATGGTAGGCCTTTGTGGATCATGGCGGCTCGTAGAGCTGAGTGACTAATACTATCAAAAGCCTTAGCAATGTCCAGGAAGGTCAAGTGCACCTCACGGCGACACCGACGAGCCTCCCCGAGCACCGCATCCAGGACTACACTGTTCTCCGCAGTTCCATCGGCTGCTATGAACGCCCTCTGGCCTGTCTCCTGGAGATCCAACGCTCTCAGACGTGCAGCCAATATCTTATGGAGTTGTCTGAGAGCTACAGACGCCACGGTGATAGGTCTGTAATCACCTGGCGTCTCCGGAAATTTCTTTTTCGGGATGAAGACAGTCCTTGCACCAGCCACTTGCCGAATACACCTATCCCCTAACAAATACAAATTATAAAATACGGCCCTAGCCTTAGGGGAGACTGACTCCCAATCGGCAACTCGTAAGCCGTCCAGACCAGGTGCAGAGGATCTGTCTATCCTGTTGTTCTGGATCTCCACCACTTCCACAGGCGTCCATAATGTGGTGATCTCCATAGCTCCCGGTGGCAAACCAGCCTGATCAAATGGCCGAGAGGGACTCTCCATAACTGGGCGCCAGTAATTCTCCATTTCGTCCAACGAATGCCTGCGCTCTAGAGGACCTCCTTCCAATATCTCTTTCACCGCCCTACTTCTATTAGACCTCCAAAGTTTTTGTAAACGCTTGTATTCTATCTGGCGGCGCTGCCTAGCGTTAAAAGGAAGGGGTCGTGGGCATCTAGGCTGTCCACCCCCCTCGAATGAGGCATTGCCCCATTCAGGAAAGCGCGCCTGAAGCCACTCGCACAGTCGGTCCGTAACATCCCGCCCTTCTTTAGCTTCTTCAACTAGAGAGGCTAGCATGGTATCTTGCCCACGAAGGCCGATTGCCTGTTCAGCAGCAGCTTCACAAAAAAGCTCTCTAGTACCAAGACCGACTACCTCCACCAATTGCGCAGGCGCTTGAAGCTCCTCTCGATTTAACTCTTCCATTGCCTGACGAAGGAAAGCCTGATAGCGCGGAGTAAACCGAATACGCTGCGTCGCCCCACTTGTTCGATCAAGCAAGCCTTCCACGAGACTTCCGCTCGTAACAACGAGGCCCCTTGATCTGAACTCAGCCTCGCGTTGTGACAGAAGACGCAACTCCTCATCACTCCAACGGGGCATCCTGGGAATTCTTATTGAACTATTGTGGACTTCCGGGTGGGCACGTGTTACATGCTGTCCTAAACTCCTATTATTTCTGAACCCTCGATCACAGGTTCTACACATTCGTATCTCTGGGTTAACATCCATAATCAGTTCTTTCATGAATGCGTCCGAGGGCAGCCTGATATGTGGGACAGACCCTGCTACTAGCTAGATGCATGGTGTCTCGAAGACCCGCTCTTTTACAATTAGGGCAACATGGAGGGTCACTGCTCTTAGTGCATTCAATGTAGCAATGGCCACTCTCTCCACAATGACCACAAGTGTGAACTCTCTGTGCACATGTCCTCGAAATATGCCCAAATCTTTGACACTTGTAGCATCTGCTAGTTTGAACATGGTCCCCAACCACGCAAAAGTTGCTGCCGAGGTATATATATATATATATATATATATATATATATATATATATATATATACAAATTTGAACCACCGCTATTTTCGGTCTCTAGGGGTTCTGAAACGCGAAATTTTCTAGTCGGCACTTCCGGATTGTTTCATTGTATCAACCTTATAAGCGGGGTTCCTCCCTATGGGGGAGGGAGGAACCGCGCTAAAAGTGTGTGTACCGAGTGTGGAAAGGATGGGACATCACTATAACCGTGTAAAATTAAGTAATCAGTTCAGAATGGCTTCTTCACACTGAAGAAAATTTATTGGTTTTGACTTAGAAATCAGAAAAAAATAGACAAATAATTTGTTTTCTAAAACAACGAGGTACCATTTCAAAGCTTATTAAATAAGGCAACTTCTGAGGCGGAGGCAAACCGCTAAGTCTACAAAAAGCTGATTACGAAAATATTGAATGAGTTAAGAAAACACTAATAACAATAGTTCACATCTATATAGCTCTTAGTGTAGCTCCTAATTTTCATGACAACACTTCAATAACTGGTGTATCTTATTGGAAATTTAATGTAGATTCTAAAAATGTGGTCGTCATGATGCATAAACCAGAAATCCGGAAAACAGTTTTTCATGAGAAAACCCAATAGTTTTGAAAATAGACAAATGTTTGAATAGCTCTGCTACATGTTGAGATAGGACGCTCATTTCTGCGTCCCTGAACTACAAATGAGGTGCAGAATACACCCTTAAAGTTATGACATCTCAATGTGGGACACCCTGTATAAACCCTAGTAGACATTTTGTCGTTTCAGCTGGAATTCTATATAGGTTTGATAAACTGTTTACTATAATATACTTGCAAAACGTAGTGCAGTAGATGAATTATTCGGTAGTAATATCGGGTGACATACATTAAAATAGTAGTTAAACCCTTACATTTTCCAAGCAAGTCCCTAAAGCGCTTCCATCTTAGGAACATTACAAAAAGTCAAACAATTATGAAACAGAAAAGGATAAATTCTTTATTTACCCTTGTTGGAACACGTACACACTGTATAGTTAACAATCGTTTCGAAATTCATCTTAGTTCCTTAAAAAATGAATAAACTTTCGAATATTGGGGAAATAAATTCTAATAGTATAAAAAAAAATTGGGTCTCCCCGTGGTCTAGAGGTTAACGACTTAGTTTCTCATGTGAGATGGCGCTCATCCGTGGCAGGAATGTTCTCATCTCACGGCTCGTTGAGAAAATTATAGTCTCTCAAATAAAGTTTAAAGATAATTAAATTTACTACAACTTTCATTCGAGTAACTTTTTTTTTTAGCAAGAGTAGCAAACGCGTTACAGCTTGTTGAAAATGGACAATTTTTAATCGAACTTGAGTGGGAGGGAGAGAGAGTGCGAGAGAAGAGGGGAGAGGGAAAGGGGAAGATGTGATTTTTCGAAATATCTCAGAAATGATACAATATATCGATTCTTTTTCATAAAGTTTAAAGAATTAAATTTGCTAGAACTGATTAAAATAGTGAAGTATTATAAAATATATTCTTCATCTAAATTCTAGGACTTGTACACCTAATGATTGATTTAATGAAAACATTTTCTGGGTTCAACCTAACCGTAGAGGTGTGTATACTTCCTGAGAAACTTCATATTCTCTAGTTAATTCTATATCTAGTTAGTATCCAAGGTATAGATATTTGTTTTTATATATTACACATACCTGATAGTTAGAGTACAGTGACATGCTTTGAAGAGAGCCGCGAACCCCTGGATGATTGGAGAGAAGAAGTTAGAGTAGAACTTTGATCGTTGGAGAGGCAGGAGGCTGTAGCAAGACTGGGGCACCATTCCGAGGCAGCCTCTCCTAGCCACGAACAAGGGGGCACTCGTCTGCAAATAGCATCAAAGTATTTTAATTATGTTAAGTAGTAGTAGAATGTTTGGCGAAAATTATACCTAATCGTAATCGTTGATAATTCTAATTGCAAAATATTAAAAAATATTTTTAAGGTATTTATTTTGACCATCGCTACATAGGTGATTTGCCCTTTCATGAGAAAATAAGTTTAAATGTACAAACATTTAAATCTTGGGATAAATCTCCTCTAAAATTTCTGTTTGCCCGTCCAGAAGCAAAATTTGATTCTTCAATATATTAAAAAAAAAAAAAAAAAAAAAAAAAAATGGGTGAATACAATAAGAATATTCCTTTTGAGTAAAATATGATTGGCAAGGTTTAAGATTAGATTAAAAATAGAGTAAGAACTCAGGAGTATTTTTTATTTTTGCTAGTTTGTGCACTGTATAAAAACTCATGTTTCTGATCATTTGCTAGGATCAACAATTTAAAAAACCCTATCATCCAATATTGTTACGTTAATACTGTTACTCTATTCACCATCATTGTAATCAATTAATCTGGCATTAATTTTTGACAAATCTATGATTGCTACACAGTATACCACTGTTCTTCAAACGTCTTACAATGCGTTACAACTATGTTAAAAACCAAATAATTAAATTTTGGACAAATTTAAAGGGAAAATATGAAACTAAAATAGGACTTACCCGTTGTTACAATAAACTCTCATATAGATGCCCAGGTTTTCGAAGATGTAATTCTTCTTGTTGTCTGAGAAAGCGGAGAAAGATAAAGATGCGCCCGTTTACGTCACAAGTTAACTCCAGTGTTGACGATTCGGGAGTGGACCACGAATCTCGTTGGTCTGGAGGAACATCGACGCCTTAGAAATGACAGCTTCTTCATTCATATCCAAAGCGTCAACTGTTTTTATTTTTTTCTAGCGTGTTAAAATGGGTTCTGGTGGAAGCGACACTCGTTGTAAAATTACCCTGAACGTCTGGACCCGGGAAGATGCATTTAAGAAAATTTGTTTGATTGAGGAAATGAGTTCATTGAATTGTATTTTCTATTTTAAAGATTAGGTCTGTCTAGGTCAATACATTGCTATTTAGGCGATTTTAGGTTATATCATTCTGAATAGTTATTTTTTTTTTATTTTTTTTTTTTAGGTTCTTCCAAATTTGCATGAATTAACAAATCATATAAAAAACCTAACATTATTATGTTTGGCAGAAAGTGAAAAAATAGGTGAAAACCTAAGAATCCGGTCCCTAGTTATTACATTTTTTATATGAATACAAATATACAATATACTATATAAAGGTTCCATGTTACTATATAAAGGTCTCACAACTTCATTCTGATGTTAATGGAGGATTTAGTTGGGAGGTCTTGAGCATAGAACTCTCATAAAGTATCAATTAAGAAAAAAAAATATTCCAAAAAATATTACCTATTTAAATTCTAAGATCCACTTAACACACATTTTTGGTGCAGGTTATTTACAAAACCTTTCGCCTCCTTTTTGTTGCCAGGATAGGGTTTATACCCTTTTATTTTCCGAAAGGAAACTACGCCTAGTGGAAACTGAACCCACGACCCTAGGCCCATTTCTTTTTACCATTAAATAGGAGTGAAAAGGAAATTAATGATGAATTCTAAGCCTTTTCAAGACTATTTCTTTTTTTTTTTAAATAAATTATTTAGATGCTTGGGATTGACCCTTAGGTGTGGACATCTATGAAGCAGTTTATTTTCTGTCCTTTCCTAAAATACTTGTGAGCTGCTTCTAACTTTCTAAGATAAAAGAATACAGTTTTATGTAAACAAATTACCTGAGCGTCCTGCATATCCTTGTCGAGAAGAGACAGTAAATGAGAGGATTCGCTGCTGAGTTGAGGGGTGCTAGGCTCTGGATGAAGGTAGCTACCGCGATGTTAGTCTGAGTCAGAGGAACATATCCATATACTTGAAGCAAGTCGAAGACTATGTAGGGCGACCAGCAGACTATGAAAACTGTTGAGTAACAAAATATTTATTAAATCAAAAAGGTAGTAATAAGTCCTATAATAACTATAATATACAGAGCTCTTATTTGTTTCCAACCACTGTATCTGTAGACGCTGTCTACTCGGAGCTCATGTTGGAGTGTTACGCTCTGCTGTTTATGTTAAGGTACGATTCCACCAAATTAGTGTGCGGCACAACTTGTACTGCACAATTTGTACTCATCTTGGCCAGTGTACGTAGTAAACCATCTTCTCCGTCCTCACCGGCAAAGCTGTGTATAACTTTGGTCAGTGCAGCACAATTGTACCCCCACACATCGTAGATACAAAAGCAAACTAACGAATATGAAAATCACCACTTTTCAGATCGGAAAAGTATTTATTCATAACTTTTTTTTTGGACAGTAAAATATTCGGCAGATTTGACCTTTTGATAGTGGAATACTTTCCCTTTAATAGAGTGAAGTCAGATTGAAGAATTTGCCGTAAATAAGTCCAGCATAAATTATTAAAGATGGACAATGAAAGATGCATTTTTTCATATTCGTTAGTTTGCATTTGTATCGACCACATGACCAAGTGTTGGGCTTTCAGTCGTTAATATGGACACGCAGGAAGAGTTTATCAACTGTTAAAAGTAATGTTTTAAACAAGAAGTTCGTCAATGAAAATAAAATTCAATACTTGAAAAATGAGATAATCATAATGTAAGAGTATAAAACGTACCTGTTTCACTTTCTCAACACTTCTGTAGGATTACAATTATTAGTTTTAGTCAATTTCTCAGTTGCGTCGTGCTTTTTATTTCTACTTCTATTCTCAATATGTCTAGAGTCCCAAATAACATGAAAATAATCAAGAGCTTGAATAAATACAACCATTTTATCATTCGTCCAATCCGTACCCGTACTTTATGTTGGCGAACAAATTAATGTTTTCGATCCGACAGCAGAAGCAAACGAGTGCGTGCAAGTCAAGGCGTCTACCGCTTGAAGTTTGCGCGTACTTCGCTACAATTTTTGCGAACAATTTGTTACTGTTTTCTTCCGAGAGTCGACCGAAATGAACATTTGTGCTGCACAGTTCAGCAAACTGGTGGAATCGTACCTTAGGCTTTGGTTCCGTCGTAGTGATTATCTTGCCGTGGTACGAAGCCCGGTATGATGCCCACTTCGTGTCGTAGACAAATTTAGACAGCCTAATTAAATCGGGCAACGAATGTATTTCTACCTGTAATGTAACACTAATATAGTTCTTTTTTTTATATATATCTAACTAATTTTCTATTTGTAAATGTTTACGAGCCATGTGTCTCGTATCGCACAAATTAAAAAAAAAAAAAAAAAAAAAAAAAAATACTTATATCCCTTTATGCGTAGTATTACAGGTAAAGTAGCCAATTGTTTCGCATTATTGCTGCCAACGTGTTAAATACAATATTCGAAACAATATTTAACCATTTTACTTTTTGGCCGGTGAAGACCTAGCGATTTTGTACTCTTCAACCACTACCTCCTAACCAGAAATAGATATTTTTTAGAAATCCGTTATAATAACGCAGTCTCTGTAACTACGACTTTTATGTTATAAATGTCTAACGAAATCCTATGAACGTTCTTTGGACAGTTGCTTGAAGGATATTAAGGCTATTTCCATTACTAACAGATGGGAGTCGTGACTAGACGATGCAAAGTGTGAAAAGTGTTGAATTTTATTAAAGAGCATGAGATAAGAGCTTGTTAGGAAGAAAATGTTCAGCATCAGGCACGTTCCATCTAGACACGCTTCCAATAAGCTAATGTTCCCTTGATGGTAAGATAGTGGTACACCTAGAGAAAGCTGGGATTTAAATAAAAATACACAGGGACAGTTAATGCCCTTTCGTTATAAGTGACAAGTTTCGGAATGGCTTCTCTTGGATTCATGTAACAATTCCTCAATTCTAAACTATCATGAAAACATAGACGGGGATCATTCATGGTAGCTTATAAAACTACGTTTTAAAATGAAATGTATGGTTTGTGTACTTAAAATCGTGGGATTTGATTGAAATATTTTCTACATGTGTGAAATTCATCTAGACTAACATGTTAACATTTTTATTTCAATTGAAGTTAAGGAAGTATCCGAAAAAAAAGTATTAATAGACATTAATATTTCTGTAAATATCTCAAAAAAGTTTGGAAAATAATGGAAGGTGAGCATTCGAAATCTTATTGTTTCCGGGCTGGACAATGGATTACCATCGTTTGTCCAATAAAACATGAGTAGTCCATAATTTATTCACACAAGATACTTGAAAGTAACAAAACTCCATTCCACATTTCTTGATAGAAGGGAGCCAATCGTTGAATGTATGCTTCTATAATCATCCACTTCATTTCCACGAATTTAACGCTAACGAAGTGTAGACGTTTTTCTTAAGTTGTGAATCTGTAGTTAGGGGGCTGAGGAAAAAATTCGTTAACAACCTGTGATTCATCGAGAAAAACAGACGTGTATTGAACGTTCAGAAAGTGTCTTCTATAAATCGGTTTAGTGAATTAAATCATAGTTTTCTGAAAGGAAATTTTATCTATTTTATGATGGCATAATCAGAATTTAATTATCTTGAACAGTGTTTAAGCAATATTTTCTAATTAAAAAAAAATATGTCTACGTTACAAAAAAATTGGACAGAACTAATTTTCCCTACGGAATCGGGCCATACTTCAAATGAACTTTTTTGTTGGAAATTATGTCTAGAATCACCTCCTAGAGTTTGGCTACTTAGACCTGAATCACCCTGTATACACCCATTCACACCTATATATATCTACAAACTCACACCAGGCAAACCGGCCTGAAGTCTTGCATTTTGTTTCGTGTTTACGTCCAGTGTGTGCCTCATGTGGATTATGTCTGATTATATCAATGCTTTTGACTTGTTTCATTATCTGGTTAATTTCTTTAGTTGTTCGTTTCGTTAATCTTAAGGCTACCGACAATGCGTGACGCAATCTTCATTAAAAAAATTAAGGCCTGGAAAACTAATCTGCCAATTTGAGTCCTATTTAACACTCATAAAATATATGCATTACTTGTAAAACATTCAGAGATTCAGGGTTTTTTCGCAAAGTATTGGATGGTTCTTTCTAAAAGAGAACTTTCCTGTATATTAAGCTTCTCCTTCATTCCCATTCTTCAAACAAGCCGAGTCCTCATCCTGTAGAATGGAGGGGGGGGGGCGGGTCTGTTCACAGAGAGATACTTCTTACTGCTTCTTTTCATATTCTTCATTCGTCTGATGTCTCCTCTGAATTCTTTTAAATTTAACTACTGCAAATATCCCAGTTTCTTCTTACATATTTATGACGGCCGCAGGATGTAAATTAATATAGTTTCTCAACAAGTAAATAGTAATGAATGGACTTCGTTACCATAAAATCCTTAAGTAAATAATGCAAGTCATCTTGTTTATCTGAACCATTTCGACTACTCTTCAATATTGCTTCTTTGTAGAACTCATCGGGAATATAACTGCATTAGTTAGTTTTCGCGTGACAATAAAGGTATTACTACTGAAGAGTTTCCTTATACGAAAACACTCTATAATGATATAAATGTCTTGAAATTAGGCCTTCTAGTGCATTCCCTCCCTCACTCCTTAGGAAGGAAACCCGCTGTTGTGGTAGAACTTCTGACATAATCCTAAACTGCGGACTAGAAAATTTCACGTTTCTAAGTCCATAGATCACGAAAATAACAGTGGTTCAAATTTGTATATAGTCATATATATATATATATATATATATATATATATATATATATATATATATATATATATATATATATATATATATACATATATATTTGTGTGCTCGCTTACTCACGCGCTCGAAAATGGTCAAATGTTAATGAAATTTGGTATAAAAATTATTCTTCTAATTTCAAAGGTCAAGTTCGTTACCCAGGAAAATCCGTCCACCAGAACATGATTTTGGAGCTTAAAAATAATTTTCAAGATGATATACATGGTGATATACATATGTAGCCGTTTTCGAGAAAATTGGATAAAAATAGTTTTTTAAACTAATTTTCCGTTTGTGTATTTACTTAACTCAATTGAAATCCATCTAAACAAGGATATTTAAATTTTGTTTAAATTTGAAGTCAAAGAGGTATTGGCTTTCTGATCGTTGTATATTTTCTTAAATATTTGAAAGTATTTGGGAAATCTTGGTAAATAAAAGACCGACCATTCAAGAATTTACTGAATTCGGTACAAAAAGGTTCTAAAGCAGTTTTCAATGGCAGACTTTGGCAGTAACTTTTAACTTCGTACTTGTCGAAAGTGTTAGTTTTGCCCTTTTGAACGGGATTTGTTCTATTGAACTCACTTTGTAATTGGTTGTTTTGATTTAAATTTTACAGTAAAACGAGTATTATAGTAACACAAGGTAGGAAAATCAGAAACGTATTGGTAATAGTGTTTTCCTAGAGCGACCGTAAAAGGCATGGGGAGTCATTTCGGCTTAGGGGGCACCTATTCTGGACCCGTTCCGATCCGATCCTATAGCCACCGACTGTCGGAAGAAAAACAAACACATGCATCTCAATGGAGGTGCTTACATTGGTCTCGACCCGACCCGATTCGATCCAATCTGATGGCCACCGTTTCTTGGCCATTCAAACATATTTGTTTCTAGACCGATTTCGGACCGACGAAGCAAAATGGCGCCAACCCACATATTGTGTTCAAAAAGGTCTACAGGTTCTAAATCAACCGATTTAAATGCATTTTTTTTTTTTTTTTTGGCGTGGAAAGATGTTCATTAACATCCAACGTCTTTAACCTTCCAAATCTTATAACCTTCTAGGTACCTTTCTTATAAATAATTTTAAAATATGAATACCAATACTTTTCTTACCTCCAACATTCAACCTAATTCCCCCTAACTCATTTTCACTTCACTAAGAGGTCATTACTGACGAGCTGTGACTAAATCGGATCGGATCGGGTCGAGACCAATGTAGGCACTCACGTCAGCCGCTATTGGCCGTTGTCGATTAAACGAAATAAGGGTCCAATGTTGGTACAGCCTGAGGATACTGTTGTGTCACTTTAAATCTTTCTTCTCTTTGAGATAGTATTTTATATTCTTCACGAAAGATCAAAACTTAGCAATAACTGCTTCTATTCCTTTACTACTGACACTAGGGATATGAACGGAAACGCGCTAAGATAACGCAGTTCCTGTGAGTCAGAGTTTTTCTTAGAGTAATTTCTTTTCTATTCTCCTATTTGAAGAAATGATTCCGAATTTGAATTCGTAAATGCTGATTTCTTCCTAAAACGTATCTAAATATCTATGCTGAGCTCCTATTTGAGGTTCTTTCTAAGATCTCTTTCTCGAATGGAATCCTGAACTCCTTGAGAGAATCGTTTTAACTGGTTGCTCGTAGGAATTCGCCTTTACTGACATGGACCACCTGCTCGAGTACATTCCACTTTAACTCTACATCCAGGAATTAACTTTTTTTTCTACTCTCTGGGAAAAGAATGAGGGCTTTACTTTCATGCCAGTTGACTCCCCTGTAATTTCTAAACGCGATTCCAATGTTCAACTTTCTGGCGAATAGTAGGGAGAAATTAAACTTCTATCTTGCTAAATCACATCCCGCTTATTTATTTCCAATAATATCTGCACAGGGATCCTAGAAACACTATAACACAGAAAAAATGTAGTAATTACTTGTTCGGATTCATTGAAATAATTAGACGATAAAATAAGCAATAATAAGTAGACAATAAAGGAAACTAGGCACATTTTCAATAGCTTCGGAAAACGCCAGAAATAACGAAATGTTTAATGGTCCTATTTTACACAAATTTGGTACTAAAATCTTTCGTCTAATTTGAAAGGTCAAGTTCGTTAACCAGCAGAATCCGTACACTGGAACATGAATTTTGGAGCGAAATTCGCGCGAAAAAAATCGTTACACTTAAATCATATACTTGCAAGTACTCCTTTTATAGGCTTCTTGTCCTAAGAAAACGAGTGAAACTATTTTTAAAGCTTAACCCTCGTTTAGGTTCGAGAAAAATGGAAAAAAAGTTGTTAAATCAAGTTTCTGGTTTGGTTACTTAGAATCATGGGATTCAGTTAAAATATTTTCTGTATGTTTGAAATTCATATAAACAAAGATATTTATATTTTGGTTACGCTTGGAGTTAAGGAAGGATCAGAATAAAATATTTTATTAAGAGACAAAATGTTTTAGGAACTTCTCATGTTTTCCTTAATATCTCGAGAACGGTTGGGAAATCGTGGTAAGTGGATAGAAACTATTCGAAAGCTTACTAAATCCTCTACAAAAAAGCTTCTAAATACATTTTTGACTAGGCGATGTCAATCAGAGAAATAAGTGCTTAAAACTTGAAACACGTTTGTTTTGTTATATTGAACTGGGGTTTGTCGTTGTTTAAGTCACTTTTTTTTTCTTATATTGTATCAGTTAAATAAAACTAACTTTCAAAGTAAAAACGTTTAGCGTCATTACTCCCTCCCTCCATAAGGAGGAAACGCGCTTATCACGCCGACTCTATAACGCAACCCGGAAGTGCCGTCTAGAGTTTTTCCCGTTTCAATACCCTTACATCGGGAAAATAACAGCGGCTCAAATACTATTTATATAAAAAATAAATATACGTATATATAATGTACAGGCTTGTTCATTGTAGTTAATTTCTTACAATTTATACATAACACTATAACTAGCACAATTTTCTAGTTTTATCTTATTTTCTTCAGTTAGATCCTGAGTTCTTCTCATCCTTGTGCCTTACATTATAACGTTAGCAACACAAACTCTTTTAAACATAACATTATTTCACACGTTCTCCACTCTCAAAGTGTTATTAGTAGCAAATTCGCAACGGAAATATTGAGTTCCACATTATGAAATGGCGAGATATTAAAGCGGGACAATTATCTTCTTTATTGAAAATGGCATACTTTCACTTAAATATGAAAATCAGTTATTTTTAAATTGAATTTGAGTGTCCTACTAGAACAATAAGGGGCTCAACTTACAAATATTTTTGAACAGACTGACTTACTATCCCTAAATACACACTCGCCTACTCACTTATGCTCACGAACAGGGACTTCATCCAACATAGACGTCACTTTATGTTCACCTTCAGTGTTTACTCGCTTCTCTTGGGAAGTTGATAGTGACTCTTATGGGAGCGACCACTTCCCGATCTATATAAAACAACAAACTCCTTCTCCCAGATTCAGCACAGTTAAAAGATACAACACCAAAAAAGACGACTGGGAATCTTATCGACAGAACATTACTGACAAACTTCATAATACATTTTTAAGAACTGTACAAGAACTGATCTCATTAATAACGGAAGCTGCAGACATCAGCATTCCGCAAACAAGTAACCATTACCGACAAACACCAGTTCCTTGGTGGAATGATGAATGTAAGCAGGCAACCAGAGACGGGCGCTAAATTCCTTCCGTAGGAGTCCATCTGATTCGAACTTTCAAAATTACAAACTTAAAAAGGCAAAAGCTCAATGGATAATTAAACAAAGTAAGAAAAAATGTTGGGTAGATTTTTTATCTAACATAAACAAGCATACATCACATCATGATATTTGGACAAAAATAAATCAAATTAGACACAAAAGGTACATACCACCAATAACAGGCCTCTTGACTAACAATAACATCACTACTGACCAGTTAGTCATGAGCAATATTCTTGGTGAATATTTTGCATCTATATCTAGTAGTGAACATTACACAAGACAGTTTCTTGAACATAAACTCCAAACTGAACTAAACAGCATTACCGTGGACTTCACCAACAACCACCCAATAAATGACACATTTACATTAGACGAACTTAAATACGCCCTCTCAAACTCAAAATCGTTATCACCAGGACCTGACCGAATTACCTACGACATGATTACCTACCAACAAAGGCCTATTAACTATTTTGAACCTATTTGACGAAGTTTTCCAGAGCGATAACTATCCTCTCTCCTGGAACGATTCCGTTCTGATCCCCATTTTGAAACCAGGGAAAGATAAGAAGCTACCATCGAGTTACCGCTCCATTTCTTTAACAAATTGTTGTTGCAAGGTACTCGAGCGGATGGTTAATAAAAGAATTCTCTGGTTTCTCGAAACAACTAAGAAGTTCTCTGACTTTCAATGTGGATTTAGAGGACAACATTCGACAATGCATCACATTACAAAAGTTGAAAGCGACATATTAAACTCCTTCCTAAATAAAGAAGTAATATTAGCTGTGTCGTTAGACCTACATAAAGCCTACGATTTTTCTTGATCATTTTTTTGACCTTTAGACCAAATTTTGACCTAGCCTAGGAGATTTTCCGTATCAAGACCTACCTGTGTGCCAAGTTTGGTCAAAATCGGTCAAACGGTGTAGATTTGTTAGGAACAATCAGGCATACGGACAAACAGACAGACACGTGATTTTTATATATATAATAATAATGATAACACGGTTCCTGTGAGCCGGAATTCCCCCCCCCCCTTACTTTCTTCATTTTGTGCATTCTTATATAGTCATGAATTTCGAACTTGAGAATTATTTTTTATTTAGTTTTACTAAAACTGTACATCGTAGCAAAAGTATTTTTTTCCATTGCACTGAATCGATCAAGAAACCTATCTCATGATCCACTTGCGGTTAAATTGGAAGAATTAAGTGCTGAGGTACCTGTACTGTATAATGAAAATAGTTCAGAAACTAGATCTCATAGATTCTAACTCATAGTTGTGTCTGGAATGTTCTGCTCCATCTCCCATTCTGTTCTATCGCAAGGATTTATCAAGAATGTAGTGGTGGCCGCAATATATTAACTTATATTGAACTAGTCATTATATTGTGGTAATAGGTCAAAACACATTCACAACACACTATACTCCAATTTTCATATATTGAGTTCGCCTTACCTGTTTCACGTCCTCATGACGTCTCTTCAGTATCACATAAACTATAAAATTACAGCCTCGATCTAAGTGTGCACCTACATTGGTCCCGAACCTATTTGATCCGATAGCCACCTATTGTCGAAAGGAAAACACAAGTCTCAATGGAGGTCCTTACAGTCGTCCCGACCCGATCCGATCCGACGACTACCAATATCGTACGCCCAACGCAAAGTGGCGGCAACGAAACATTGTGTTTCAAAAACGTCTACAGCCTCTAAATCTTAACCGATTTCAATGCCTTTTTTTTTTAATTTTTCTCGAGAGGGAATCAAACCCCTCTCGGCTACCCTCTACCCTCGCCGCTCCACTATGTTTACACCCTAATTATAATTATTCATACACGTTCATAGCGAAAATAAAAATTCGACTAAAACATTTTTCCGTTCTTTGTTGGATACCTGCGGATTTATGACAGCTTGAAGTGCCCTGCGCATTGATTCGAGGAGCTTCTGCCCAAGTGCTTTCTGAACGTTTAAAATTAAATCTTATCGTAAAGAACAGCGATTTTATGTTCTCATTATTTTTAACACCCATAAATGTTCAATGGATACCCTGGGGTGATGATAGCATAAATTTGGCGAGCATTGTACAAGAATCATTTAGTTTTTTGCCCTTATGCTTGTCATTTTTCTGCTGAAACAAATAGATGCTGTCTATTTCTACCTTTCGCACATATTTTTTTTTTTTTTTTTTACATTGCTTTGCAACTCAGTCAGTATTCATAACTCGCAACAATTGCTGAAACTTAGCGTACTACATTGGCGATCATGCAACCCCATACCATGACATTTCCCTTGCCATGCTTCTCAGAGGTTGGAGATGTCTTGCTTTAAATCCTTCCCCTTTTGCTTCCAAATAAATCTCCGTCCAAGAGATCCAAAAACATCGAACCTGCTTTCGTCGGAAAACAAAACTTTTTTCCAAAGTGGATTGCGGTTTGTTCGCATGCTCCCAAAAAAGGTATCTTTTTTTCATTTCGAAAATTTATTTTTTTACAACCATACCTGACTGCTTTTGGCACTAAAGTTTTTCCCTAAGATAATGCGATGTGTTTTTGTTTTTTTTTTTATATAAATGAAAGTTTATAAAATTAAGAACAATTTAGTCCAGTGAGATTGCTTTTGTTTCCCTTGTTTATCAAATTACGTGGAAAGATGTTTATAATTTTCCAATGTTTACAAGATAAAAATGAACTGTATCTAAAACTACGATTTTTTTTTTTTTTTTTTCGAGATGTGATATAGGTATATATATATACTTCCGGAAGTTTGATTGGTCTCTCAACGTAATCGAAGGTTTCCATGAATATTAGGTGGTATTTCTTGAATTAATCACTCATTTTCACTTCACGAGCTTATTACTGCAGAGTTGTGACTAGATCGGATCAGATCGGGTTTGTACCAATGTAAGCCCTCGCGTCGCACCGATATCTGACCGGTTCGAATCGGGAGAAATACGGGTGCAATGTAGGTTCAGCCATAGAGGTTCGCTTTCTAGGAAGGTCACGACTAGACTAATAAGATGGCTACTGTACATCAACTGTTATATCATTTGATTTTATTTGTGAAAATGTCGATTTCCTATAAGAAGTCTTCGTCATTTTGTCAAATTTTCTCAATTAAATTAAAACATACTTTGTCCAGATGTTCATTGTTTTTTATTAACACGCTTTTTATTTTTCTTAATATCCCAAAGAAGCGCTGCATAAAATTATTAAAAATTATAATTTTTCTTATTAATGTCTGTATGCATTTTTATTTGTATGGGGTTTCCTTCCTTATCTAATATTTTTACAGTCAACAATGATAGTGACTACTTCTTATCCAATTACAACATTATAGCAGTTATGTTATCAGTCTCCTGACCTTAATTACCTTTTTTCTATTTTTTAAAAATAATCCTAATTCTCATAAACACATCTCGCACATTGCGCAGTCGATTTCGCTTCATTTTCTTAATATTTATCCCTAATTCGGCTTTAGCTATTTTGAAGTTTGTCCGTGGGATTTTAATTTGAAACTAGGGTTTCCCATAAATGTATTTGCAATTTTCGAAATAAAAGCGCTTAACAATTTGTCAATAAATGGAAATAACTACTTTAACAGCATTTGCTTGCTTGCTAAGGATATTGTTTTACGCTAGCAATCATCATAGCATGAATGTTTATTTGCATAATGGTTTTCAGTCCATTGCTATTGTTAGAGCCTCCCTTCCTTGTTTTCAGGTGAATTTTAAGTGCTCTTGTGGAATCGAATGAATTTGAGTGGGATAAATGGAATTGTTATAAATCCTGCTTCTGTCCTTTCATGTAAAAAGCTTTTATTCCTACTGAAGCCCTTGAAAGGACCTAATAGAAAGCCGTAGTAAAATAGATGAGGTGCTATTAACATTGGCTGCTCCGTAATTTAACTTTAATGGCCCTTTAAATATTTGATTATCTTTTACTATTCTAAATCGACCCCCATTTTTATGAAGAAAGTTAATTTCTTCTCTCAATAAGAATTAATTTGTCTGTTTATCTGCAAATAAAACCTACTTCTAGCGAACGACCGTACCGCGTTAGTAGGAATATTTTGCACATTTCCGTTCAAGTTTTCCCCAACCTTTATGGGAAGGTATTACTTTCCCATAACGGCTACAGTTAACAGCCTGTTAGCGAAACGACAGGAAAGTTAGCCATTGGTAAAATGTCAATCAGTCGTCTGCTGGTGTAAAATGTGAAGTTGACACAAGATGGATCAACAAAACAGTTTGTGAACAGTGCAACGAAACACCACAAAACATGGGAGAATTTATATGTACCTATGACCTACGACGCGTATAATGAGTGTCCATAAAAAAGATAAAATATTTGAATGCCTCTCACAAATTAATATTAATTATAATAATAATTAGTCCTCATAATAATTAATTTCATTGAAAATAACAAACAAATATATTAGCCAAAAATATTTGTTTTGTTAACACAAAATATGTATAGATCATTTATTATCACTAACAGTTTTTGTCATTTTTTTTAAAAAGCGCAGAAATTTAATACTTTTTAAATTGTATTTTTATTTTAGTTAAATAATTATTTAACCAACGTTAAATAAGAGTGAAAACATACTGGAGCGGCGAGGGTAGAAGGTAGCCGAGAGGGTAAAGAAAACAAGTATGAATTCCCGAGAGGACAGGGTCGAGGGTCGCCGAGGGTACCAGCGCTGTTACCCGCTCCACTATTTTTTAGCACGCAATCTGCTAGTGTATAATTTTATCATATACTTTATTTATTTTTTTAATATTTATTAAGCTCTTGAGATGATATATTCTTCAGCCAATTTAGAAAAAACTTTCAAAATGTTGCACTAGGAATTAAATATAAAAATAATTCGAAGGTTCTATCCATCTTATTTGAATTCTACCAATTATATAAGAACTTATAATTTTGACAAATGGCTGTGTCAAAATTTTATTTTAAATTTGAAGTGGCTACTTTTAGCCATGATGCCAGACACATGCTTGCTCTAATTGAACTATTTCCAAGCCGGTCTCTTTTCTTTGTTATTAGGCTGCCTGATTTTGAGAATGCTTCATCACTTGGCATACTTGTTGCTGGTATTGACAAAATGTCGAATGCCATATTTCTTAAAAGTGGGAAACTTTTGTTGTTCCTCCACCAAAATGTAGGATCTATTTCCTGTGCTTCTTGTGGTAGAGCAATGTATCTATCAATTTCATTAATATTTATTGTTTTTTGTACTTTGTAAACACTGGAAAAAGAGGAGGGTTTCTATCTGATGTATAGTAAAATGAATGGGAACGATTTCATTAATATTTATTGGTTTTTGTACTTTGTAAACACTGGAAAAAGAGGAGGGTTTCTATCTGATGTATAGTAAAATGAATGGGAACGATTTCATTAATATTTATTGGTTTTTGTACTTTGTAAACACTGGAAAAAGAGGAGGGTTTCTATCTGATGTATAGTAAAATGAATGGGAACGATTTCATTAATATTTATTGGTTTTTGTACTTTGTAAACACTGGAAAAAGAGGAGGGTTTCTATCTGATGTATAGTAAAATGAATGGGAACGATTTCATTAATATTTATTGGTTTTTGTACTTTGTAAACACTGGAAAAAGAGGAGGGTTTCTATCTGATGTATAGTAAAATGAATGGGAACGATTTCATTAAT
The DNA here is from genome assembly GCA_946811695.1 of Gonocerus acuteangulatus. Taxonomy (NCBI): domain Eukaryota; kingdom Metazoa; phylum Arthropoda; class Insecta; order Hemiptera; family Coreidae; genus Gonocerus; species Gonocerus acuteangulatus. Next base: position 51,475,384 of record OX328129.1, read on the forward strand.
ATTTATTGGTTTTTGTACTTTGTAAACACTGGAAAAAGAGGAGGGTTTCTATCTGATGTATAGTAAAATGAATGGGAACGATTTCATTAATATTTATTGGTTTTTGTACTTTGTAAACACTGGAAAAAGAGGAGGGTTTCTATCTGATGTATAGTAAAATGAATGGGAACGATTTTTTAATTTTATCAGAGGCTCCATGCTTCCTTTATCAATAAAATACTGATAATTTATCCTGGTGTCTAATATTACCGCCATCTCTGTATATTTATTTACTAAATAAGGCAAATATTCTCCAAGTTTTTCCTTTATTGCTGCAATGCACTGCTCTAGAAAAGGATGCTGTTCATATCCCTCAAGGTGTTTCAAAATTACATCCAAAACAGGTATAACATAACAAATACTAGGAAAGTTGGACTTGGACAGTAGAAGAGTACCCTCATAAAAAGTTTCAGAACATCGACTATTAGTTCTATTTGGTGCCAATTTCTTATTACATATGGATTAAATTCAGGAGTCACTTGGCAAATGCATTAGAAATGTTAAATTCCAACGTGTTTCACAATCTTTAATCAAATGTATGCGGTCATGATTATGACAATCACAACATTCCTCAAAAAGTTGGCATATTTTTGGAGAAAAGTGAAATACATTGACAATATACTGTACTTTGTAATATGTGCTTCTTACAGTCTTCACACCTTTTCTCACTGCCGAATTAAGAACATGGGCAAAACATCGGATGTGCATTATATTACTGTTGCATCATGGAATGAATTCAGCAGTCTCATCACTTTTATATTGACAGTTACATTGTCTGTTATAATTGCTGATATTCTGTTATGAATATTCCTTCATGGTATTTGTTACAGTATTCGCCACTTCCTCAGCTCTATGAGGACATGGAAGAATTTGAAATTCTAATAATATAGAATGCATATCTTCATCATTGCTCACAAAGTGAGCAGTTATTACAATATATTGCTTATTGATGTCCAAAAATCTAAAGTCACTGCCAATTTATGAGTTTGAGCTTTTAAATAATTTTTGAATTTCATTTTTTTGTTTAAAAAAAAGTTCTTGAATATTTTTAGTTAAATATACCGACTTGGAGGGGTGTTGTAGGAATTAGTAGTCAAGAAGGAAGCATTAAATCTTGAGACATTTCAATATAATACTATTTTTTCACACTACGTACAGACGGTAATATTTTGTCACCGTCTCACAGAAGAGTTTATTTTTTAGGAAAAGTTAGTATTTCTACCCAATTAGTGATTCATATAATTAATTTATCAATGTAATGGTAAATTTAATTGCCAGTGAATAATTTAAATGTGGCGGAAACAATTTTGAACGAATCTACTAAAGTATATTTCATGAAACAGCTGTTTGCTCGCCATCCGCCATTTTGGAAATGCAAAAGTAAAAGGCTTCAAAGCTTGCGCCTTCTCCCGAGGCGTGCCTTCAAGGCTCGCGCCTTCTACCACGCGGACCCTTCAAGGCTCGCGCCTTCTATGGAGCCCTGTCCATGCTCTGAGAGCTCGAGCTTTTAGGAGCCGCGCCTTCTAGCCATAAAGGCGCGCTCTTTTACAACACTAGCGGCGAGGGTAGAGGGTAGCCGAGAGGGTTGAAAATAATGTATGTATTTACACTTGCCAAAACATAGTGGAGCGGGGAGGGTAGAGGGTAGCCGAGAGGGTTGAAAAAAAATGTATGTATTTACACTTGCCAAAACATAGTGGAGCGACGAGGGTAGAGGGTAGCCGAGAGGGTTGAAAATAATGTATGTATTTACACCTTCCAAAACATAGTGGAGCGGCGAGGGTAGAGGGTAGCCGAGAGGGTTGAAAATAATGTATGTATTTACACTTGCCAAAACATAGTGGAGCGGGGAGGGTAGAGGGTAGCCGAGAGGGTTGAAAATAATGTATGTATTTACACTTGCCAAAACATAGTGGAGCGACGAGGGTAGAGGGTAGCCGAGAGGGTTGAAAATAATGTATGTATTTACACTTGCCAAAACATAGTGGAGCGGCGAGGCTAGCCGAGAGGGTTGAAAATAATGTATGTATTTACACTTGCCAAAACATAGTGGAGCGGCGAGGCTAGCCGAGAGGGTTGAAAATAATGTATGTATTTACACTTGCCAAAACATAGTGGCGCGTGTAACAGCGCTGGTACCCTCTTCGACCCTCTAGCCCCTTCGCTCGGGAATTCATACCCGATTTCTTTACCAAGAGGGTTCAGGCGAGCCTCGCTTGTTGAACAGAGAACACGCCAAGTACAGCCATAGACACTCAAAATTTTATATTGACAGTTCGTGAACGCCGTCCTGTTTGGGATCAGCAGTTACCTCAACACCAATAAATGGATTTGCTTTGATCTGGGTTTTATTATATTTATTTGTCCTAGTTGAGTGTCCTATCAAAAACGTAATTTATCTTTATTTATTTATTTCATTGTGAGCTTATCAATTATTTTAATTTATCTTGAAATGATATTTAAATAATTGATTGATAAAACATAGAAACGTTTAACAAATAAACTCAATATAGAATCAATTAAAAGGAATCATGTCCTTGAGAGAGAATGATCGAAATGTCTTTAAGATTCTATTGTTTTGATATATTTATCTCAGTGTTTCATTGTACGTACACCAGCATTCAAATTATGAATATAAATGATTAAATACTAGTAAAATATTAATTCCACTATTACAGTTATTTAGGCTTTGTCCTATCATGCAAACAGTTTTTGTAGTGCCGCTACCATCGGGGATCAAAACCCTCCCGGCTATCCTCTACCCTCGCCGTTCCACTATGTGCACGTGAAGAGCCGCTACTATCGGGGATCAAAACCCTCTCGGCTACCCTCTACCCTCGCCGCTCCACTATGAGCATGTGAAGTGCCGCTACCACCGGGGATCAAAACCCCCTCGTCTACCCTCGCCGCTCCATTATGTGCACGTGAAGAGGCGCTACCATCGGGGAACAAAACCCTCTCGGCTACCCCCTACCCTCGCCGTTCCACTATGTGCACGTGAAGAGCCGCTACTATCGGGGATCAAAACCCTCTCGGCTACCCTCTACCCTCGCCGCTCCACTATGAGCATGTGAAGTGCCGCTACCACCGGGGATCAAAACCCTCTCGTCTACCCTCTACCCTCGCCGCTCCACTATGTGCATGTGAAGTGCCGCTACCATCGGGGATCAAAACCCTCTCGGCTACCCTCTACCCTCGCCGCTCCACTATGTGCAAGTGAAGTGCCGCTACCATCAGGGTTCAAAACCCTCTCGGCTACCCTCTACCCTCGCCGCTCCACTATGTGCATGTGAAGTGGCGCTACCATCGGGGATCAAAACCCTCTCGTCTACCCTCGCCGCTCCATTATGTGCATGTGAAGTGCCGCTACCATCGGGGAACAAAACCCTCTCGTCTACCCTCGCCGCTCCACTACGTGCATAAGAAATGCCGCTACCATCGAGGATCAAAACACTCTCGGCTACCGTCTACCCTCGCCGCTCCATTATGTGCATGTGAAGTGCCGCTACCATCGGGGATCAAAACCCACTCGGCTACCCTCTACCCTCGCCGCTCCACTATGTGCATGAGAAGTGCCGCTACCATCGGGGATCAAAACCCTCTCGGCTACACTCTACCCTCGCCGCTCCACTATGTGCAAGTGAAGTGCCGCTACCATCAGGGATCAAAACCCTCTCGGCTACCCTCTACCCTCGCCGCTCCACTATGTGCATGTGAAGTGGCGCTACCATCGGGGATCAAAACCCTCTCTTCTACCCTCGCCGCTCCATTATGTGCATGTGAAGTGCCGCTACCATCGGGGATCAAAACCCACTCGGCTACCCTCTACCCTCGCCGCTCCACTATGTGCATGTGAAGTGCCGCTACCATCGGGGATCAAAACCCTCTCGGCTACCCTCTACCCTCGCCGCTCCACTATGTGCAAGTGAAGTGCCGCTACCATCAGGGTTCAAAACCCTCTCGGCTACCCTCTACCCTCGCCGCTCCACTATGTGCATGTGAAGTGGCGCTACCATCGGGGATCAAAACCCTCTCGTCTACCCTCGCCGCTACACTACGTGCATGTGAAGTGCCGCTACCATCGGGGATCAAAACCCTCTCGGCTACCCTCTACCCTCGCCGCTGCACTATGTGCAAGTGAAGTGCCGCTACTATCAGGGATCAAAACCCTCTCGGCTACCCTCTACCCTCGCCGTTCCACTATGTGCATGCGAAGTGGCGCTACCATCGGGGATCAAAACCCTCTCGTCTACCCTCGCCGCTCCATTATGTGCATGTGAAGTGCCGCTACCATCGGGGAACAAAACCCTCTCGTCTACCCTCGCCGCTCCACTACGTGCATAAGAAATGCCGCTACCATCGAGGATCAAAACACTCTCGGCTACCGTCTACCCTCGCCGCTGCACTATGTGCAAGTGAAGTGCCGCTACCATCAGGGATCAAAACCCTCTCGGCTACCCTCTACCCTCGCCGCTCCACTATGTGCATGTGAAGTGGCGCTACCATCGGGGATCAAAACCCTCTCGTCTACCCTCGCCGCTCCACTACGTGCATGAGAAGTGCCGCTACCATCGGGGATCAAAACCCTCTCGGCTAACCTCTACCCTCGCCGCTCCACTATGTGCAAGTGAAGTGCCGCTACCATCAGGGATCAAAACCTTCTCGGCTACCCTCTACCCTCGCCGCTCCACTATGTGCATGTGAAGTGGCGCTACCATCGGGGATCAAAACCCTCTCTTCTACCCTCGCCGCTCCATTATGTGCATGTGAAGTGCCGCTACCATCGGGGATCAAAACCGACTCGGCTACCCTCTACCCTCGCCGCTCCACTATGTTTACACCCTAATTATAATTATTCATACACGTTAATATCGAAAATAAATTTTTTTATATAAACATTTTTCCGTTCTTTGTTGGATACCTGCGGATTTATGACAGCTTGAAGTGTCCTTCGCATTGATTCGAGGAGCTTCTGCCCAAGTGCTTTCTGAACGTTTAAAATTAAATCTTATCGTAAAGAACAGCGATTTTATGTTATTATTTTATTTATTATCTATTTATTATTATCTCATTATTTTTAACACCCATAAATGTTCAATGGATACCCTGGGGTGATGATAGCATAAATTTGGCGAGCATTGTACAAGAATCATTTAGTTTTTTGCCCTTATGCTTGTCATTTTTCTGCTGAAACAAATAGATGCTATCTATTTCTAGCTTTCGCACATTTTTTTTTTTTTTTTTTTTTTTTTTTTACATTACTTTGCAACTCAGTCAGTATTCATAACTCGCAACAATTGCTGAAACTTAGCGTACTACATTGGCGATCATGCAACCCCATACCATGACATTTCCCTTGCCATGCTTCTCAGAGGTTGGAGATGTCTTGCTTTAAATCCTTCCCCTTTTGCTTCCAAATAAATCTCCGTCCAAGAGATCCAAAAACATTGAACCTGCTTTCGTCGGAAAACAAACCTTTTTTCCAAAGTGGATTGCGATTTGTTCGCATGCTCCCAAAAAAGGTATCTTTTTTTCATTTCGAAAATTTATTTTTTTACAACCATACCATCGGGGATCAAAACCCACTCGGCTACCCTCTACCCTCGCCGCTCCACTATGTGCATGTGGAGTGCCGCTACCATCGGGGATCAAAACCCTCTCGGCTACCCTCTACCCTCGCCGCTCCACTATGTGCATGTGAAGTGGCGCTACCATCGGGGATCAAAACCCTCTCGTCTACCCTCGCCGCTCCATTACGTGCATGTGAAGTGCCGCTACCATCGGGGATCAAAACCCTCTCGGCTACCCTCTACCCTCGCCGCTCCACTATGTGTATGTGAAGTGCCGCTACCATCGGGGATCTAAACCCTCTCTTCTACCCTCGCCGCTCCATTATGTGTATGTGAAGTGCCGCTACCATCGGGGATCAAAACCCTCTCGGCTACCCTCTACCCTCGCCCCTCCACTTTGTGTATATGAAGTGCCGCTACCATCGTGGATCAAAACCCTCTCTGCTACCCTCTGCCCTCGCCGCTCCACTATGTGCAAGTGAAGTGCCGCTACCATCAGGGATCAAAACCCTCTCGGCTACCCTCTACCCTCGCCGCTCCACTATGTGCATGTGAAGTGCCGCTACCATCGGGAATAAAAAACCCTCTCGGCTACCCTCTACCCTCGCCGCTCCACTATGTTTACACCCTAATCTTAATTATTCATACACGTTAATAGCGAAAATAAAATTTTTTATATAAACATTTTTCCGTTCTTTGTTGAATACCTGCGGATTTATGACAGCTTGAAGTGTCCTTCGCATTGATTCGCGGAGCTTCTGCCCAAGTGCTTTCTGAACGTTTAAAATTAAATCTTATCGTAAAGAACAGCGATTTTATGTTCTCATTATTTTTAACACCCATAAATGTTCAATGGATACCATGGGGTGATGATAGCATAAATTTGGCGAGCATTGTACAAGAATCATTTAGTTGTTTGCCCTTATGCTTGTCATTTTTCTGCTAAAAAAATAGATCCTGTTTTTTTTTTTTTTTTTTAAACATTACTTTGCAACTCAGTCAGTATTCATAACTCGCAACAATTGCTGAAACGTAGCGTACTACATTGGCGATCATGCAACCCCATACCATGACATTTCCCTTGCCATGCTTCTCAGAGGTTGGAGATGTCTTGCTTTAAATCCTTCCCCTTTTGCTTCCAAATAAATCTCCGTCCAATAGATCCAAAAACATCGAACCTGCTTTCGTCGGAATACAAAACTTTTTCCCAAAGTGGATTGTGGTTTGTTCGCATGCTCCCAAAAAAGGTATCTTTTTTTCATTTCGAAAATTTATTTTTTACAACCATACCTGACTGCTTTTGGCACTAAAGTTTTTCCATAAGAAAATGCGATGTGTTTTAACTCGCCGTTTCTGTATTAAGGTTTTTTTTTTTTGACAGCTATCTTCACGATTGTTTGGAATCACGAACTAAAAACTGAAGTTTGCGGCCACAGTGTTTTTTATTGTTCACTGATGTGGTTTTAAACTTTTAAATTATATATTGCGCTCTATCTTGAGACAATTCTAATTTTGGCCCAATATAGAACAAATGATTATAGGTACTAAGGTGAAATCGAATTAACTCATGAAAAAAAAAATAGAGTTATTATTAAGCCTATTTTAAGTGAATGAATTATTATTTATTCACTTAAAATAGGAACGCTATGCGTTAAGAAACATCAAAATGAGAACGTTGATAAACGTTAACAAAGATAAAAATAAGAACATCAAAAACATATTTATAGGCACTAAAAAAAAAGAAGGAATTAGTAGAGGAATTTAAAAACAAAAATAATTAAATAAACAAAAAAAAACAGTTTTACAAAAAAAAATAAATTAATATACAGTATATCAAAACAATTTATACACTTGCTTTCTTGCTCAATAATATTTTATTAATTATAATTAATTATTTTTGTTAACGTTTCTCTTCTCTGAAGTTGAGCAAATTAGTCTAAGTTTTGATGCACGTAAGAAATTAAATAAATAAATGAAATGTGTTGTATTGGTGGTTTTGTTTCTATTTGTGTTGTTTTAAACTTCCAACTAAATATTCTTCTTGTAAAAAGAAAGATATTGTGTTCGTGTATTGGTTGTTTATTAAGTTCATGAATGTGTATACTACTATAGAATTTAGTCAAATTGTACGGAAATTTAAGAATTGTTATGAGCGTCCTGTCAGCCAGAATATGATATATGTACAAATTGTAAGGTCTATATCATAGCACGTAAAAGTAGAATTTCCCTCTGTTTTTTAAAATAACTTAAGGGTAAGTCAGTTGTATTTGGCTCTTCGTAAAAATAAATAAAAACTAGTTTTCGGTACTAATCCCGACGGATTGAGCCTATTATGGAAATTTAAAACATTTTTGGATTGGATTCAAAATAGAGGGAATATTGTAAGGACAATCCAATATGTTCCTGTGAATCATCTGTGTGAAATTATTCATTAGCGTGAATGGAAGGAAATGGTGCTGACGATGACCAGGTCGTCCCAAACCTAATTGGACGGGGCCTTGTGACCTTCCTCTCTCTAATCGCTCCCTTTTTACCTACCCTTGCAGAATCCATAGGGGGATTCTACTTATATAATTGGAGCACAGTTCAAGCCTTTTATACCGGGTTTTGTTGCCATATTTTTGTTAATTTATAGCGAAACTCTGTAAAGGTGTGAGGTCTACAAGCCAAAACATTCCTGAGTGCATGCTTTTTTTCCGCGCGAATTTGGCCCATTAAACAGTGTCGGGTGGATTCTGCTGGTTAACGACTTCATCTTTTAAATTAAGCAAAGCATTTTTGTTCCACTTTTCATCAAAATCGGACCTGTTTTGAGCTAGTCCGTACTTTCGGATTGAGCCATGAGGTCAACCTTATAAGCGGGTTTCCTATTTATATACCTAAAGAGGAAAGGCGCTAAAAAAGTATTATTGTCTTATTTTTGAAGATTGTCTATATTACGAGATTTATATAGTACTAAGCGGAACTTGGTCGGATGTATCTCGGCTTTCGGAAGTAGATGGATGTTTGTTGTCAGTTGCAGCCCCTGGCTATGGTCCAGTTCTAATTCCAAGGTAGCCGGTCATTAATTCTCATCCCAGGTTTTAAGCTACAATATTATTAGGTCCTCATAGAATGGAGTACTCTCTTAAGGAAGTATTAAGATATTACCAAATTTTGTGATTTCTCAAGGTACGTAAGCGTACCCTCTTAGGGGGCACCTACACTGGGCCCGTCCCGATCCGATCCAATAGCCACCGACTGTCGGAAGAAAAACAAACATATGCATATCAATGGAGGTGCCTACATTGGTCTCGACCCGACCCGATTCGATCCAATCGGATGGCCACCGGTTCCTGGCCATTCAAACTCGTTTGTTTCTAGACCGATTTCGGACCGACGAAGCAAAATGGCGCCAACCCACATATTGTGTTTCAAAAAGGTCTACAGGTTCTAAATCTTAACCGATTTCAATGCATATTTTTTTATATCAAAGGAAATAACATTTAGAACAACATTGTCAATTCACATTTTTGTTTTTTGTTTCCCTTGTTTATTAAATTGCGTGGAAAGATGTCTATAACCATCCAACGTCTATAACCCTCCAATGTTTATAACCTTCTAATATTTCTAACCTTCCTATGCTTTTAACCGTCTAGTTACCTTTCTTATAAATAATTTTAAAATATGAATACCAATACTTCTCTTACCTCCAGCATTCAACCTTTATTGAAGGTTTCTATGCTTATTAGGTGGTATTTCTTAAATGAATCACTCATTTTCACTTCACTGCGAGGTCGTTACTGTCGAGCTGTGACTAAATCGGGTCGGTTCGAGGCCAATTTAGGCACTCAGGTCGGCCGTTGTCGTTCTAACGAAATCTGATCGGATCGGGTCCAATGTAGGTGCTACCTTAGCTGTGCTAATACCTCTTATTAATCTCACGGCTGTGAGGATCGATCTTTTGAATCGATTCAAATCGAATTGATAAGATCTATTCACAAAAAAGATCAGCGAGCTCTGATCGATTCAAGATCGACCTTCTAGGCTCAGAAGATCAATTCTACGATATAGACCAATCTTCGATATAGGTAGATTTCACGATTACTTCCAATTACCTATGAAATTCGTATTTCATGTAGTTTCGAATCCATTCTCATTCGAGAATCGTCGATCACTACTACGAATCTTCCTAAATAAGTCGATTTAAATACTTGATAATATAAAAAATACATCTGCGTTATTTTTGATGTAATTGAATCATAATTAAAATTGATTATTGTAAGGTTTCATTATTATTAAGTTAAATTATTGTTAGAATTACAATCAATGGTGAGAGGTATTCAAATATTTTTATGTTTCGCGACACATATTATACGAATCGCGAGTATGTGATTTAGGTACCACTGGTCCTCGTGCTTAGGCAGGAGACCCTGGCCCGCCATTCGTATTCCTAAAGCCGGCCTATGCGCAAGCAACTCTTGTTATGTGCGTGTATGCCAGTGGCTTTTAATGGTTTGTTTTCCGCTTCCCTTGGCGTTATGAGTTGTTCTTGGCATTATTATTCATATAGCCGGCCCATGTTTGTTATATTCGACCTTTCTGGACGCCCCTGTTTCCTTTCATCTCACCTTTCAATGTCGTATACTACTTGGAGGTGGATGCCCTGAAGATAAGGCTAATTATTATTATTTTTTACAATATGTTTTGAGTTGTACCCATATTTCATCATATTTTGTCCTTTGCTTCTATCCGAGCTCACCAGAGCAACCACATTTTTTTTTCTTCCCTAGTAATATCCCACAATATCTGTAACCTAAAAGTAGAAATATTTAAGACTTTACTTATTCAAAAATAATACTGAATGAACTACTACTGTAAATCATATTAAAATATATGGTTATTATACATAACTTGTATTACTAAAAGGTTTTTGTTGGATATTGGCTTCTCCGTCTATTATGAAAACTTCCTGTTTTAAATGGTTTAATTTTTTTCGGTCATATGCGGCTAATGTCATTTCTTAAGCATTTTTTGCCCGGTAACGTTTTCTTAAATAGTTCTTTTTTTGCCTTTCTACTATATTAGTATGTCTACCAGGAAATAAAATAATATGAAAATAATACGATATTTTGCACTTTGTAAATAATATTAAATGTTCAACTTACCAAAGACAATGACAAATGTCATCTTAACAGTTTTGACTTTGGCCTTGGGTATGAGCCCCCTGGAGCTCGCCCTCCTAGTCTCGTGATCGTGTTCGAGCCTCACTTTTTCTGTTGGTACACCTGAAACAGAGTGATTCATTCATTTTTAATTAGCCTCTGGGCCTTATGTATATCCTTAGCTTAGTCTTCTTGGAGAGGTATCTACGGATATGATGTCAGCCATATACACATTTATTGGCATCAGTGATCCTTCTCAGTATCTCTCGAATTACATCATTTTTGCTGTTCACCTCAAATCTGAGATTTGACCTTATATAATATATATATATATATATATATATATATATATATATATATATAAGGGGACACAACTAAAAATAAAACCAAGTGAAAATGTGTCACTCTTGCATACTAGCACATATATAGCATTAAGACAGAAAGCGTGACACAAGTGCTCTCTGGTGTAGCTCAGAAGCTAAGTACATACAGTTGTGATGGTTGATAAAGAGATATTTAGGATGTCTTTCATAGTCATAACATAAGTACGATATATTTATATATATGACTGATCAATCCCCCATTGGGAGGAAACCCGCTTATAAGGTTGTCCTCATGACGCATTCAGGAAGTGCCGACTAGAAATGTCATGCTTCAGAACCGATAGATCAAGAATATATGTATGTGCATATATATATATATATATATGTATTATTTTACGACAATTATTCAGGAATGTAGCGCACACCTTTCTGAGGAATTTGCGTTAGTATGCATCTTCTACGAAACGGAGATTTTATTCCATTATTGTCAGATTTTAAATTCTTCGAAAATATTATCACTTAAAATTAGGTTTGAGTGAGTTATGTATCTCTCACTAATGTGACTTAAATATTTGACAGGTTGTGTATTATGGTTAATCATAAATCTAATATTTCGCTAGTAGATTGTGATCTTTCCTTAAAAATGTGGCGTATTTATCATAATGTTTTTATAATGTCCAATCTAAGCTGTCCGGTTGACTTTGTGAGTGCCGTATATCTCGAAATATTAATATCCGAAATTTGCAAGGCTAATAGCGTAGATAATGATGGGCAGTTTGTTAATATATTAAGACTAATTATCAACTGTAAATCACACTCTAGATGCGGAGAACTTATGTGGAATTTTGCATTCCATGGACGAAATTGGGTCATTTGACATTTCTCTGCTTGATTTAATATTTTGTGATAACATTTATTAATGTTATTGTTAGCAGTTCTCTTGAAAATAGTGTTTAATAATGTTAGATTACCCTCTTGTCATAAAATAGCGGAGGCCTCGAGCCGTGAGATAAGAAAATTCCTGCCGCCCGCGGGACTCGCATCCACCATCTCCCGTATGAGAATCTAAGGCGTTAGCCACTGGACAAGGTGAGACCCTAACGCCACTGTTGCTTAAGAAATTATATGAAATATCATCAAATATAAAACCAATAAATAAAGCAAACCTTGATGTTATAAGTAACTTAAATTAAATAATACTTGTACATGTCTCCCTCCTAAGGTTAAGATTTTAGGCATACATTTTGACTAAGTGTAATAAGTTCTGTAGTGTTTTCCTGAAATTGTTTTGAAAGAATTTCTATATCGTCGGCAATGGGAAGGTTTATTAAGCTATCTTCAATTCTCCTTTGTTGTACATAATACAGTTTTATTAGTCGGTTTCTCGGTCCATTCTGCTTTGTTTAAAATGTGAGAATCTCCTGACTGTTTGGCGTACTTTCACACATTACAACAATACTTTCACAATTTTATAAGAGTCCATACATTAAAAGTGCTCTGCACTGCTAATATGATGACGAAGAACTCTTGAAACGTTTTACACGTGTTCACAAAAAAAGACAAAAAAAAACATGACTAGGTATTATCACTTATTAAATATGATACCTTAACATTTGGGTTTTGTAAAAATTATTCATTAGAGTTTTAATGGTCCTTTGATATTAAAAGGCATAGGGTGGGTTAATAACTAAACCAAACTTAATACTAGATTTATCAGACCTGGTACTAGTAAAAATGTCAATAACAAAAAAATATATTTGTTACTAATATATATAAAGTAACATTAAGTTCATTAATTTATTCTTTACTGAAAGCTACAAATGCCATAAAATCATTTTGGAAAGCAAATTTTAAATGAAGTAGGAATTTTGAATTGAACTTGCACGACCAGTCAAAATGACTGGTCTAGTAAATCTAGTGTTAAACAAAGAAAATCAAGTATATATTTCACTGAAGTGGTTAAATATATAGTTATGGGTTTTTAAATATATTGTTAAAATCGTTTAGAAACATTCGGCTGTGAAGGTAGAAAAAAAATATTCGTTTGTTTCTAAAAACCAATTTTAGCAGAAGCCGGATCCGATGTTGAAATGTTGCTGATGATATTTTTTCAAACTTCTAAACCCAACAATCCCTTGTTTACCTAGTCAATATCCTCTGGCGGCATTCTGCCCATGTGCTGATTCAGGTCGGATCTTCTCTCCAGTCGTTTCCAATGTAACATAAATTCCTACCATCTGCATTTATTTATTGGTGCGATCTTATATAATTTTTGACTAATGAGTAGTTTTGGTATTTTTATATCAATCATTTCTATGATAATAATAAAAAAGGGTTTGAACTTTCCTATGAATATAGGATGCAGCAGAAATGGTTTATTCAATGGCAAAACCGCTTTCGGGAAGAGATTATACAAAGTAAGAGAATAGTTTGAAAGCTTATTTTTATTATATTACCTTCTTCCATCTAGTTGGAGAAACGGTAGGTATTGTGTAGTTGTATAATCATATTGTTGTATTTAAAAGTCTGTTACTGCACATAAAACACTGTGGTGAAAATTTCTTCTTCAGTTAAATAATAGAAATGAGATTGACTAACAATAGGTGAAATTAAGTATTTAAATATTTGAAAGAAAAAAAAGAACACTTTATTTTCCAATATTCTCTATAGATGGATTCTTTAAAAGATCGGCCCTTCGAAATAAATGCTTTAAAAAGATCAGCCCTTGGAGATGGATCCAAAAAATCAATACTTGGCGTAAAAAGACCGATTCAGGTCGCCCATCTAAACTACCGACTTTAAATCTTAACCTATTTCAATGCATTTTATTTTTATTTTATTTTTTAAATAAAAGGAAATCAAATTTAGGACAACTCTGTCTAGTTTTGTTTTTGTTTCCCTTGAGAAGTTTTAAAATCCTTATATAAGTAGTCTTCCTAATGATCGCAAAAACATTCAAAATCCTATAGATATGGAAGAATAAATTTTACTCGTAGAATAATTTATATAAATATTAATAACAGTGTTATCATTTCAACATCTCATTGTCTGTAATAAATATTGTTTCAATTAATCCCATACATTTTTGAATGTGTCAGTCCGATTTTTACCAAGTCTAATCAGGATTTGTATGTTTAATTTCAACTATATCAATGCTGAAATTAAATGAAAAATGAAATATTATTTTATCTTCAAAATGAAAGAAGAAACTTTCATTCTTCTTTATACGTAATTTAAAAAAAAAGGGAAACAAAAAACAGAAATCTGACTATACAAAGTTGTTCTAAATATTATTCGTTTTCATTAATAAAAATAAAAAGGTTGTATTCAGAAAAGCATTTTTTTTTTTTGGTCTAATTATTTGTGGATGCTAACCGTCTCATTTCTCTATTTGTTTCATGTTATTTCACTTATTTTACTCGAACTAATTTATAGTTTGATTTTCTATACATTCTGTATTAAATAATACAGCATTTATAGTAAAAATATGAACTATTTATTATAAAATAAATTCTCTTGAATAACTGGTGGTAAAAACCTTGTATATGGGTGCCAGCTCCAATTAGGAGAACTCTGAAGTTGAAACATTGATTCCCAAAGCGGATTTTTCTTTAAAAAATATTTGTTGTTGAAATGGCCTGTGATTTAACCTACTTCACATTTATTGTTCCAATACCTCCAACACTTCAAAGTTTATTTCATCTGTAATTATGTTCAAAATTAATGGCAAAAAGACAAATATAATTAGGTAAACGAGTTCTGAACTTACACGAGCAAATCTAACGCCTACGTAGTGAACTTGAATATTTTCACTGCGAAGAAGAACGTGATCTGAAGTTTTAATATCACAGTAACTTGAGGTGAGTTTGCTAATTTTTCCAGTTTAATAAATTGATAAATGAATTACTATTATATGAAAATGTGCCTTCTAATTGGATTATTTTTATCATTTAAAATTTCTTAACAACACCAACATGTGCTCATGGCCTCAGCAGCCAAAAAAAAAAAACCAAAAAAAAAAACATTTCTTCATTTCTTCTTGGCGATAACTTTTCTTAGAGTATCTTTCAGTGGGGTATTTATTTTAATCAGAATTCCCTGGTTCACCAACTGAACATACGTATTAATTTTTTGTTCTGTGAATTGTTTTTCAATGGTTTGTTATTGACATCATTAAATTATTATTACATGTGCTAAAGGCCCCATCAGCCGATGAACAAAAATTGCTAAAATAATAAAAAAAAATATAGGGTGGCAACCTATAGATAGCCCGGCGCTAATGGCCAAGTTGTAGATGCGCCGTAAAAAAAAATGTTATTACAATTTAGCACTCACTTGTACTCACTATATTATAAAATACGTTTTTGTAGGAAATTACTTCTATATATATTAGAGATAATGCAGTATCGGTAGTTGTTCTTGTTTTTAAGTTTTAATAACTATGGATACATTTTTCTCAATCACAACTAAATTGTTCCATTTGCCTAATAAATCAATGTAGAATTTGACTTTTTTTCTTTCATATGTTCGTAAATTTAATAGGAATTTGTAGTCCATAGGAGTAGTAGTAAAAGGAATTTATATGAAGGATGACACGCCCATTTCTGCGATTTTGAATTTTCTATCTACCTTATATCATTTTCTAGGAGAAAATTAAAAAAAAAAATTATTCAAAATGTAAAATCACGAATTTTTCTGCTAGTCTATTTGATTGTTTAATTATTTTCATGTTATTTCAAAACAGTTCTTTGTCCCAGCTCGAATCCGTTGACATTCTTGAACATCTCAGGAATCCAATGAACTTAAATCATTGACTGTTGTTACTGGCAACACTCCAGGCCATATTTTTCGTTATTTTATGATATTATTTTTCTATAGTACAATTTACTTTTATCTCGTAAGTGAAACTTTTTAAAATATAAAAATTTCTTAAAAGGGAATAACGTTTATATGGATATATATTTTATTTTTTATTTTTATTTAAATTATTCTGCCTCTACCCGTGAGGATCATTGGCAGTACATTTAGGTTTTATAAGTCCTTAAATATTTTGAAGTCCTTCAGGGATTTGATCAAATTTTGAACGGTCGATTCATCATCTTGTAGTGGTTTCTGTTGAGGTTTACATATGATATCTAATTTATAGGCTTGAATGTTTTGGTTATAGTTCAGAAATATTATAACCGCTGGAGTCTTGTGAAGAATCATTCACGCCACTTAGTGATTTAAGACGTTTTGTTATACGGATATTAGCTGACCTGTTATTCTTAACAAATTTTCGAGTGTCCGATAACAATCTAATGATGCCATCAGTATCTGAACTGAATTCTGAGATGATATGGGAAGTATTTTTCTCAACGAACGATATCTTTAGAAGTGATTCCAGCTGTGCAAAGGTTATGGGATACTTATCCATGCTCTCTTCGATGGAAGACCTTGCTTCTTCAATGCTGAAATTACGTGTCGGTGTGTATCGTTCAGGGGATCCTGAAGCATTTTTGATTATGGGATCCGAGATTGTATCCTTCAGTTTAGATAGCATTTTTTCAGTCTGGTGTAGGTTATTGTCTAGGGTTTCTGTTTTTACGTTTGATGAATTAGGGTTATAATTTTGTTCACCTTCATATAAATTTGCTATTTTCGGTTTTTCCGTGGGAATGGCAGTTTCCGAAGCCTGTTGCTTCTTAGATAATATGGAAACATTCTTGGCCACATCATTGATCTCTAAACCTTGTGCCTTCGTCGTCTCCTGTGGGATTGTACTGCTGGTTTGAATTATTCAGGTAATATTGTCGATATTTGAATATTTATTTTCTTCAGTTATTTGAAAGGGTGGGGTCCTATTATCATTCGGCTGTACGGATCTAGGTGCAATACAGTTGACGACTTTTAGCGTATTTTCATATTTAGAACTCTTGTGGCCAAATTCACCACATCTTTGCATTTTATGTCATCCCCACCTAAAAATATTCTATAATTAGATCCTTCATATTGGGTTAGGAAGGACGGAGGAATGTCAATATTTTCATTTTGTTTAAAAACTTGCCTTCTTGAACTTAACACATGGGCGTAATTCTTATTATTTAATCCCACCCTGAGAAAGCTAACACTTGAGAGTGTGGTTATGTTTAATTCCTTCAATTTGTCTTCAATGTGTTAATGAGGAATGTACGGTGGTGCGTTGGAAATCACTAATCTTTTCGATGGAATAATCAAAGGACGTGCTGAAACAAATTCTTCGTTAATAGTAATACCTTTGTGGAGAGAGATGAATTCCTCCACACATTTGGTACTAGAAAGGAAGATGGAGATACGATTATTTGAAATTCTGCTTGCGAATATGACATTAGTTGGACCAATTAGTTCGCCTGTAGCAAAAATATATTTTGAAATTGTAACGCCGTTTAAAGCAGGAAAAAGAATCCCCTGGTTTTTAGAAGGTACTGAGACAGAATGGTTTCTGTTGCGTCGTGCCACATTGGCAAACGATGGTTTATGGTAACTTGGAACGGTTAAGCTCGCATTAGTAGGATCTATAGCAGTTGGCCCCCGAAGGAAGCCACTGCATCCTAAACCAGCTTGATTCCTACTGGAAACTTATGTAGTAGTCACTTACTGCGTTATTCTTCCTATTCTTGCCAACGAGAAGGACTAAAACTTCTTTATGAGCTGATTGTAGCTTAATTTTGTGAGAAACAAAATGTTTACGTTAGTTTCAATTGTGCTCACATATGACCCCTCCGGCCTTAAAATTATATATATATATATATATATATATATATATATATATATATATATATATATATAATATATATATATATATATATAATATATATATATATATATGTGTATTTCATTTACATATAATATTCTCATGTATAAAATGCTGTTTATGGCAATTGTTGTGGGCACTAACATCATTTTCAGCTAATACACCCATTAATTTGGAAAATTATTAAGAGGACTCATTATGATTCGTTAATTCTTATTTGTATAACCTATCAAGGCAAACTTTTGGAAGCTTAGTATGATGAAAATTAATCCAAAAATTCATATTAAAAACAATGGCTATACATTAGGATGGCCCTTATTTTTCAACTTTCTAAAAGTTTATCCTACCCCCCTATCTTGTCCCAATCAACAAAATAACGATCTGTGCAAAATTTGAGCCAAATTAAACAACTCTAAGGCGACCCGCAATGACCTTGAAATATTAATATTTTCGTCCGAAAGTAATTTTTTTCAGAGAGAGGAAGTAGTTCTTTGTCGTTTAAGAATAGGCCACTCACGTATTACTCATTCACACCTCATGACAACACAGAAAGCACCTAAGTGCCAATACTGCAACACGACATTAACTATAAACACTTACTAACTGAATGCAGACTTAGACAAAACATTGACCTACCGTACAGCTTGACTACCTTACTCAGTGACAGCAGCCAATATACAGAAAAAACACTGCAATACCTAAAACAAATTAAACAATATGACAACATATAATTACTTTTCAAAATTTAAAAATTAATCCTTATCGCACAGTTTCGAATGACTTTATAAAACTGATATGTATACCATCTAGTAAAACTTATACTACAACTCTCAATTTTTGTAGATTTGTTAAGTAAGAAAAACGTATCGACAGAATAACATACTAACCTAATACCATTTGGATAAGATAGAACTACTGGACTTACGACATGAAATCACTACCAATTTTTTTACTTATTATTACTATCTACTTGAACCCACACATATCACTTATATTCAAACACATTTCACATATAAATCCTATAACTGAAAACTTGTAATACCTACATTAACGCTACTACATCATATTACCTCAAGAAAATTGTGGATTTTTTTATTATTTTCTCAAAATATTTGTTGCCAAAGTAGCGTAAACATTAATAAATAAATACATTTTTTCAGATATTTTTTTAAAAATTATTTTATTTTTTAATCACTTTTGAGCAGGTAAGCACTAGAAATGGACATTAAATTAGCCGTGTTCTTGTTAATATTAGATAAAAAGATGAACAATCAAGCCAGTTCCTGCCTCCTGAAAACGCACTCGTTTGTACTGGAAGAAAGGAGTATCGTTTCGAGTACCAGGAGCTGTAAGTCATGCTAGGGGATGGCAAAGAAGAGGAGAAAAAATCTTTCAGAAGAACACGTATATCGCGTAGAAAGAACGCGAGAGTACGTTCTAGCCTGGTTTCTATCATCAGACCCAATTTAAGCACCATATCATGACTTTCTATTCATTCATAAATTGATACATTATCAGGATATTGATCCAAAAATTAGTAAGGCAGCTGCCTTATTTGATGAAAATTTTCCAACTGCGGTTAATGCAAATAAAGCTCAAGTTAAGCAGACAATGCTGAAGAAGAGCAAGAGGAAAAAAATCAACTGTAGAGCTACGTTCTCCACCAAAATGATTTTTCTTCCTTCACAAAAATCGATTTTAGCACTTTCCTCCGAAGGAAAGTAGCTATTGAGGTTGGACTCATGACGGAATTTTTGAAAAATTTCTTCAAATCTTTATCGATCCTACCTAGTAGACACCGAAAATGACCCCCGTTAAAATTTATATATATATATATATATATATATATATATATATATATATATATATATATATATGCATATATATATATATATATATATATATATATATATATATATATATATATATGTGTGTGTGTGTGTGTGTGTCTGTTAACACGATAGCGGCCAGAGTTTTTGTTTTTTCGTCACGAAACTTGGTATATAGCATTCAATTAGCAAACGATTGAACGAGTTCGTTAACCACCAAAATCGGTCCACCGGAAGGGGGGGTTTACCCCGGACCCAAAACACTAATTTGACTATGTCAGCCGTAATATTTGTTATATTTCAACGAAACTTGGTATTCGTAGTGGTAATATAGAGAGAAAAGTGAGATATAAAAATGAACTAAATCGGTTCATTAGAAGGGGGGGGGGGTTTACTCCGGACCCACAATACCAAGTCGCCACTACCAGCCGTGATTTTTGGTATATTTCGACGAAACTCGGTATTCGTAGTGGTAATCTACAGGTAAATATGTGTTGTAAAAATAAACTAAATCGGTTCATTAGAAGGGGGGGTTTACTCCGGACCCAAATTCCTAATATACTCATACCGGTCGTAATTTCTGCTGTATTGTAACGAAACGCGGTATACGTCGTGGGTAACACATGAGAAAGATGTGTTGTAAAAATGAGCTGAATCGGTCAATCGGAAAGCGGGGGTTTACTTTGTAATATATTTCAATAGAAAAGCCCGCCAGACGTAGGTTCACAAAGCCGCCACAAGGAGCGCTTTCTACCACTAGAGTGACTGTATCCTGTTCCTGCGTTAGATCAAAATACGATAATATGAGGTTTTTTGTATTTATTACGTAGTGTAGTAGGTACCATGTGTAAACATAACTCTGTAAGCAAATTAATAATTGATCAGTTACTCATTACAAAATTAAAAGAGAACTATTCATGTTTTTATTTTATTTATGTAGGATATTTTAAGCAAATTGTTCTGGAAAGCAGTCTACACTACCCAAATTCTGAGGAAAGTGCTTAGTTATGCAGCTCCTGCGTGACGGACTTTTTTGAATATTTTTCATATTGTTTTGCAGATCGTTGCCTGGGGCCGGGAAAAATACCCGACTACTGCTAAATCCACCCTTAGAAAAATATAATATTCAATATACATATAATATATTTGTATATTTTTATTGTTCACATTATGCCTCGTTTCTATAAAAAAATTTGTTACAAATAAAAATGCGGTTGTCTTATATAAGTTGTGTGCATTATTAAAATCCATATATTTTTAATATTTTCATGTTATCTCAGCAAATTTTAGATTTAAATTTTGAGATATATGATTTAGAATGATTTTAAACAATGTCTTGGGTAGCCTGGATGTATTTAAATAAATTGCAATAATAAAGGGATTAAGAAAGAACAGTAAATCCCTGTTTTAACGGAATTAATCGTTGCGTGTATTATGTTTCAATTTCAAAGCGTTTGAGGGTCGCCCAGCTGTTGTCCGATTGCGCTAGAATTTTGCACAGCTAGTTTTTTTTTTCATTGGAACAGAATTGGGGAGTGGGAGCAGCAAAATTTTGACTTAAAAGAAATCCCTATAGCTAAGGGCCACCCTAGTGTGCATTAGTAAAATTCTTATATATTTTTTTTAATTTTTACATGTTATTCCAAAACTTTTTAGAATCGGCTTTTGATTCAGAATGATTTTAAACAATTTCTCGGGTCGCCTTGATTCAACTATGTAGATGTTTTTTGAGAAAATGATCGAGATAGAACAGTATATCCCTTTTTAACGGAGTTAATCGCTGCGTATACTATGTTTCAATTTCGAACCGAGCAGTTATCCGATTGCCCTGAAATTTTGCACAGCTTGTTTTTTTGTTGATTGGAACAGAATTGGGGGGGGGGGGGGTGGGAGCAGCAACATTCAGACTTTCAAAAAACGTTCCTATAGCTAAGGGCCACCCTACTATACATCTATAGTTGCTGGCTGTGAAGGACGATGTATTTTACAAGAAATGGACGCTTGGTTTTTCACAAGCCCCTACACACATTATTAACGCTCTGACAAACTAAACAGATTTGGAGATGGAGATAGTTAGCCGTAGCAGTGATTCGAAGACAGGGGATGGTTGGGATTCGGCTAGGAGAAAAAAACGTCAGACCTTCATGAAGAAATCTGTATTGGACGTTGGCAGCCTTCTTCAGCGCTAGAGAATGCCTAGGGGGAAGAGGGAGATCAAGAAGACATTTCATCACATTTAACCATGGTTACCTAAATGTCTTCTTGGTCTTCCTCCGTCCCCCCTAGGCATTCTCTAGTGCCGAAGAAGGCTGCCAACGTGCAGTCTAAACGTCGAATACCAGATTTCCTACTGAAGGTCTGACGTTTTTTTCTCCTAGCCGAATCCCAACCATCCCTTGCCTTCGTATTAAACAGCTTTGTTGCAAATAAATAAAAACGTGGCTAAATGAAATTATCAAAGGAAATTATTTGAATATTTGTCTGCCTCAAGCGATGCCGGTCGAAGACAACTGCATTCATCAAGAGGATGCAGGATTATTTGTTACCTTGGCATTTGGGTTTGTATTTTACAGCTCCGTAAACCGTAATGTTTCACTCTCGGCTAGACGGGCAGAGCCCCTGCGGGGTTGAGGACTCCGTAATCTAGCTACATAAGTCAGGAGTGAATGAGGCTGGACTCCTAGTGTCTTCGGGTCCCGAAGGTAATAACAGGGCTAAGTCGCCGGTCTAACACCTCAGGATTTTCTAGATCATTCATCTCCATCTCGGTCCGATTCCGTCAGTTTTACATATTTATTAGTCTGCCCGGGGCCTAAAGTACGCCTTATTTCTACCGAGGGCTATGGGTTAATTCACACGCCCAGAGACTTAAATATTATATTAATGAGGGAAAGCTGCTTGGAAGATAATTATGTCTAAGATTTAACCTTCAACCTTACGAACCGTATCGGATTATTATTATAGGGGTTATTAACTATCATGAGCGAACTATTTCTACATTGGTTATCTCCGGCTTACTAAGTCCTATTGTACAGTCCCTTTGACGTCTCACTATGGTCCGCAAAGTTATGAAGGACTTAACTGGGTCATTCGAGACCTTAAACCTGTAGAAATCTGTTAGGGTCAAGGTGCTTGGATCAAATCTACAAGTAAATGCACTTTTTATTACTGTTTGACAATTCAATTATATTTCCAAGTCCAAAAATTAATCGTAAAACTAAACACTCGCTTAAAATTACTACAGCATTTAATTATTCAAATTCTACTTCTAGCTTGTTTTGTTAATTTGCCAGCAAAATAGACAGGATGTTTGATTTATATTCAATGTTAATAAATTAAGTGTAATATATTCTATTATTCTTTTGACAGGATTATTCAAAATTGTAGTGATATAAGAAGCATCTTCTGTGCTTTTAATGTTATGAATGCTGAAGTTGTAAGTCCGTTTATAAAACTGGATACCTCTGATCAATTTAGGGTTGAGGAAGCCAGCTGAAGGTCAAATGCTATAGCAAAGACCTCTCCATCGGTATCCTTTTGAAATATTTTAAGAGACGTTGAGGAGCTTAGGTTTTCATGAGATAAAACTTATGCAATTACTCATGTTCAAGTTTCTATTTTGTCTCATTAGCAGAAGCACAGTTTTTTTCTACAGATTAGTTATAGGGATGTCAGTATAATCACAGAAGTTAAACGAGGCTCAATTCTGAATTAAAAGCATCACTATAATAATACATGATGACGGGATCTTTGTCTGGATTGATTTTATGCAGTCACTCTAAACATATCGAAAACAATTTTAATGTTTAATCCAGCATAAAGGTATTTGTGATGGGATTTTTGCACGGCTGTAACGACTTGATAATTTCTATATCAGAAATTTTACGACATGGGTCGTTTTCCCCTTTGGTCAGAAACAAAAGTTTCAATCGAAGTACTTTTAATAATAGCAATACATTTTACTAATATCCATTATTTCTTTCGAACAAACCCTCTCCAACACAACACATGGGACAAGCGACCCCAGCCAACTAAACGGTGAACAAAAGATTGCCCTGATTATCTGCCTCAGAAGCTTCTTAAGAATGTTAACATCTATAAATAAATTCAAATTCGATATGGTGGTATATTTTAGATTTAGATCTTTCTAATTTTATTTGATTTGCCTAAATTCTAAGATATCATCACAAAAAGGATGACGGATGGAGACACTTCTCATTCATCAATGATTTAGGAGTAGATAAATACTTTATTATACAAACACAAACGAGGCTGCTTTTCATTATTTCGTAATTTACTTCGTAATATGAAATATTAACAAAATTGGGGATCCCTTATAAACAAAACAAGACAAGATGAAACTCAAAATTCTACTCGAGTCCTTATTTTTTATTGTTAATTTGCAAATTATCATTCCTCCAATTAGCAATTATTTTTTATATGGCTTTCATTCCATAACATATAAAAGAAAAGGCACTTCCGTTAAGAACAAACAGACAATACGACTCAAAGTTCGTCCTTCAATTTTTGTTTCTTCTGATTGAATATACTTTTGCATTGTTAGATTTAAATCCAAACGTAGACATTATTTCGGGGCGTTCATTTAATAAGGTATTATACACTTTTACACAAAATGAATAAAAATTATAATAAAATGTAAGCGTGGGCGGCCTTGATTACACCTTACAAATGAATAAATGATGTGAGAATTATTCCGACATTATTGTGCCTCCCTACTTCAGCGAAATATAATACTCCTATAATTAATTACTGGAACCTCCCATTATTTCTAAATTATTATTCCTAAAGTCATTAGTGAATTTATAATCCTCGAATTTCCAGTGGAAGACATCAGCGCTATTTTGGCTGCGGATAATAACTTCTTAGAAAAGAAAAATCATTCTCAGAAAACATGGTTTGTTTTTAGTTCCAAGAGAACAGCTTTAATACCTAGCTATTTCAACTTTTAATTTAGGAAAATTATGCTCTGAAAAGTATTTTTCCTCATAATCACGTAAAAATTATTTGATTTTAGTATTATAGATAGTATTATATGTGTGTGTGTATATATATATATATTTATATATATATATATATATATATATATATATATATATATATATATAACAAAAGCATAATTGTCTCGTTAAAATACATAGCTTTAATAATTTGTTCCGGTGGACAGATTCGTGGTTCACGAACTTGACTTTTCAAATTAGAAGTAAAGTTTTTGTACCAAATTTAATCAAAATAGGACCATTATTCACTGAGATAGAGCGCGAACAGGCAAATATATCTGTGTGTGTTTGTGTGTGTGTGTGTATATATATATATATATAAATATATATATACACATATATATAAATCAAAAGTCTTCTTAAAATATATAGCTTATAGCTTTAATAATTAGTTTATTCTTGTTGCTTGAAAGCGTGATATAGTTTCAATTCCATCTTGTATTTATCTATTATATTATATGAACATGCTATTTATATATTGTATTATATTGTGTCGTACCAATATATAGCTAGATAGATTTTTCTTTATTTGTGTAAGATATACCTTGTACAAATGTCGTACCAATAGCATGTGTATGTTAATATAATTTATATATTAGAGTTTTTTTATATTGTATTTATTTATTTTTAATTACTTTAGGATTTGTAAAATTTTAGTATGTTATTTTCTTTGATTTAGCTGCACTGTTTGTTATTTCATTTATTGCTTGGAATAGTGTTTACTAAGAGCTTGCTTTGATTACAATAGTTTTCCTGTTATGTAGTTTTGCATGATCCTTGAAGTACTACCTACAACCTGGCTGACGGGCTATACCTATTGTCTTTGGCATTAAGCTTGTTTGTTTTTGCATGTAAATTTTGAGGCTAAATAAATACTCTTCATTCATTCATTTGTTCAACAGATTACAATCATTTTTTTTCAATAGTTTATATAAATTATTGCTGAGAAATATGCTCACTTTAACAGCTGCTGTTGGACAGACTTAATTTGAAATAAAAGCATGATTTAGTGATTATAAGCTTTAGGTTGACGTCCTTTCATCAATTTGCACCGTTTGATCTTAAAAAGAACTACTATGCGTTTAATCTGATTTTATTGTAACTATGTCTCCCCCTTCGATAGAAAATCCAAAGATAAAAGGGCTAATTATAAAGGAATACATTTAAATTGTATTCAAAAGAAACCTTTTTTTTTATTAGTATAGTCAATGGAAAATGATCAAAGAAAAGTAAAATGTACATTTGTAGGGATTATTTTATGGAAGGTTGTTAATCTTTTTGACGTTGACTTGTCTGGATGGAGGTTCATACTGCTAACACCTGGTCTTCTAATTGTAGGGTAAATGTCTAAAGCGGTCCTTAGACTGCTCCATCTTTTGGTCACATGTGTTTTCGGCCCTGAGTTCACTTATTACCTGGTTGCTGGCGTACTCTGCATCATCCACCCATCTATCTCTTGGCGTTACTCCATCAAGACAATAATAATCCAATTTCTTCGAAGTTCCTTCTACCATTCCTAGCAAGATGTACAGATATTTCTTCCTCTGTGCTCTAGATATGAGCCATTAACTCAATTTCTCCTTGCACTCCTAAGATTTGTCCAATGCGTCCTTCAAACGCGTTTGGAATCTGGCAATCGTCCCATTTCAGTGGTCAGATACGTCACTACTGGTGTTATAATCGATTACAATAGAATTTGTGAATCTAGTCCGACATATGGAATCACATCCATGGCGCAGTAGAGATAGGCGATAGTCGATAGATATGCACTATCGATACGCCGATATTATCGGGTAAAATATATCGATAGCACCGGCTCACACAAAAAAAATGGTAATTTTCAATGACACCATTTATATATTCTTATGTATTTTGAGAGGCTCATTCCGAATCCGGAGACCGTTTCACTACATCACGTCAGGTTTAAGAGCTACTAAAGGCCCAATTTCGTATGAAATCGTTTACGAAGAAATATATAGGGCTTCCGTGGTTTTCAGGGTCGCTGAATTCGAATCCGCGGTCTGTTCTACTCCGTCGGCCCAAATTCAAACTCATTTCAAGGGGGAAAAAAAGAGTTTTGACTGCAGATTCATTTCTTGCAAAATAAACATATTTGTCCATAAAATGACCTTCAAATTCCCTTAAACCTGTCGTGCTGGAGTGAAACAGACTCTGGATTCGGATTCAGTGCGTCGAAATATTATTTTATTTTGTGTGCCTGTGTTCTTATTATATGAATTCTTCTGAAGATATTTTCGCAATTATTAGCTTGCCTCTCTCATCATCCAACTATAATCAGATGCGTCTTGGTTTAGTATGAAATACAAGTCCTTTATTTGCATTCCATATTGGAATAAAAACATTAACTATTCATATATAGGGCTCTCCCTGTGGTCTACTGGCTAACGCTTTAGTTTAAATGAAATCAAGTCGAAACAAGGTATAGTATGCATTATTATACTATTGTTACATTGTTTTCAGTTAATAAAAATGCTTATTTCAAAATAATTAGCGGTTAATGATTTTTTCCCATAATCATCACTACTTCGTTACACTTTACGGCGGCAGGAATTTTCTCATCTCAAGGCTCAACGCTCAGGATGTCAACGCTAATGGCCTCGACGTCGATGCGCCTTAAGGAAAAATAATATTAATAATAATAAAAACTATCCATATAGGAAAGGTTACCTTTGTAAGAGCGTTTAATGACGATGATGGTGCTCCCCTTTCTCCATATGGTAGATACAATCACTGCATAGCATGCCGTAATGATTATAGCTGGGATGAAGAAGAGGACTACAGCTACGATAGTCATGTATAACTGCCAATGCCACTGCTCAGACAGCTCGATCCAACATTGCTTTTGACCTGAAAACATAAAACGGATAATGGTTAACGTTTATAAAAAGTCTGACTTGCAGGAACTGGCATGTGTTTGTAAGCCTTAATAACAAAGGTGAAGACGCCTTGTTGTTAAATAGACCCTTATGTAAATAAGTTGATATTGATGAAATGTATGGGTAAGTGCATTGTACCCCCTAATACTATATAGATGTTATGATATAAATTCTTCTAAAAGATGACACAATATATATTTTTCACTTTTCTTATCTGTCTTGGCAAAAGATCTCAAATAAAATAGTCAATGTGAACGAATGGTGTCTGCCCTTACCATAAAAAGTGAAATATATATATATATATATATATATATATATATATATATATATATATATATAAACCGGTATTCAATACCTTAAATATTTGTGTGTGTGTGTGTGTGTGTGTATATATATATATATATATATATATATATATATATATATATATATATACAGGGTGATTCAGGTCTAAGTAGCCAAACTCTAGGAGGTGATTGTAGATATAATTTCCAACAAAAAAGTTCATTTCAAGCATCGTCTGATTCCGAAGGGAAAAGGAGCTATGCCCAATTTTTTTTACGTAGTCATGATTTTTAATGAATAATAAAGGTTTTCTCAAAAACTATTCAAAATAATTAAATTCTAATTATGCCATCATAAAATAGGCAAAATTTCCTTTAAAAAATCATTAATTTAATTCACTAGAACTATTATTAAAAAGATAGTTTCTGGAGGTCCAATAACGCACTTCTTCTTTTTTTTATCAATGAATCAGTATTTTCGCGATTTTTTTCCTCAGCCCTCTAAAGGGCTACAGATTCAATACACACAGGAAAACTTCTACATTTAGTAAACATTAAATCTATGAAAATGAAGAGGAGGTTTATTAGGGAATAAATTGAACGATTGGCTTCCTTTTGTCAAAAAAATGTGGAATGTAGTTTTGTTACTTTCAAATACCTTGTGTGAAGAAATTAAAAATTATTAATTTTTTAATGGCCAAACTGTGGGTATCCATTGTCCATTCCAGAAGCAATAAATATAACTGAATGAAACGATTGGAAACGTTTTTCATTTAAGAGATCTGTTACATTTAATGTTTTTCAATTTTTCATTGATTTATGTTTTACATAATGTATTTGGCACCCAGTTTTGACTAGAATTTTTGAACGGAGAATTCAAAAAGATTGCAGGGTAGTTGAATAATTGTAATCCAGAATTTGCACATAATTTGAAATGTTTTCAAATAAAATTTGAAATAAAACTAAAAATTGTTAAAACCATTGCGGGAGGGACAATGTTAATCCTCAGTTTGGCCGCAACATTTTGTGGACAGACAAAGCCACTTTCACACGGAATGGAATATTTAACAGTCCCAATTCGCATACTTGGTTTCATTTTAATCCTTATGCCGTATGAAGATCCACAATCAGTATCAGTTCCAAGATAACGTGTGGTTCGGGATTTCGGACAAAAATCTTCTTCAGTCAATCCTGATTCCTGACAGGATTGATTCAACATATTTTTAAACCTCCACACGATTTAAGTACGACCGACCTATTGCATTGGAAGACGTTCCGTTAGCACATAGATTCATGGTTCCAGATGGATTGCTGTCCTGAACATAGCAGCAGTGCTGTTAGACAGTGGATGGATCCACTGTCCAAGTTCAGAAAGGTCCAATTGCATATTTAGCAAATTTTCAAATATATTGGCAAATATTTTAGTGCCAACATCATGTAAAAGATAAATCAATGAAAATTTGTTAAACAAAAAATGTAACAGATATCCCAAATTAAAAACTTTTCCAGTCATTTCTTATAGTTAATTTTTATTCCTTCTGGTCTAGACAATGGATACCCACAGTTTGGACATTAAAAAATGAATAATTTTTAATTTTTTCACACAAGGTATTTGAACTACATTCCACATATTTTTCACAAAAGGGAGCCAATCTTTCCATATATCCCCGAATAAACCTCCACTTTATTTGCGTGGATTTAATTCTTATTAAATGTAGAAGTTTTCGTGTAAGTATTGAATCTGTAGTCCGTTAGGGGGCTGAGGAAAAAATTCGCGAAAATACTCTGATTCATTGATAAAAACAGAAGTGCGTTATTTGACGTCCAGAAAGTATCTTTTAATAATGATTTTAGTGAATTAAAGTACTGTATTTTTAAAGGAAATGTTGTCTATCTTATGATAGCATAATTAGAATTTAATTATCTTAAATAGTTTTTGAGAAATCCTTTCTTATTCATTAAAAAACATGAATACGTTAAAAAAAACAGAAAATTGGACATAGCTCCTTTTCCTTTTGGAATCGGACCATACTTGAAATGAACTTTTTTGTTGGAAATTATGTCTGCAATCACCTCCTAAAGTTTGGCTACTTAGACCTGAATCACCCTGTATATATATATATATATATATATATATATATAAAACAGTCCCGTAACAGGCCACGAGGTCCCTGAGGGGCAGATACTGTAGAGGTATCTGATTAACGACCATACGGCACACAATTGAGGTGCTGTGGTCAGTACTAAGCTCCGGCCGCCTGATTTTCCCCTTGCTGCTTAGACGGTTAAGAGTCATTAGCACCAAGGTGCCCATTAATAAACTAATTAAACGCTGGGTTGGCCTAGGGACGGTCAGTGAGGCCGAATTCAACCCATAAACGAAGACACTCGGGGATTTGAACTTAGGTCCTCAAGTATGAGTCCAGTGGTCTACCATTGAGCTAACATCGCCCCCATATATATATATATATATATATATATATATATATATATATATATATAATATAAACCAGTCCAGTCGTAAGGAAGGTTCTCTTTCCCACTACAGGTTCATAAATTTATGCCGACAATTTCTCTATTTTGTGTACCATTTTTATTATCTACAGATACAGCTCTCCAGATCTAGTTTTGTAATAGGGAAAAAATGATTTCGAGAGGAAAAAGAAATGATCATTTTTTCTTTTAATATTGTTTATGACATTATCCAACTTATCTGGCTGGGGCCTCAATGAAAAGCCAAAATAAAACACGATTGGGTGGACTTAGATTTGATGATATGTTTCATAAATTCTTTGGTGAGTGGCACGTCAATAGCTACAATCTTTCTGGAGTTAATCTGCTAATAAATAATTGCATATCCTGTTCTGATGTTCATTACCCGTTTGACTAATGAACTCGCGACTTCTAGCGCCATCATTAGAATTCAGATGACATATATACGTGGCTAATTATCCAGGGGGGGGAGGTCATTAGAGAGAAGGTTAAACGGGGCGTGGTAATGAATATTTTAAAAGAAATAAACTTCCCTGTCACCTGCCACTTTAAAAACTGATAATTGCTTACATTTTCCTCATTAATCTTTTTTTTTTTCTTCTTCTTCTTCTTCTTCGGTAATAGCTCTATAAGACGGGACTTAATTATGCATATTATTATATTGATTTTTCATGTTAATTAATTCAAAAGTTTTAATCATAAACAAATCTTGGAATAATTGAATATTAACGAATTTATCTTAGTTTACTCTCTGCTCCTTCCTCTCTCTGGCTCTCTTTATATATATATATATATATATATATATATATATATATATATATATATATATATATATATATATATATATTATTTTTTTTATTAGTTTCCTCTCTGCAGTAACCCTGCAAAGAGGCCGTATATTTTGTGCTACACGTTCCAATACATAATGTATATCACATGTATTTTATAAAATTTTGTCATCAAATGTTCTTAGATATATTACATTAATGATTTAACATTAAATAATTAATAACTAAATTTTAATAATTAGAAAATAAATATACATAAAATAAATATAATTTTATATATTTACATAATTTGTTTGTTTACATTTTTTATTATTTCAATTGTCTTTAGAGTCAGGCATGCTCTCTTACAAAAATCTCTGAAGCTTGAATAGTGTTTATTAAACAGCTCTTTTTCTGTAATGGGCCAGTTTTTTATATTCTTTTGAATTGTTTTTCTCTCTTCTATGAGTAACTTACATTTGTATATAAGGTGCTGTGTTGTTTGTGGTGTTGTGTTGTCGCAAGGGCATGCCGAGCTGTTAGTTATATTTAGCTTGCGTAAGTATGTGTTTAATGATCCATGTCCAGTTAGTAATTGTGAGAGTTTCCCCATTGTGTTTGCCAGCGCTCAATCGTTTTACGTGATAGAATGTGTTTCATGTGTGTCTTAGATATTTTGTTGTATGTTATTGGTATATTATTGTCTTTGGACGCTGTTTTAGCGAGTCTGTCGGCTATCTCATTTCCTTCTAGTCCGTCGTGTGCTTTGACCCATTTAAAGTGTGTAGTTATGTGTTTCATTTGTGTCTGAAGTAGTTTGTGTCTTATTTGTTCAATTATTGGTTCGTGTATTTTTCTATTGGTCAATTTGTATAGTGAAGATTTACTGTCTGTGCATATTTGAACTGTTGAATTTGTCTCTACTTGTGTATTGATAAAGTCTAGTGCCTTTAGTATTCCTAATTGTTCTGCTTGATTGTTCGTACAGTCCTTTCCTAGCCTATATTTTAGCTTGTCTATGAGTATGTGTTGTATATATACTACTACACTACATCCTACTGAGTTATCTTGTTTACTACCGTCTGTGTATATTTCGTAGTGAGTCGGGTCTTTCGTGTATCCCTTAATATTTGGGAATATATATTCCTATATCTTCTGTTCTTAGTTTAATTGTATCTAGTTGTAATTTTGTTAATGTATATTGAGTTGTGTGTTGTTCTGAAAGTAGTGAAATTGGTGTGATTTTCGCTAGGACACAGGCTGCTTCGTAGGAGATAGTTCGATATCCTTTGATAATTCTAATCGCCATCAATCTTTGTACTCGCTTCAGTTTTATCTGATTGTATGTTTTGTCCTTCCCACTTTTCCAGACGTTTATGCCGTATGTCAGTGAAGGTAATATTGCTCCTTTGTACAAAGTTTGAAGTGCGTCTGTCTGTAGCCCCCATGTGTTTCGTGCTGCTATTGATAATAAATTTATTAATTTTATCAGTTTAGCTTGTAATAAGTCTATATGTTTAGTCCATGTCAGTTTATATATATATATATATATAAATGGCCCATTTCATATGGTCCACGATGGTGGACAGTGTTGAGTTGCTAGAAAATGTAGTTGAATTATTGTTACCAATTGGTGATTTTTCAACCCTCAGAAAGGACCTATTTATACCAAGCCATAACATTAATTCAAGATTACCAACGTTCAATTCATGAAAAGAAGGAAGAATCTCAGTATAAAATCCTAATTAAAGAAGGACAGGTTAGTTCCTCTTTATCATATGCCGATACTGTTAAAAAGAAAATTAATTTTGTCAAACCTTCTCATAAATTAATAATAGAAAATAAATCAACCGAAGCAAAAGTTGAAGAAACCAAAAAAACCTTCAAACAATATATCCAGTCGATTTAATGATTGGTATAAAAAATATCAGAAGCACCAGGCATGGCTTCCTTAGTGTTGAGACTGAGGATAAAAAAGATATTAATTTAATACATTCAAAACTTCATGAAGTCAATTCAACTTTAAGTTCTAATCCAATTAAAAAATTGAAGCCAAGCCTAATAATAAAAAATATTCCAGAAGAGGTTACTAAACATAACCTCTCCGACATTCTCCTTAGCCAAAACGAGGAGTTAGGTATTCTGAAAGACGAAAGATATACAGCATTTATTATTGAATCGAAAACAAAGAAAAGAAGACATGCTGTGACCCATATGACCCCACGAGCAAGAAACATTTTGCTGAGGACAAGACTCAAGCTATGTTATACGATCTGCTCGCTAGAAGATTACCTAGCCGTCCGTCGATGCTGGAGATGTTTGAGGCTGAATCACAGCTCAGGATCCTGCACAGCATCAAGCCCAACCTGCCCCCACTGCACAGAAGGGCATCAAGCACAGGACTGCACTAAGGACTCCAAGGAAGAACACAGATGCATTAATTGCAAGACCTACAATAGCTATTGTAAACCTCATTTGAAAATTCCAGAATCCCATTCAGCTCTAAGCCAGGTATGCCCAGCTTACAATTTTTTTTCTCAATAGGCTAATAAAAAATACAGATTACAACTAACTTTGCTATGGATTATTCTAATAAGTACATTGATTTCAAAATATCTTTATTATTGATGAGCGACTGTCAGATACAACTATTATTTCAAGCATATTATTACAGTATTAATAATCTTTTTTCAAACTTCAATGGATTCCCCTTTCCATTATTCCTATATAGCATCATAATTATTTTCTTTGTGTATTTTTATTCTATGAGTTTAATCAGAAGAAGTAAACATAACCTTATTTCAGGTTCAATAGTAACAAATAGACTATGTATATTAACATCTGTTCTGTTATCATTAGAACATATGTTTCTCATAGACTTGGAATGGTTATTGTTCTACCTATATTTGAAGATAAAATATTTATCATAATTTATTATGAACAACAATAAAAAACCAGAAGCAATTATAAATTTCCTTCAATTAAATACCAAACACTGTAAAGTGGCTACAGATTTATTAAAACATGTCATCTCTAAAAATAGAACGGATATAGCCTTAATACTGGAACCAAAATTACTTCCGGTTGTAATTATAGAATATTTCAAGGAGATAATATTTCACCTAGAACACAAATAATTATAAATAATAAAAATATTGACGCTGTAATGCATACTGCCTTCTGCAGTAGAGATTTAACAGTAGCAGAAATTAACATAAATGGTTTATCATTTATTATTATCTGTTTATATATGGACATTCTTTCTGATATTAGCACGGATTTAATCAACCTAAGTAATATTTTAAATAACTTCAAACAAAATAAAATTATATTAGGAGTATATAGCAACTCTCGATCAAAATTGTGGCACGACGTACTGACAAACAAACGAGGACGAACATTAGAAGACTTTATATTATCAAATAATTTGTATATTGTTAATCAAAACCAAAATTTGCCAACGTTTGATGGACCTAGAGGAAGTAGCAACATTGACATCACACTGACTTCATGTAACTTAAGCAACAACATAATTACTTGGAAAATAAAGACTATTGAGAACTTTTCAGATCACCTTACTATAACTTATCAATTAACAACCTCAACAGCAACACATTGCTATAAAAATAATTTTGGTTTCAAATACAAAATAAAAAATTCTGATTGGGAGCTATTCGAAATTACTTTAAAAGAACTCGTTTCTAATGGATTTAAATTTAAAAATGATGATGCGATGGATTCAAACATGGCTTTACTGCTCAATGCAAACAACATTAATAAAATAGAAAAGTTTTCGAAAATTATAACTAAGGCGTGCAATAAATCTTTTAAAATTTCTAATGGTAACTATAAATTCAATTCAAGAACACATCAACTTAACCCATGGTGGAATGAAAATTTAACGAGCTTACGAAAACTGACTAACAAATTAAGAAAAATTTATCAAAATACCAAAAATGATGACAACTTACGACAAATTAGGAATACAAGAATATAGAAGACAGAAAACACTTTACAAACAGACAATCAGGAAAAGTAAAATAGAATCATGGAAGGAATATTGTAGTAATCTAGACGCAACCAACCCCTAGGGATGGCCATAAAAATTCTTAGCTGATAAATTAAAGAAACAATTTACTCTGAATACTATTCGAAGAGAAGGCGGAACTTTTACATCCACGCTGACTGAAACTTATCAATATCTACTGGACAAACTAATTAAAACAGACAATTCACTTACAGACAATGATTTACACAAACAATACAGACGAGATGCAGAAATAGAACCACAAACACCTAATGACTTACCTCTTACGGGTAATGAAATAATTCATGTAATAGAAAATTTAAAAAGAAACAAGGCACCTTGAATTGATGGTATTACTGGTGAAATTTTTAAAAAGATATATTACTGTTTTCCAAATTTTATAAATGACTATTTGGAAAATATCCAAACTTATTTTAATTAATAAACCGGGAAGACAAGGAAATGATATTTCGTCAGTCCGACCGATTTCCCTGGTTCCGACAAGTGGAAAGGTCTTGGAAAAGTTAGTTTGTAAGAGATTAACACACTATCTACATCAAACCATCTCTTGCATCCAAATCAATTCGGCTTCACCGCACAAACCTCTACTGCAGAAGCTTTAGGAAAAGCAGTTGCATTTATCCAAGAATCATTTACCAAATCATCGCACACAGCTCTAATATCTCTTGACATAAAAGGTGCATTTGACAATGCTTGGTGGCCATCTGTATTCAAAGCCTTACATAAACTCAACTGCCCATTAAACATTTACAGACTAATCCAAAATTTCTTTAAGGACAGGAAGACTTTTATCACTACACAAAACATTGCTATTCAAAAGCATCAAACTCTAGGAACACCGCAAGGTTCAAGTATTTCTCCATTATTGTGGAATTTGATAGTGAACGATTTATTGCAGACACAACTACCTCATAATGCAGAAATATTAGCTCTACAAAGGAGCAATACTCCCTTCACTCACTTACGGACTTAACATTTGGTACAATGGACTACCTAAACTACACAACCAGAAAAAATTACAAAGATTAATGGCCTTAAAAGTAATAAAAGGTTTTAAAACAGTGTCTTATTAAGCATCATGTGTACTTGCTAAGATAATTCCTAAAATCTCAAAGCAAAGCAGTATGTGATGGAGTATTCTCTCTTGAAGACCACAAAAGGCAGCCCAATGTACACCCCTGAGGAAATAGACCTGTGAGGCATAATGACAGGATGCATCCTGCTCAGTATCCGTCTGTATCACTGGAGTACAATCCCGATGCAGATATTGATATTTACACAGACGGGAGCCAAGAGGCGGAGCAAGTGGGCTGTGCTTTTGTGGTTTTTAGGAGACAAGAATTAACCGAGACTAACAAGTACAGGCTAGGACGGCTATGCACTAACAATCAGGCTGAAAACTTAGCGGTACTATACAACAAAGACAAGAATAAATTAGACATGTAAACATCTATACTGACAGTCAAAACACACTCCAATCATTAAATAATTACACAATTCATGACCCACTTACTGAACAAATCCGACAAATACTTTACAATATTACACAACAAAACATTCACGTCCACTTCATATGGATTAAAGGGCATTCTGGTATTCTTGGAAATGAACTTGCTGACCTAGCAGCTAAATCAGCCTGTAAAGATCTAAGAATTCCAGAGTGCTACAACAAAAGAACAAAAACACATTTAAAAAGACAGATACAATAGCTAAAAGACTTGACTTTAACTACAAAAGGACAACACTTAAAGATATTTATAACAGACATTACAGAATACTTTGACAAAACGTATGCTAAAACAAATGTTTACATGACACAATTATTAACAGGACGTGGGACAGTTAATTCAAACTTTTATAGATTTGGACTAAGCCAAGATGAAAGCTGTTACTGTGACTTCAATACAACACAGACCTATCACCATTTACTGTACGACTGCACTCTACTACCTGAAGAAAGAAAAACATTACAGACATACGTGACCAAACACATAGGACATTGGCCTGTTGCAGAAAAAATATTATTTCTTAAGTGTGAGAGGGCTTTACTAAAATATGCTGAACATATTTATACAATAATGGTTCCTGGAAAAATCATTACAGGTGAAAAAAAATCCTTCGATTTCTTTTATATAAGAGATATAGTTTTCTTTTTTCTATTCTAATTCCTTTTGTTTCTCTTTCTTTTATTTTGTTTCATTTTTCTCCTTTATGTTCTACATTTAGAATGTAATCATAAAGAATATAAATATTAATATGTAATCAATTACATGCTATGCACATTTGTCATGTACGGCACATGTAGAAAATAAAAATAAACTCCCTTCCTTAAGGGCAGAGTTGGGCAAACGTTAGCGCACGCTAAAAGCTGATACCTCTCCGCTGATTTAGCGAAAGTATAGAAAGCCAGCGCTAATAATTAGCGGTTAGCGGCGGCAGTGCGCTAACCGCTAATCTATTTATGAAATATCGTAATTGCTAATAGTTTAAGCTATAGTTACAACATTTTGTAACTGTACAAAATGTTGTAACTATAGCTTAAGCTATTAGCAATTACAATATTTCATAAATAGATTAGCGGTTAGCGCACTGCCGCCGCTAACCGCTAATTATTAGCGCTAGCTTTCTACAGTTTCGCTAAATTAGCGGAGAGGTATCAGCTTTTAGCGCGCGCTAACGTTTGCCCAACTCTGCTTAAGGGTTACTTAGGGAAGGAAATATATATATATATATATACGGAAGAAGGCATAATGTAATAAAAGAATCTGGTGCTAATTTTATATTATTCATTGTTCTGTAAATCTACCAACACCTTGACTTGCCTATTCATTTTTTAGTTCTTCGTCTGTGCTATTTTTAAATTGTACACCGCCGATTATTTCCTTCGAAAAATTTATGAGTGGGTAGTTTTATATCGTAATCTTAAAATTTATTTACTTTATTATTATCCAAGTTATCTTTGTCATTGCCAATTTCAAGGAGAATACTACCATTCTTCTGAAATGTAACTTGTGTTTGTGGAGCGTAAGATTTTAAAAAACCGGCACTCTTTAAATGGACTGAAATTTTTAAATGATTTCCTATCCTCACTGTTAAGACCCACAATTAAAAATGTTGTACCCCATTTCCTCCGAACTTGAGAGCGATTGGTCCAGCCCGATCAGGAGAATCAGGATTTAGAGGCAAAATAGCATTAATAATTTTGAAAGAACACCGCGGATGTAAACAATAACAAACCTACTACACAGGTAACCAGCCAGTATATGTGTCTTACCTAATCGATACTTGTCGATCGATAGAGTTTCATGAAATTTGTTAAAGCAGTTTTCTGTTGCTCCAGTTTCACGTTTCATCAGTGGATCTACTAGCTAAAAAAAGTGGCCAAAAAGTGGCTTCGACATCTTAAAAAATCCTTAAATTTATCATGATCTCTGTTTTAGTTCGCGAGCTACAGCAAACAGCTGTGTTGCCGACCCTTAATCAACGGGTGAACCCAGTACCTACTTGCTTTATTTTTCTTATTTTTTAGCCACCACCACAACACAAGCACATCGTCGCCAGAATCCATCACGAACCGAAGGAAACCCGTTTCTTCCGTGTGCACATTTCAATGAAACCTCTTTCTTCAGTGTGCACCGGATCTTACACTTGTGCCTTAGAGGTTGGCACGCCTTAAAAAATAATAGTTGTAATGGATTTTCTTTTTCTAACATGTGCTACGTTCTTATAAATTATTATTCAAGGTTTCATAAAATGAAAATATTTTGATGTTCCCAAAATATAACGCATATTTCACTAGAAAAATGTTTTAAAGTCGTCCTGGTGTGTAATTTTTCTTCATTACTTGTAGAAGTCATGGGTGTATAAAAGCGGGGGGGGGGCTCAAGGGGCTGCACCCAGGGACCGAAAATAACAGTATATTTTCATTTTTTTCCAGAATTGATTCAAATTTTTATGATTGAATTTAAATTAATGCAGTATTTTTTATAATATGTGAGTGGTTTATACTCAATACAATTTAGTTCATAAAAGAAAGTATCAAAACATTTTACAGAATTTTATTTTTAAATTTACAAATTATAAATTTTATGAAAATTGTTATTTTATTTTTTAAATAGTTACTAATTAATATTTTTTATTTTTTATTTTTTTTTTTTTTTACGGCGCATCTACATCTTGGCCATTAGCGCCGGGCTATCTATAGGTTGCCACCCTTTTATAATGCCAACAGCACGTGGTCGGTCACCCATTCAGGTACTGACCACGCCCGACGTTGCTTAACTTCGGTGATCTACGGGAACCGGTGTATTCAACGTGGCTATGGCCGTTGGCACTAATTAATACTTGTTCATTGTGAAAGGATAGTCGTTCGTTGAGATTGAGAAGGTTCAGATTAGCGAGGTTCGTTCGTATGTTAAATAAAACTACATTTTATAACTAAATTGAGTTTTGAGGGTACTTTAAAATATAGCCTCTGCGATACGAAACTGTTCTTCCTCTCCTCCATATTCCTGAGAAAGGCTTGTAAGTCAATCCGAAACGTTGACAGAAACATAGTTATAAAATGTAGTTTCATTCAACATAAAAACGAACCCCGATCATCTACAATTTCTTAATCTCAACGGTCGACTAAATCTCCAATATGAACAAGTTTCTATGAGTAACTCTTTAAAAAAAATAAAATAAACTAAGTTTTTATAAAATTTAAACCGGTCATCTACACCTTCTTAATCCAGATTACGATTATTTAGAGAATTATTAACCACCTATTTATAACTAAACAAGAGGTAATTTTGTTCCCCTACATTTATTCAGATATTTAAATGCAATGTTTTGAATTTATATTGAAAAATCATCCATTGATATTCACTTTAGAATTTTTATTTTCAGTTTTTAAAAATCAATAATGATAATAATCCTTTTAAGTAAGATTTTTTAGATAAACATTTTTAAATAATTTTTATTCCCAAAACGTTTGTTTAAAAATTCCAAGAGATTTTATTAAACAATTCGAACCTATAGAAATTAAAATAAAGTTATATTATAAAACTCTCTGTTAAATGATATCCGTTTTAATTTACATTTAGTATTATGAGTTTATACAAATCCGATCGTTTTAAGTCATCAGAGAGTGCATAATAACCCAGAATCGTTACCTTAAATGCCAGAAAGTTTGTAATAAACCCGATCTTTGAAGGAAAACTGGCCAAGTTGGAAATGCACAAATAAGTAAGAGGGTGTTATTAGGTTCTTCATAAGGTATTACGGGACTAAATCTTTGCCTCTTTTTATCAACGTTAGTTTTTTGGGGAATTATTAATTAATGTAAGGATTTATTTGTAATATTAACTGAAAGAGATGAAGAATCTTTATCAAGTATCTTCACCACGGCCATCATTGACTGCAGCAACCTATTTTACTTCATCGTAGAAGCATAAAGGTAATATTATCAGTTTTCGTATGTTTAGTGTTATGATGATTTGAAACTTATTTATATTATTCGAAAAAATTGGAAATATGAACAAATTTTCTACACTACCCATTTATATCATAAGAGTAATTTTTTCTTTTGTTATAATTATTTTATTTGATAAAGGGACTTTTTTTTTGTTGTTGTTGACTATGATGATTTTCTCTAATTACTTTTTTTGTAATTACTCTTTATACTGTTAATATCGTCTAAAAGTAACATAATCACACCCCCTTTAAATATTATTGTAAGTAAAAATGAAGTTTCACGCCCTCAAAACCGATTTCTTTCAAATTTTGTACAATAACGTATTTTGATGCACTAAACACGAATACGTTAAAAAAAACCTTCGCATTTAACTAGGAAAGAAGTTATTAAGCACTAAAGTTAATAGAATAATAAATAGAATTCTATTAATTTTAGCGAGTTGGATTGACTGGGGTTTTGTTATCTTCTTGAGCGAGCGTAGCGAGCGGCAACGCATAGCACGTATGCCCTTAAGCGACAGGTGACGACGGGTGATGATGCCCTTAAAATTAACAATATTT
Organism: Gonocerus acuteangulatus; assembly: GCA_946811695.1. NCBI lineage: Eukaryota > Metazoa > Arthropoda > Insecta > Hemiptera > Coreidae > Gonocerus > Gonocerus acuteangulatus. The sequence goes on from OX328129.1 coordinate 51,516,586, forward strand.
TTGAATAAATGGTTTCTTACACATTTCAAATGAGAGTTCTCTGTTTCCCAATGTTACATATCTGCGCATGCCGGTGTTTACAAATACGCTGTTGACGCCTAGTTTTATAACCTTCCTAACTGTGAACTTTAGTTCTTAATATTATATTCTATTAGGATTCTATTAATTTTAGCGAGTTGGATTGACTGGGGTTTTGTTATCTTCTTGAGCGAGCGGAAACGCATAGCATGTATTCCTTAAAGTCGTCACAAATTTAGTTGTTAACATTAGCTCTCATAACCCGCATAACAGTGAACTTTAGTGCTTATTACTTCTGTCATAGTTAAATGCGAAGGTATTTTTTAACGTATTCGTGTTTAGTGCATCAAAATACGTTATTGTACAAAATTTGAAAGAAATCGGTTTTGAGGGCGTGAAACTTCATTTTTACCTTATTGTAATGTACAAAATACAGTAAATATTCATTCATTTATTTAGAATAAGTTAGTTTAAAGTAAGAAGGTTTTGTACGTTCATTATTTATTTCCACGCTTTCCAGAGGTTTCTATATCATCCAAGTCTTTTACGTTTGCATTTTAGAAAGGGGGATTGTACGCTTTGAAATTTTAATGGTTTTCCTCTTCGGATTAAATTTGAAGTGAGGGTAAAAGCCCTCTAATTTAAAATAAATGACAAGAAATGCCAGTCAGATCCATTCACTGCTGAGTTCGTTGAGCCCAGGCGTTTTATGATTAATAATTAATCCTGGAAGGTGAAAACACTTTTTGATGTTTAGCGCGTTTCCAGCCTTCTCCGTAGGGATGAAACCAGCTTACGACGTCGACCCCATCACACAACTTGGAGGTCCTAGCGAGAATAGTTCACCAGTCAAAAAAATGACAGTTCAAATATGTACTTACGTGTGTGTGCGTGTGTTTATATATATATATATATATATATATATATATATATATATATATATATATATATATATATATATATTCTTTTTTATCCTAGTAGGCATGGGGACCCCATGCCTACTAGGATAAAAAATAATTTGGATATTTTGGGTCATCTATAAGAATAAATAATATATATATATATATATATATATATATATATATATATATATATATATATATATATATATATATATATATATATATATATTCCTTTTTTAACAGCTAGTGATACAATTACTAAGAATTTTAAACGTTTCGTGAAAAAGTAGTAACCAATTCTGGTTAACTTGTCCTCATCTGCCTCATGAAAACACCAATGCAAGATTACCATTTCAGAAGGCGCTGGAGCTGAAAATTAATATCTTTCTGGATCTCCTGATTTTTGTCAAATTGATTTTTATTTGTTCTGTTGTCGTACTAATACGTTCATCGTCGGCTCGTGCTTAATTTACTAAACTCTTTGCGTATTCTAACGATGTTCTCTTATGAACATGATAAAATTTGATTAATTGCGTATTCCGTCGAGGTTCTGGCACAACTAACAAGGCATTGTCAACAACAAGAAAGTGTGAGGGAAGCTCATTGCTAATGCAAACTTGCCCAGAGGACTTCAACAACTCCCAGTTTCTTGAGCATGGACTAGTTTTAGAACTAGTAGGAGGTTTATCAGTTGTAAATTTTGTACAGAAGTATGTTTTATGTTAGTCCTTTAGCTTCCTCCCTTCCCCAGGGGGAAGAACCTCGCTTATGACGTAATCGGGAAGTGCCGACTTCCTTTTATATATATATATATATATATATATATATATATATATATATATATATATATATATATATGGAAGAACCTAAACATTTATAATAAAATAATAATTCTATATTCCTTTTAAAATTAAAAATAAATGCTTCTGGCAAAATAAAATAGTCCAATGAAAATAATAAAATATGGAAGCTATGACGTCATGAGAAGAGGCTAGTAATGGTATTTCCTTGGTTGCTCTCTAGCCCGGACCTCTTTAGCTGATATGCAACCGCTAGGGAGGTTACTAAGTATTTACTACACTAATAGTTAGTAGTAATAAATGACTCACTGTAGGAAGTCTCGCTATGTACTACTCTCACTACAACTCCAGCTGATCCTGCGAAATACTGAAACTCCAAAAGATAGTGGCGTCCGTTGATGGAGTAGATCTGTAATGAGCTTGGTGCGGAGATGCCAATCAACAGGTGTTATCACTATCACTAGCTCGTCTATTATCAGCTAATTAGGCGGGATTCAGTTGTAAGGCATAATTAAGTAGGCAGGCATATATATATATATATATATATATATATATATATATATATATATATATATATATATATATTGTCTTACCTTCTGGGATATATATATATATATATATATATTTTTTTTTTAGATGGAACGGCATTTTTCTCCAGCGGTGGTACTCCCCCTCACTTCTTCCCGGAATATTTCGATGGATTCATCTCCATCTTCTTCAGCCAGGTACTTGTTTCTTCCTCGGTGGTTGCCAAGGGAACCACCGAGGAAGAAACAAGTACCTGGCTGAAGAAGATGGAGATGAATCCATCGAAATATTCCGGGAAGAAGTGAGGGGGAGTACCACCGCTGGAGAAAAATGCCGTTCCATCTAAAAATACTATCCCAGCGACGAAAAATAACATCAAACATATATATATATATATATATATATATATATATATATATATATATATATATATATATATATATATATATATATATATATTTTCTTTATTAGGAGATACAATCCACCTCAAATTTAATAATACACTGTATAAGACACATAAATGGAGTCATTTCTTCACTGTTATTATGTTTCAAACCCTTTTCTGTAACTTCTTTATTATTGTATTTTTAAAATTATCATTAGTTAGTTTATTATAAATTATTTTATTTATTACTTCGTTTCCATCAATTAATTAACTGACTATCTGCCCGGCCTTCTTGATTTCAGATTGAGGAAATTTATATTCAGTCAGAATTTTATATTACTAAGAAGTAGTAAGATATTTCTTGGTTCATTATTTACATTTAATCTATTGATATTGAAAATATCACTACAATATATATATGTATATATATATATATATATATATATATATATGTATATATATATATATATATATATATATATATATATATATATAGTGTGTGTATGTCTATTCGCTCTCCCAACGTCTCAAAAGTGGCGTGATTTTGTTAAAATTAGGTACAAAAATCTTTCGTCTAATTTAAAAGGTTAAGTTCGTTAACCAGCTGAATCCGTCCACGGAAACATGGGTTTGAAGCAAAATTCGTGCGAAAAAAATCGGAACGCTTACGTTTTCGATTTCATAGGCTTGCAGGTACTCGTTTTATAGTTTCCTTAACTTATGAACACAAATGAAACCTTTTTTAAAGCGATATCTGTAACCGTTTACGACAAAAAATTGATACTAATAATTATCCAAACTAATTTTCAGTTTGGGTATTCGAAAACGATTGATTCAGTTGAAACTTTTTTGGCTCCGTTTGGAGTTAAGGAAGTACTAGAAATAAAATATTTCATTAATTAGCATGAAATGTTTTGGGTTTTTTGTTGTTGTTTATTTTATAAAATATCTCGAAAACGATTTAAAAATTGTTGTAAGTCGAAGGTGACTATTCGAAAGCTTACTAAAGTCTCTATAAATATTCGGATGTAATTTTCGATAGGGCGATGTCAATCGGAGAAATAAGGACTTAGTGTTATCTTGTTAAATATATCGATTACATATTCCCATAATAGGAGGTGGAGCGTTACTGAAATATTATATCATGTTTTCTAAAACTTCATGTTTAAAAGCAAGTTCCATATGAATTATTTTTCCCTCTCACTCATGCCTTTTTTTTCCTGTCTGTGGATGCAACGAGCATCACCGAATACATATTGTAATGGCTCGATTGACTTTTTATCACTCAATTTCACATTAATATTCTAGATAATATACTTTGTAAAGCATAATATATCCTTTGTACTTTACCTTGTACAACCTTCTCTTCGTACAATATGAGGATGGGTAGGGAAAATACTGCGCTCAACAGCCAGGCTACTGCAACTAGCAGCTTTGCTCTTCGCCCTGGAATAGAAAAATTATAATTAGTTATTTTTAATTTAATTATTAGAAAATGAATTTATATTTTCTGTTTTTTTAATCATAAAAACTTTCATAAATTCTGAATAATTATCTGCGAATGAGCCAGTAACTAATGGTTTAATGGTTTTAATTAACCTGTAACTAATGTTTTCAGTATGATAACTCGCTACTATGTTAACCCTTTTCTCATAAAAAAAAAAAAAATCTGAGAGGTAGAAGAAATAGGCCTCAGGATAACGGGAAAAATACGGAAAAAACTTAATAGATTTTCTTTTCTCGATAAATGTATGAAAAACTGAAAGATGCCTGTAGGCATCATTGTGCGTATGGGGAGTAATGTTTTTTAATTTATGAGTTAAAGTTAAAAAGAACTCTCTTTTCTTTTCATCAAAATCACAAATGGTAATCCTTGAAACATGTTTGCCTTTACAAATAAAGTTCACATTTATCACAGTAACCACAAGTTTGGTTCTTGCAGTTTTCCATCCTGCATCTCATCTTCTGAGATACACCAGGCAGTAGATCCTCAAACAAATCATTCAAATCTGAGATACGCGGAGGTTCAGAAAGAACATTGTCGTCGACATCTTCATCATCCTCACTATCATTCTCCTCTCGCCATTATCGATCAGATAATGGCATCCATCCCTCCGACCTCAGTACTAGATGCACGATGACGCCCACGGGAAACAAATGAACAACCAGAAAAATTGGCACAAACAAATAAAACTTCAATAAAACAAACTTTCACTTCGTAAAATACACCACTAGTACTAAGGAGTACGATTTTTTTAAGGTCAAAATGGGCGTTTTAATAGTATTATGGCCTTGCGAAACGGTTCCCCTCGGGGTGAGGAACGAGACTCTTGGTTTTGTGAACATTAACATGTTTATGCCTTCTTGGGAACAAAGTACAATGTTCAAAATCTTCCGGTCCCTTCAACACTTGATGCTTACAGGAAACGAAATATAATTTGAAAAAAACATGACATAGTGCTCTGGAAGTGTAAAATATAATGTCTCCAGCCATCACGATGCAACAAAGGGTTAATTAGACCCTTAACAAAATTACTACTGAGTGTATAATGCATAGAAAATGTTTTCAGGCACAAATTTCTACAATCATCTGAGAATAAACTATGTTTAAAACTTCATATATGTCCGTTCCTTACATCACCTCGACACATTAAATTTCTATATTAATCCTTTCAAAATGACCCAAGATATATGTAGTGCATTAATTAAATTTCCGATTGGATATTCATAATCAGACCTCATTGAGAAGGTATAATGATTTGTTAAGAGTATTTTAATATATTATGATGATCCCCGTGTTTATGTCTGTTATAAGTACGGCGGCAAAGTAATTTTTACTCCCTGTAGTAAAAAGAACTTTATATTAGCTGATAAAATATGTTTTGACATTTATCACATACAGCATGGGCTGTTAGAAAATCTTTGTAGTCCCACTAATGTCAGCCATGAAAAGTAAGATCATTCTTTCATCTTAAACTACAACATTACAGGCTATTTAATCTAGATGTCAGTAGAACTCTTTTTTTGCTATGATTTATGCCACTGTGTTGTAGAATATATTAAACCTGTACACTTTCTCTGTATTTTTTTTTTTTACATAGATTAGGGGCGAGGTTAGCTCAGTGGTAGACCGCCCGACTAATGAACTGGAGGACCCGATCGTGCACAGAAGACTTTCATCTTCTAGTGTCATCGTTCGAGGGTTGGTTTAGGGGTCCCAAATTGCCCCTAGGCTCATCTAGGCGTTAATAAATCAATTAATGGGTACCTGCAAAGGGAAAAATCAGGCAGCCGGAAAATGGTACCGACCACACTATCTCCCTAGTGTGCCGTATGGTCAGGAATCAAATATTTCTACAGTATCAGCCCTGATAACGCAATCCGAAAGTGCAAACTAGAAACTTTCTCTTTTCAGAACCTATAGATAACGAAAATAATGTGGTTCAAATTCGTATACATATATCTACTCGGTTTTATGGGCGAATTTCGCGCGACCAACATGAAGTGAATGGCTTCTTACGTAATGTTCTTCGTCGACGATAATTTATGTCAACGAAGAGGTTTTAAGATGAACGTTGAAGGCTAATAATATAAACAGAATGAAAGCATACGTATTTAAAACCTGGTTGCATTACTGGCTACAAACATAGATAAATTATTACAAATTAAGAACACAGTAAAAGCTTGGAGTAACAAAAATTACACTTTGGCACGGAGACCAAGTAGTACTGACCGGAATTCGCATTTGACACTCTTTGCTCACTCATAATTACCTCTTGGAGGTCGATATTGATATGGTGACTTTGTAACATAACTTTGATAGTTAAACATAATATTCAATCAGCAGTTCGCCCAGTGATGTCCTTATACTCACTTAATCCTTGTAGCATTGCCCTTGGAGCACATATTATTAATGGGTTAAACTCTCTTTTTAGTGATTTACTTATAGGGTGGAAGGTTAACGAATAAAATGCGTGAATAAAGGAAATTATTCACAGCTCTACTAGTTTTGCACATCGAGTGCCGCTTCAGGAGCTAAAATTAAAATTATGCACAGCCATATGAGGCAATGGAACCTCCACGGAACCAAGCCATGATGTGGCCTGGATAGTGGAAGGTACCTCTGTGGGGCTCTGAATAATTATAATTTAAGGCTACTGGGGCATACAGTGGTTTTGGCCGAGTCGGCGGAATTGGCCTGTGCATTGAAGCCACACACCGCGATCCAAGCCGACTCATTCCTCGAAAGCCGCCTCGTGGTACTGACACACAGCGGTTTTTGGCCGAGTCGACGCGACGACACTTCAAAGTCACAGTACCGTTTTGGAAGGCGGCCAGAGCATTTCATGAAGTGAGATCTGAGTTAGTTATCAGTGGACAAAATCGGTTGGTTGTTGTGAATATTTATAAAAGTTATATTTTTATTTATTATAAATGAGGTATTGTGCTGTTGTATTTTCACCGGCAAATATATTTATTCCCTCTTCCCAATTATCCTTCCTTTGAGGTATGTCACTATACTCCTTTTTGGATTGATCCCACAATGCAGGCCGCTTTTCAATTTCACATATAATTGTATAACCGCGGCGGCCAAATGCGTGAATAAAGGAAATTTTTCAAAGCTCTACTAGTTTTGCACATCTAGTGCCGTTTCAGGAGCTAAAATTAAAATTATTCACAGCCATAGGAGGCAATGGAACCTCCACGGAACCAAGCCATGATGTGGCCTGGATAGTGGAAGGTACCTCTGTGGGGCTCTGAATAATTATAATTTAAGGCTACTGAGGCATACAGTGGTTTTGGCCGACTCGACGGTATTGTCCAGTGTATTGAAGCTATGAAGCCATACACCACGGTCCAAATCTCTCCATCTCGTCCCTCTAATGCCGACTCGGCCCATAATTCTATAGTGCGCATAGTCGGTTTTATTGCCGACCAGCGGCTCCTCATTAGTTTGTTTTGGGATAGACACACAGTTGTTTTGAGCCTTGGTTTTGAGTGTTGTTTCTTTACTGATCAGTTTTGTAAGTAGCAGATACTTTTAAAAAATATGGGCGAGGTGAAAATTGATGTAAAAGTATTTATCTGTGCAATTGAAAATCGGCCTGCATTCTGGGATCAATCCATAAAGGAGTATAGTGAAAGACCTCAAAGGAAGGAAAACTGGGAGGAGATGTAATTTCATCTCCTCCTCAGTACAATACTGTGGCCGCCTTCCAAAACAGTTCTGTATGTTTTGAAGTGGTGGCGCGTCGACTCGGCCACGAAACCGATGTGTGTCAGTATCACACCTCGTGGTGGCGCGTCGACTCGGCCACGAAACCGATGTGTGTCAGTATCACACCTCGTGGTGGCCATCCGCCATTTCGGAAGGCTCATCTTTGTCTGCTATAGTATTATAAACGCTACTTGTCATAAAACATTACATTATTCCAGTTTGTGTCCTATTCTATGCGGTCTCTTCTGAGTTGGCGGGTAGTTACTGTAGGTCTTAAAGGCGTATATAATGATGTAAGAAGGTGAATTTGCCGTTAGGAAAAACGTTTTGTACATGAGAATCTTGCGAGTTCCATCTTCTGGCATAGATTGCAATACTCCTATTCTCTCTCTTAGCGTTGTAATGCTTTGCGATTTATTCCCTGGCCTTCTAGTGGCTCTCCAGTCTCTCTGAATCGAGCTAAAGCTACTGAGATAGCCGCCCCTGCAATATCAACTTGCCGGTGATCTAGATTCCTCATTCTAACAAAAATATTGTGAACTTTGGAATCAAGGAGTTGTCATTAAAAGCTAGGGAAAGTACAACTGGGTTAAAATATGGGAAAAGCTGTTTGTTTACAAAATGTAGTCTTCATATTTACTATTCTTAAGAAAATGTGTTTCTAAAAACAGCATTAACACATTTAGTTTTGGATTGTATTTTCTATTATAAATATTTGCGCAATTTGTATTACCATCAGCCTAATCCATTTATGTTGTTCATAATTTTTTTTTATATATTCATTTAATTATTTACAGGTGTGTTACAATTTATATATTATTTACATTTTAATACACCATTTGCATTATTAAAAAAGAACATCCTGTACATTACATTAATAAAAAAAGCACGTCCCTAAAAAAGTGCGTGACCCTTTTACATGCGTAGTGCGTATCCATTGCTCAATCGTGCGTGAGATAGGTATTTCTTGGACCCGTACTGTTCGTCCTTCGTGTGTGTCAACTGTACTGCCCTACTCTACAAATAGACGCCTAGACATCGAAGAGATGAGCTAGGCATAGCTAGGCCTTATAATAGGTCCTGCGTGTTTATCTAGCACGTGCGTTGTTTATAAACTTACTTTGACAAAACATAAAAATCATTGACTCAATCGATGGACTAATTTCTAATCAATAGCCTAAAATCGACAGGTATTTTATTGCGAACGATCTGTACCACTAAGAGCCTTCTGCTGAATGTCAATTAATTAGTTCCAAATTTGTTGGTAGTCATGCGGTTAAAAGCTGTAAAGAATTTCTCTGTTACAGGATTCGCCAACTCCCGGCTGACTGGCTCTTTTGCCTGATTGCGGAAAAGGGCTAACCAACTTACTATATATTAGTGTAATACGTTACTGACATACAAAATACGTTACTGGCCACAAAACTCTCTATCACGCACCGATGAGTACATTGCAGAGATATCGCAACGCAAAATAAATTTAAAACTACTGTTTATTCAATTTCTAACGTTCTGACCGAGCCCGACAAATAACATGTAGCATGTATCCATCATGAAAATCATCCTATTTAGCCCCCTCTCAAAGATCGGAAATAGTTTCTTGTTTTCATTACGAACTAAAATAAAGAATAAATTAAACCCTGCCTGCAAGGCAATGAGTACTACTCCAAAGACATTGATGGAAACTCTTGATGAGGCCTTGGTAGAATACGATTCCACTTGGTACTGTTAGATTATATGAGAGGTACTGTGAGTTTTTCGCTTCTGAAAAGACAACATCGATTGATGTGAAACCTGTATGGCGTGCACTCATACATGGATTGACTTCTTAACGGATTATTTGAAATATTGTGGTTTCTTGTAACAAAGTGTGAGCTAGTTAAAACAAGCCGCGCTAATAGCCAATTGTATTGTTCTGATTGTGGCTTTTGCTTATTATCATTTGAGGGGCGGACTCAGGCTACCATTCCAATGTTCCCTGCATTTTTGATTTATCTAGGCGCACGGTTTTTATTTTTAATATTAAATGTTCTTTATTCACATTGCGATTTAAACAGCTTCTTCAAAAAACATATTTGAAAATAATTAAAAAGGGCATACACTTTTGTGGGGTTTAATTATCAGGAATCGTAAAAATGAATGTTGCCTATGATAGACTGCAATAAACTGTGTGTAACCGAGAGAATGAGAGCACCGCACAGTTATGGTAGTTCCCTGTCCTCTCATTGGTTCTTGCTCACATGATCTTGTACAGCTGTCCCAGTTTAAATGGCAGCGTGAATAAAACTCATATAATATTAGTCCCTCCATAGGGAGGAGCCCCGCTTATAAGGTTGACATCATGACGCAATCCGGAGTAACGACAAAAAAATTTCGGGTTTCAGAACCCCTAGAGAAAGAAAATAACGGTGGTTCAAATTTATATATATATATATATATATATATATATATATATATATATATATGTGTGTATATATATATATATATATATATATATATATATATATATATATATATATATATTTAGATGGAACGGCATTTTGCTCCAGCGGTGGTACTCCTCCTCACTTCTTCCCGGAATATTTCGATGGATTCATCTCCATCTTCTTCAGCCAGAGGGCTAGAGGGGAGAAAAGGAGACCAGATCGAGAAAAATGTCATTCCCTTGGCTACCACCGAGGAAGAAACAAGTACCTGGCTGAAGAAGATGGAGATGAATCCATCGAAATATTCCGGGAAGAAGTGAGGAGGAGTACCACCGCTGGAGAAAAATGCCGTTCCATCTAAAAATACTATCCCAGCGACGAAAAATAACATCAAAAATATAAAACCTTACGGCGAGGAAAATAGAAGCAGGAGGAGAAAAAAAAGACGCAATACCATCAGCGCTGCCAACGGACAGTATCCCAACTACACCAGGGAGCTTCAACACCATTCGTCCGCCGATACTGTGGCTAGAGGGGAGAAAAGGAGCCCAAATCGAGAAAAATGTCATTCCCTTGGCTACCATCGAGGAAGAAACAATTACCTGGCTGAGGAAGATGGAGATGAATCCATCGAAATATTCCGGGAAGAAGTGAGGAGGAGTACCACCGCTGGAGAAAAATGCCGTTCCATCTAAAAATACTATCCCAGCGACGAAAAATAACATCAAACATATAAAACCTTACGGCGAGAAAATAGAAGCAGGAGAAAAAAAAGACGCAATACCATCAGCGCTGCCAACGGACAGAATCCCAACTACACCAGGGAGCTTCAACACCATTCGTCCGCCGATACTGTGGCTAGAGGGGAGAAAAGGAGCCCAGATCGAGAAAAATGTCATTCCCTTGGCTACCACCGAGGAAGAAACAAGTACCTGGCTGAAGAAGATGGAGATGAATCCATCGAAATATTCCGGGAAGAAGTGAGGAGGAGTACCACCGCTGGAGCAAAATGCCGTTCCATCTAAAAATACTATCCCAGCGACGAAAGATAACATCAAACATATAAAACCTTACGGCGAGGAAAATAGAAGCAGGAGGAGAAAAAAAAAAAGACGCAATACCATCAGCGCTGCCAATGGACAGAATCCCAACTACACCAGGGAGCTTCAACACCATTCGTCCGCCGATACTGTGGCTAGAGGGGAGAAAAGGAGCCCAGATCGAGAAAAATGTCATTCCTTTGGCTACCACCGAGGAAGAAACAAGTACCTGGCTGAAGAAGATGGAGATGAATCCATCGAAATATTCCGGGAAGAAGTGAGGAGGAGTACCACCGCTGGAGAAAAATGCCGTTCCATCTAAAAATACTATCCCAGCGACGAAAAATAACATCAAACATATATATATATATATATATATATATATATATATATATATATATATATATGTCTGTTCGCGGGTCCAGCACAGGAATAATGGTCCGATTTTGATGAAATTTGGTACAACAATTTTTCGTCTAATTTGAAAGGTCAAGGTCGTTAACCAGCAGAATCCGCCCCCGGAACATGGTTTTTGGAGCGAAACTCGCGCGAAAAAAATCGTTGCGCTTTCTTCATATGCTTGCAAGTAATCGTTTTATAGGCTTGTTGGCTTAGGAAAACGAATGAACCCATTTTTAAGGCGATTGCTTTAACCGTTGTCGAGACAATTGTAAAAATATTTGTTGAATAACGTTTTTGGTTTGGGTACTTAGAATCATGGGATTCAGTTGAAACATTTTCTGCATGTTCGAATTTCATCAAAACTAATATGTTGAAATTTTGGTTACGTTTGGAGTTAAGGAAAGGTTAGAATAAAATATTTAACAGACATGAAAAGTTTTGGTAACTTTATATACTTTCGTTAATTTTTTTTTTTTTTTTTTTTTTCAATATCTCGAAAACGGTTGAGAATCTTGGTAAGCGGAATGTTACCATTCGAAACCTTACTAAATGCTCTACAAAAAAGGTTCTGAAGAAAGTTTTGAGTGGGCGATGTCAATCGAAGAAATAAGTGCTTTAAACTTTAAAGTAATTGATTTCGTTTGTTGGAACGTTTATTAATTGCTTATAGTTGAATAATGTATTTGACAATAAAACAGGTTAAGTAAAATAAGAAAAGCAATGTATTGTTAGAAATATAGATTTCCAAGAGAGAGATTCGAAGACCTTGTAACTATTTGCCTTTAAGCGGGGGCCATTCTGGGGTTGGCCGACCCATCCAGGTAAGATCATAAATCAAGACCTTTCAAGTAAGGTGGAACCAAAATAATAACTGTTCCTATTTTAATCTTTCCAAATGAGACTAGGGATAGAACGGAACCTTGCTAAGATGATGCAGTTCCTGCGAGACGGACTTTTTTACATGTTAATACCCCATAAAAGTGTCTGCCTTATTTATTAATAAAACTCGATTTTTGAGAAATATTTTTTTGCATCTTTCCCCTATGCGCAGTATCTGGTAAGTCTAGCCAACATATATATACCTCCTTATCAACGCAAGAGGTACATTGTAGCAAAATTTCAAGGTCCATAAAACACTTCATAAAACTTGCGGTTACTGGCTCTCGGACTATATGTAACGGTCATCATTCAAAGAAAACTGACCATGTTGGAAATGCACAAATAAGTGAGAGGGTATAATTACGGGTATAGAATCGCAAAGGGCTTACATTTACGAGAGTACTGGACACGTAAAGCTAGTATAACATGGTATGCACTAATGCTGGAGACTTCAGGATACGCTACTATTTAAGTCTAATTGTGGCATTATATTCTTTAATTTCTATGTTTAGTGGTTCAGGCGGTCGTTGTGTGCTTATGATTGATTCCCCTCATCAGAAATTTTGAGATTCACATATTTATAAAAATATTAAATTCCGAACATTTGCTATGAATTTTATCCGGAAGGCAGATTTTCTCTGGTATTTGCTGACTGGTCTCACTCGATTGGTATCGATCCCTGAAGTTAGGCCTCAAAAGTAGTTTTGTATCTCTTTGATGTCCTCGGGACCTTGATAGTCAAATGAAGGGAGTCGGATAAACATGCCTACGGCTAGCTGTGGTCGAATGTGGAGATCCTCAAACCTTGCTTCCTTTGTGTCAATGCCGATTAGATTTCTGCGAGAATTGTTTCCCTTTTTTTGTTCCCCTTGTTCAGAGGTTCTTGGTGGATAGCACCCTACCTAATCCTGTTCAGATAGTCACGGATAATTCAATTCTTCATGCGCGAAATATTCCTGAAGTCAGATAATGAAGAGTGTTCAATTTTTATCCATTCTTGTAGAAATCTAAGGCTAAAAACGCATAAAACAAGTAGAATTTGTATTGCCAATTTTCTGTACCGGAAATATAGGCCACACCTTTTTCCGTCCAAAAAAACTTCTATTTTCTGAGGCAATGTTACACTCAGCCTTAGGTAACATGGAAAAAAAACAAAACCCGAAAGCAGAAGGACTTTATTCTGTCAGAAATGTATCTTAGATGAATTCCTATTCCGTTTTTTATTTTGTTACTTTCGGTGTTTTTGCTCCAATATTTCATTTCCTGGGTTAATGATAAAAAAACAAAATGTTTAATATAAGACTTAACCTGAAGTTATGTACTCAAGCACGTCCAACTTCTGGTTTAAATCGGTATTTGATTTTGTTTTTCTTATTTATTATTCTACGAAATATAACCTACATGTATAGGACAAAGGTAAGAATGTGGAAACTCATTAAATGAGAGTTCTGGCATTATTTTTAGTATTTGTAGAGTTCGACGCGGAATTGCATCAGATTAAATTATCAATAACGAAAAAGTGAATAATATAAAGTAATGGGTTCGACTACCTGTAAAAGACAAATTTTTATTCAACATGAATTGAATATCATATTGTATGTATATTGTTTCATCATTAGTTTTGTTAAATTATTTTTTTTTTACTTTTAAAATATAAAACTATTTTAGAACTTTAACTATATATTTTACGGATTTTGATGATTACTGATAAGGAAAATGTTGAAGGACAATGTGAAACGCTGTGTAAACTCGGAGTGTCAATTTGTCCTGAGGTGTTTTTTTTTTGTTGTTTTTTTTTAATACTTGAAAGACGAGAGCTATTTATTTAAATCATCAAGAACTGTAGAACTATTAAAGCTGTAAATGTTTATATTGAACACGTGATTTTTTTATTATACTATAATAGGTCTAATATTAATTAACTAATAATTAATTAATACTCACAGCCTCCTGAAAACTTCATCGGGTGCCTGATAGCATCGTATCTGTCGATGCTTAGCGCCACAAGGACGTAAGTCGAGCCATACGTCACTAGCACCTGAAATACAGACATTATTTAAGATCGAAACATTTACAGTTGTTTTTGTATGTGTGTATATATTAGGGTGGGCCGAAAAAACTCATTTTTTTATTTCGAAGTTGTAATAGTGCGGAAAAGTTGCGAATTATATAGAGAAATAAAAGGAAACAAAAGTGATCAAAATCGGTTGACATAATAAATATAATAAATAATATAATAAATTGCACAAAATTATTTAGTAGCGTTAATTTTAAAAACATTATTTAAAGCACAAATATATATATATATATATATATATATATATATATATATATATATATTTATCTGCAATTTTTATATAGCTAAACGTTTATGTAAGGATAACGTAAAAATTATTCCAAGGGAATTTTTGTGGAACTAAGTCAAGCAAAATCGTTGAGTGAGTAGGTCGAAAATCGATGCTAGGGGCCGTGATCGAATACACAATATTTACCTATTTAATAAACTGAATTTCAACTGCCAGAAATTTATATTATTTCTCGAGTATGTAAAAAAAAAAATTAATTCCATAACTCACTATGTTTATTAAGTGAAATTTATAAGTTCTGTGATAAATCAGCCATTTGATATTTCATTTATATGATTCAACCAAGTAGTTGAAAGGAACGCCAATGTAATTACTGATCGACCATGCGTGAGGTAATTAATTTGCTTAAATATTTTGTTTAATTTAGATAGGGATGATAATATACATGAGATAAGAATTCAATTTATCTTTAATCGATATTCCTTTGAGGTAATTAGCTCTCGAGTGTAGATTAAACAGTGTTCATTATAATTAAACAGGTTTTTAATTTATTAAAAATGTTTATATATATATATATATATATATATATATATATATATATATATATATATAATATATATATATCAGTCCCGTAACAGGCCACGAGGGCCCTGAGGGGCAGATACTATAGAGGTATCTGATTCATGACCATACGGCACACTAGGGAGAGTGTGTTCAGTACTATGCTCCGGCAGCCTGATTTTCCCCTTAGCTGCTTCGACTGCTAGAGTCATTAGCACCAACCAAGGTACCCATTATTAAATTAATTAAAGGCTGGGTTGGCCTAGGGACGGTCAGGGAGGCCGAATTCAACCGGTGAACAAGGACACTAGAAGACATTTTCATACATACACACAAGTTTATGTGTATGTGAATGTATGCATTCATTCTACAATAATTATTCAAGGAGCTATTGGCTGCATGAACGATTTTAATTTTTATATAAAATCAAATAAAAAACAATAATGATTTCAACCATTCGAGTCAAACTTTGTGGTTTTTAGTTTTGTCCTTGAAGGTTATAAAAATAAATGAAAATCGCCATCCTGTTATGTGTTCGAATGTAAATTAAAATAAACAAATATATATATATATATATATATATATATATATATATATACATATATACATATATATACATATACATATACAACTAGGAACCACCGTAATATTTATGATCTATGGGATCTGAAAGGTGAAAGCTTCTTGTTTTGCGTCATGAGTTCGACCTCATAAGTGGAGTTAATGGTATGGTAATTGGAAGTAAGTGGATTGGTAATTGGAGTTTTTATATCCTACACAAATACATCAGAAAAAAAAAATCAGTCCCGTAACAGGCCACGAGGGCCCTGAGGGGCAGATGCTATAGAGGTACCTGATTCATAACCATACGGCACACTAGGGAGATACTGTGGTCAGTACTATGCTCCGGCCGCCTGATTTTCCCCTTGGCCGCTTCGACTGCTGGAGTCAGTAGCACCCAAGGTACCCATTGATAAATTTATTAAAGGCTGGGGTCAGGGAGACCGAATTCAACCCATGAACGAAGACACTAGAAGAAAAAATCTTTAGTGCTTGGTCGGGATTTGAACTCAGGTCCCCCACACAAATCGATAAAATAACATTCTATAGTTCATTCATTTTGTGCTCTTATAAAATAGTAACAAGTTATTTGTTTAAAATAAAATAATAACTTTATCCAAAGTAAAAAGTATATAAAGTATCATTTTACTTAACTTATTAGTTTCTTTGTGCATTTATTACTTTAAGAGCTAACTAATGTTATATTCTTGACTAGTTATTTGTACGTATTTCTTTGGGTATTAAACGATTGATTATATATTTACAATAAATCCTTAGGATTTTGATTTGGTATCTCTTTGAATGTAGGATCTAGATTACCTTACTATGCCGTAAGTGGGGTCTACGTACATGTACTAAAATGATGTGGGTTTTCCATCACTATAAGTTGGGCAATAAAAAAGGAACGCTGTAATATCCTCTATTAAAACGTCAAGCGCATTGCTTCCAGTGAAATCTAAGATTTTCAGGGTTGCAGAATCTAATTACAAAATTTTTGAGCATTTCTTCGTAATGTATATATTTTTCTTTTTCTATTTTTATATGGAATTTGTAGGCTTTAATTAATAAATAATTTAATGGGTACCAGCAGCAAAGAGAAAAATCAGGCGGCCGGAGTATAGTACTGACCACACTACCTCCATTGTGTCTCGTCAAGTATCAGATACCTCTATAGTATCTGCCCCTCTAGGCCCTTGTGGCCTTTTGTGGGACCGATAAAATATATATATATATATATACACACATATATATAATTTATATTATATATTTACCTGCAAATACCTGATGATCTTGCATGCTAAGTTGCCTGCATGCCATGCTATAGTGATTCTCCAGACGATGTCTGTTAGAACACTGATCAGGCCCACTGCAAGATCTGAAACCAATTTAACATTTTTTTGTTTCAAATAAAAAAATAATAAATTTAATTATTTAAACTTAATTAATTACATATTTAAGAATCTGTTAAATAAACATGAAAGTCTGGATCATTAATCATTTATTTTTCGAAACGGGAGAGAATTTTTTGCTTATAACTGTCCTCATAAAAAACAAACAAGAAAAATGTCTTAAGACACCTCTTCATGAGAAACGTTTCTAAATAGAGCAGCTCAGCCTCAATCTAGGATAACCTTCATTAGGTAGAGGGATGTATACACGTTTTATGTCGTGTACCACCTCTAAAGAAGGTTATTAACAGAATATATATCACTTTCTTAGTTCATTTGAAGGCTGGGGAGTCTTAACATACCGTATCGACCCCCCTTACCCCGAAAATAGTGAAATACGTATTGAATCTACTATTAGAAGCTCTATTGTTCGTCGCTCGAATGTACCAGAATATTAGAATGTTACACACAAACACCGTACAACATATTATATGTATATACATTTTCTGGTTTCTTCGGGCAGACGAACAAGTATATTTTTTTGCCCTGGGTTCGATAAATTGGCTGAGATGAGATCAATGGCAGTAAGTCACGGAGTTACTACGAAATTTATAATCCTCAAGAATATTTCTAGAACATTACTATTCAAGTTTGCATTAGTCGTTTTTCCTTTTTTTGTATTATTATAGTTTATTTATGGCGCTCGGACATCAAGACTCTTTGTCCCGGGCTATCTATACGTTGCGACTCTTTCTAAACATTAACGGTACTGCTGAGAACTTTTTTAAGGAGACCGGGACAAGAGGAAAATACCGGAAATGGAAAGCGAGGGGCTCTACACTCGAGAGCTAATTACCTCAAAGGAATAACGATTAAAGATAAATTGAATTCTTATCTCATGTATATTATCATCCCTATCTAAATTAAACAAAATATTTAAGCAAATTAATTACCTCATGCATGGTCGATCAGTAATTACATTGGCGTTCATTATTTATTTAAATTGGGTATTCCAATTTATTTGAGTATTTTATTATAAAATAAAATTATATCGACATATATTATTCAATACGTATAACATCTCATAAAAGGTGGAACCGATGAATCTACTGTGAATATATCGTCGATACAAAAGCAAACTAACGAATATGAAAAAATGCATCTTTCATTGTCCATCTTTTGCTGGACTTATTTACGGCAAATTCTTCAATCTGACTTCACTCTATTAAAGGGAAAGTATTTCACTATCAAAAGGTCAAATCTGCCGAATATTTGACTGTCCAAAAAAAAGTTATGAACAAATACTTTTCCACTCTGAAAAGTGTTGATTTTCATATTCGTTAGTTTGCTTTTGTATCGACGATATGACTCCTAAGTAATTACTATGTCAATTAAAATTATAAAGCAAACATTTCGATTAATATTAGTCACATCCATTAATTAATGAGGCATTATCTCATCCAAATACGGATAAATTATCTGTAAATATCAGTCCCATAATGGTGATAGGAGAGTGGTCCTCCCTTAATGGAGGCAACTTTGTCGCAGACATTGAAAAACACCAACCAACCATTTGACTGCTCCGGCGGTATAAACACCAACCAACCATTTGACTGCTCCGGCGGTATAAACAACAGACTAAAACGAGCTAAAGCCTCGAGATATTGAGCGAGCTAATGGACACCCCGCTGAACATCCGCCGAAGTGACAGATAGTCTTTAAATTGGAGACGGAGATGATATTTTCAACATCTTATTTTCAATAACTCTCCCTTTAGTTTCACAGACTAGCAAGCTTTTATAAAATAATAATTTGTTTTCCTTCCTTAAATATTTCAAAATAGCAATTCTTAAAAGAAACAGTTATTAGGAAACATTTTCAGTAAAAAGTCTTTGAAGTTATGAAACTACCGGAGCTTCTATACTATCGCCAACTACGGCTCGTCCCCCTTATTTAAACAATAGACGCCTTAATAATAAATATCGATTCAGTAAATAAAACACAATGAAATAGTAGCGATATTTAGCCTCTTCCAGACTGGGAAAAATCATTATTTTTGGTTCTCAATGATATTCACTATATTAGGGTTTCTTGGGGTGCTGATTTTAAATCTGCTATTATTTTTGGCCTAAAAAATGTATAATACTAGTTTACTTGAAAACGTAAGCATATTTTTGAATATATTTGACGAAATATAAATTATTGTTTAACGATTAAATTTTTCTTTTAATCTACTCTGTAAAAAAAAAATGAATTGGTCAAAGAATCATGTCGATATCATTTTCTAAACTCGATATAAAAAATAAAGCACTTTCAACCTATTTTATTTTATTTCTCGGCGCCTAAGGCGCATTGGACGGAACGCTCGGACACGTGTCGATTATTTTTCGATGCAGAATCTCCAGAAAAAATTTGGTCCAAATCGGTGACCCCATCGCTGTATACTCCCCTTGTGAGTTTCTACAAGAAACATATTTTCGTACCTAGATCAAACTTTTGATCACTTTTTTTTTTTTTTTTTTTTTTTTTTTTTTTTTTTTTTTTTTTTTTTTTTTTTAAATGGAAGAGAAACAGTGTTAAGACCTTTACTCACATTCTTTTTGTGTTTCATAACTGGATCACAGCATATAAATGAATCTGAAATCTACAGAAACTACGATATGACTTTCCACTATAAAAATTAGGTTGGTACCTAATAGTGAATAATCTGAAATTAATGTCAAATGTCCCTGTAATATAATAGGTTATAGTTTTATTGGTTGTAATAAATGTGTTGAGTTACTTTGAGCACAGAAAGACTTTAAATTTACATTTTACGATGTTGACATTTTAAGTAAACTTATTCCTAAGAAAGTTTTTTTTCATAATCGCCAAAAACACAATTTTTATTTTTTGAACATAACTTGTACATTTTTTGATCATTTTAGAAAAAAATTATGATTCCTACCTAATGAAAAAGTATAAAAAATAACTTTGCGCGATTAGTGGCATGACACTATTGCCTATAGTATCACTATTATAGCTTATTTTGATAGGGAAAAGCATTAGCTTTAATTTGATATCATGAACAGCCGGATTTGTTAAAAAAAAAGTAAAACACAATTTTTTTTCAAAACTGTTATCAGAAAAGCAGTAACCAAAATCATGCAAAAAACAAGAATTTCAGAAAATTCCTCCTGGTTCAATTTTTGATAAAGAAATCTGAAAAAATTAATTTGAGATTATCTGAGACTTGAGGGCACATAGCACTGGGCGTTTTGGACATGAAATGACCCTTTTCAAATGAAATTTCTATGTATTGAATAACCCCCTAATTACAGTACTTACTGATATTCATCATATTTAGAATTTTTAAATCTGTAGTATCATATCGATGACAAGAATTCGTTTGTCTTCGGGGAAAGGATATTAAGAAATTAAGGAGAATTAATTGAGATTTAGTAAAATATCTTATATTTCTGAATCATACTATTAATACTTAATGACACACTATATAATGAAATACTGGTAACCCTGTTCTAAGGTAACAGGAATGGATATATCACTCTGGCTTTAAACTACAAGCTTTGGTGTACAATGTTTCAGTGCTATCAAGATTCGATATTCTAATGACTAGATCCCTTGAGAAATATGAGACAGAGTTGTTGCTAAGAACAACCTATAAACATGGCTATAATACTTATTAAATACTGCAATGTAAAGCCTGACCGCTTTAGCATCTAATCTTCGATGTATGCACTGTTGCAATATCTCAGGTGTATAAGTAGCTTAGGCAAAAACGGAGGGAAAACAGGAGAGGATTGAAATAACTTGACCATTCTAGTCGTATTATTTAAAATAGTAGTCATTAAAATATAAATGAATAAATCATTTTAAAGTATTTTTTTCTTTCTTTTTTTTAAAGGTGAATCTTGTTGCCTCAACAGAACAATTCATATGCTTGGTTTTATTTATTTATTTACGCATAAAAATAATTTTCGGGTGATTAGTGATTCAGACAGTTAACTTTTGAGCTTTCTTTTCAGAAAACATATATTTGTACTACATTTCATCTATATTGGCCCTCTTTGCAGCCTGATAGAGAGCGAACAGTGTATGTATGTATGTACATATATATATATATATATATATATATATATATATATATATATATATATAATATTATACATACCATATTTATATTTATTTGTGAGTAAAAATTTGAACTACCATTCCTGATCTAGGATTTCTGAAAGATGAAATTTTCATTTTCTTACAGATAGCCTCATTTACGGATGGTGGTTTTCCAAGGATGAAAAAACGGTCGAAAATTCCCACAAGTGTTTTATTGGCAAAACGTTTTCAGGGACTAAGCCCCATTTTCAATGCCCTGTGACACAATACAGTATTAAAACAGGTTCAATTTAAAACAGATTAAAATAACAATACAATTATAACAAAAAACAATCGTAAAACCTGAGACTACATATTAAAATAATATAAAACCCCATTTTGTCCAATTATTTAAAAGTCAAGTCAATAAAAAGTTAAAACACACATTCAAACAATAAATAATAAATACTTTCATTCTATCACACAAACACACATGTAGGAATAAATAAGTCTAAAATAGGATACAATGATATGAAAAGATATGAAAAAACTAGAGAGAAAGCTAACTACCCACCATGCATTGGCTCTTATTCAGCCGAGCCTTGCTCCTAGACTGGCTTTGGAAAGCAGCGAGGGACTGTAGGGCTGAGGTTGAAACATGCTTCAACGTACCGCCGTCTCCTTTTACGTTAACATTCTTCTCCGAGACAGCGTCAATTTTAATCCAAACCTTTTCTGCCATGTCCATCTTTCTTCCCTTCCTCAAAGTACAGTTCCAGTACTTCACAGTCGAGGAAATCTGTGTCATGGTTTTCTTTAAGTACATGTTTCCTCATCTCCGAATCCTTTCTGGTCAAATGCTCTTTAATCCGTACTTTTAATTTCCTACCACTTTGACCAACATACGAAGACCCACAGGAAGTACACGACACTCGGTAGACTCCCGACTTGTCCAGAGGCTAGATGACATCCTTCGTTTTTGGTAGCCGGTTTTTCAAAGTTCCCCTGCTCCTATATACTGTCTGCACACCTACCTTAGCATCCGTCCAACTCTTTCCGATACTCGGCCAAGGTAAGGTATACTCAACAAGTAACCCCCTTTTTTTTAATAACTCTCCCTCCTGTTCCACTTCTGAATCCCGCTTAATCTTTTTCCTATAGCGCCTTTCCAAGCGCTTATCGACTAAATCACATTTATAACCGTTGGCTATAGCCAAATGCTTAATGTAATTTGAGTGCTTTGTGGATTTTTAACTTTCGTTATGTATGACATGTTCAATTTCTGCTTAATGTAATTTAATTCCCTGTTGAACTTCTCCTCTGACAAGGGAACATTCAAGAGTCGATCTATCATAAAGATTAGGCCCGAGACTTTATATTGTAGGTGATGGAAAGAGTCCGACGGGATGAGAAGATCAGTGGCTGTTGGTTTCCTATAGATATCAAAAATATTGGTACCGCCATCTCTCCGTATCTCAACATCAAGGA
The DNA here is from genome assembly GCA_946811695.1 of Gonocerus acuteangulatus. Classification (NCBI taxonomy): domain Eukaryota; kingdom Metazoa; phylum Arthropoda; class Insecta; order Hemiptera; family Coreidae; genus Gonocerus; species Gonocerus acuteangulatus. Next base: position 51,539,580 of record OX328129.1, read on the forward strand.
AATTCAGTCCGCCTTCACTTTCCAACTCAAGGGTAAATTTTATTCTTTGATGGCAGCTATTAATGTAATTAATTAGCATTTGACCAGAAAGGATTCGGAGATGAGGAAACATGTACTTAAAGAAAACCATGACACAGATTTCCTCGACTGTGAAGTACTGGAGACTTTGAGGAAGGGAAGAAAGATGGACATGGCAGAAAAGGTTTGGATTAAAATTGACGCTGTCTCGGAGAAGAATGTTAACGTAAAAGGAGACGGCGGTACGTTGAAGCATGTTTCAACCTCAGCCCTACAGTCCCTCGCTGCTTTCCAAAGCCAGTCGAGGAGCAAGGCTCGGCTGAATAAGAGCCAATGCATGGTGGGTACTTAGCTTTCTCTCTAGTTTTTTCATATCTTTTCATATCATTGTATCCTATTTTAGACTTATTTATTCCTACATGTGTGTTTGTGTGATAGAATGAAAGTATTTATTATTTATTGTTTGAATGTGTGTTTTAACTTTTTATTGACTTGACTATTAAATAATTGGACAAAATGGGGTTTTATATTATTTTAATATGTAGTCTCAGGTTTTACGATTGTTTTTTGTTATAATTGTATTGTTATTTTAATCTGTTTTAATTACTGTATTGTGTCACAGGGCATTGAAAATGGGGCTTAGTCCCTGAAAACGTTTTGCCAATAAAACACTTGTGGGAATTTTCGACCGTTTTTTCATCCTTGGAACATCAATTTTCCACCATCCAGCATTCTCCAACGATGGTGGTTTTCTTCTTACAGAGGTAAGGAGGAAACTCGCCAAAATCCCACCTACCTGTGATGAATTGTTCCATTCCAAATTGTCTTGCCATCCTAATCCTGAATGTCTATCCTTATCTTCCCAATCCCATCCAGACAATCCTCCCAGGCGGCTCAAGATACAATGGCCCCGTGACAATTTACTCACCTGATCTTATCGTGACCATTAATATATTTACTGAAACATCTCTGGAAGTGCCAACAATGGTTGTCTTCTTCCATATTTTGTATGTTTTTTTTTTTATTTTACTTTTACCTTAATACCTACATCAACAAGCTTGATCATTGTACTGTTAATAATTTTTACAGATTCCAAATAAATAAATAATAAAAACTATGTGATGCGCCGTGATGATCGGACCCGTTTTTAACAAGCAGGGAACTCACGTTCTTTGGAGGTATTTCTGTCTTTTCACCTTTGTCTCCTATTTAATAGATAAACGGATTCTTTCATCCCTTCTTTTTAGCATAGGTACTAATATTTTAAGAAATATTGTGCAAAATAGAAACTATCCCTTAGGAATCGTTTACAATGGTATTCTGAGGTATTCATAATCCGTCGTTTCGCTAGGTATTCTTCATTTTTTAGCAGATTTAGGAAGGAATAGTTTGTTGTGTTTAGCAGCAACCTTTAGCGAAACTCTCAATGCAAGCAATTAATTTGAGAGGTATAAAATCGAATCGTTAAAGTTGAACGATGCTTAAGAATATGGAGTCCGTTATTGTAGGTCCCAATTTATTGTTGTTTCTTTCTTCCCATCCATCGGTATAAGAAAAAAGAACTGGTCTAGAGTTAGTATGAGGCCCCGAGCCTAGATGTGTAGGGTTTATGTTGATTGCCGGCCTCTTCAAAGTAGCCTAGCCGTCGTGGGAATACCAATCTCCGGTCGTGTCCATCTTACAACCATCGCTCACGGGTCTCTCTCTCTGAATAGGAATGTAAGGATTAGCCTTATAGCTCTTGTCATTATACAACAACCTGCTACTCGATGGTCCAGTTCCACTTGCTGCAAAGCTGTAATCCATTGCGAAACTTTCTGTCCAAGTGGTTTAAAATGCAGAAACTCTTAAAGAAACCTTTGTATGGTTCCTTTGATTTTCTCTTATTATGCTGCCAACAGTAACGACCTTATAAATTGCCCTCATTGTAGCCTGAAGTTTTTCTTAATCAGCTAACTATTTTGTTCCTATTATCCTTGTCCATTCCCCTCATTTATATACTTTCTTAACGAGCATCCTATTTTTATCCACATTTTTTAAGCATAAATTTAGCTTTAGCGATGACTAAACTGGTAAAAAGCGTTATATATATATATATATATATATATATATATATATATATATATATACATAATTTATTTACCAGGTCATTCAAAAAGTCCTGTCGTTTTTTTGGGGGAAATTATAAATAAATAAATATTTTCAAATAATCACCTTTATTCATCAAAATATCCACCGTTACAGTCGGTAACCTTCTCCCAACGAGATGGTAAAGCCCAAATTCCTTCCTTAAAAAACTGTTGATTTTTACTGCAAAAATAAGTGGTCAGTTCGTGAATTTGGTTGTCACGGTCTTGAAAACATTTCTGTCTCAGATTGTTGTCGAGATCTCTGAATAGGTGATAATCAGTGGGTGACAGGTCAGGGGAATATGGGGGGTGAGGCAAAACTTCCCAGCCTATTTCTGTCAATTTTTCCCTGGTCAATTTGGCGGTGTGTGGTCGAGCGTTGTCTTGAAGAAGCAAAGGTCTTCTTCTGTTGACTAAGCAGGGATCAAAAGTCTTAAGCTTGGATTGGCAATGGTCCAGTATATTGCAGTATACTTCTGCAGTGATGGTTTGCCCTTGATTCAGAATCTCAAAATGCACTATACCTTTGGCTGTCCAGAAAACAATGAGCAAAACTTTCTTTGGGTGGAGATCTGGTTTTGGAAATTGTTTAGGTTTCTCATCTGCTGACAACCACTGATATGATCGTCTGAAGTTGTTGTACAACACCCATTTCTCGTCACAGGTGATGATTCGATTCAAAAAGGGTTCGACTTTCAAGCGGGAAGTTAACGAAGATGCAGTTGTCAAGCGAACAAGCATATTGGCATCTGAAAGCTTATGAGGAATCCATTTATCCAGTTTTTTCACTTTTCCCAGTTCTTTAAGGTAATTCCAGGCAGTGGTGGCTGAGATATTAAGTTGAGAGGCTATCTCTGAACAACTTCGACGCGGATCCAACTCTACTACTCTTCGAACGTCCTCCTTATCAACTACAGTTGGTCGACCTGAGCGTGCCTCGTCTTCTAGTGTCTCGTCGCCTCCACGAAATTTTGAAAACCAAAATTGTGCCTTCCGCTCAGACAGCACATCTTCCCCAAACACGGAGCATATTTTTCTAGCAGTTTCGGCAGTTTTTGAGCAAAGTTTAAACTCATAGAGCAAAATCGACCGAATTTGAGTTTCAACTGGAATCATTTTAACTAGACAGTTGGATGGTGACTGCATTAAATTAATCCTCCTTAGCCTCCTATTCATAAAGTATAAAAATTTGTGTTTACATGGATAAAAGTTGTATTGAACGGAATTAATTAGCAAACACTCTAGAATCAAAATAAACAACGAACAAACGAAAAACGACAGGACTTTTTGAATGCCCTGGTATTTAGCTACTTTAGATGCTCCAACGTCTGTCATTAGAGCCGTTTGCTTTTCTTGGAAGGAAGCTTCAATTTCAAACCTTTTTACACCTTACGGACTTTTCGCACTTATGCTATCTAGGCTATGTCTTATTTAACAAATTTCAGAAGAACCTTTTAATCTAAACCTACAAATAAACTTGAGTAATCTGCTTAAAAATTTACACTTTCCACTCATGCAAGTAATAAATACATGTATACATATAACAATTAATGCATGCATAAACAATATACATTCACATTCAATAAATACTGGAAATCTTAATTATTATAAGACAGTGACCCTATTTTTCCAATATATTCGTCTGTGGCAGAAGGTCAATTTTATAAAAACACACTTTCTTTCTTCTGTACTCTTTTATTAGGCTCTACATGTTTCACGTCGCTGTGACGCCTCTTCAGGAGCACTTAATCTAAATAAAATAAAATATGGTTACAGCCTATCCATTAGAGAACCTTCCGCAGGTAGGGCCACGTCTGGACTGATAAGATCAATCATGTCTACTGGGTATCAGCTGTTTAAAATCGATAGTTTTAGGGTAAATGTCGATTTTCCAAAAGAAGTTTTTGTCTTTTTATAAAATTTTTTAAGTCGTCTTGTTTATTAAATTAAAAAATATTTTATTCAGGTATTTAATATCTGTTTTTTTGTTGACGGCCTTTTCCCTAATTTTAATTATGTGTATATTTTCCTTAATTTTTCTTTTTATGGGGTTACCAAATATAACATATATCAAATTGATTGTGCAATGTGTGATAAGGTGTATGTAGGAGAATCGGGACAACTTTTAAAAAAGAGAATCATACAACATGCCAAAAACCTTGACGAGAAAGACAAGACTGCATTGGTGGATCATGCGATACAAAATAGCCACACATTTAATTTTGACAGGGTAAAGATATTAGATAAAGAGAAAACCCCCATAAAAAGATAAATTAAGGAAAATATACACATAATTAAAAATAGGAAAAAGGCCTTCAACAAAAAAACAGATATTAAATACCTGGATAAAATATTTTTTAATTTAATAAACAAGTCGGCTTAAAAAATTTTATAAAATGACAAAAACTTCTTTTGGAAAATCGACATTTACCCTAAAACTATCGATTTTAAACAGCTGATACCCAGTAGACATGATTGATCTCATCAGTCCAGACGTGGCCCTACCTGCGGAGGGTTCTCTAATGGATAGGCTGTAACCATATTTTATTTTATTTAGATTAAGTGCTCCTGAAGAGGCGTCACAGCGACGTGAAACATGTAGAGCCTAATAAAAGAGTACAGAAGAAAGAAAGTGTGTTTTTATAAAATTGACCTTCTGCCACAGACGAATATATTGAAATGTCATATATTGACATCATAATGTGTTACTACATCAGGTGATGGATTTTAATACCTTTTAATACTGTATTAATCTTTTCAGGATTGGTTCTCTTCTACACAAGTCACTGTGTACCTTGCTGTAGCGGAGTGGAGTCCACCAAGAGGACCAAGGTCTCAACACCAGGTACATTAGGACCTGGATCGTCCACCCAGGTGGTAGGCAAGTGTTAACGTCTAGGACCTATCCTCCATCGGTTTTTACACTCATCCAAACAATTCCTAACACCCCGAATAAGGTGAAGATAGTCGCGGTTTGGTTAAGAGTTCATCACATGACATTCATTAAGAGTTGCTACGTTTGGAAGTTGCTTTATCACCGTATGGCTTTTCAATATGAATAATCACTACTGCTAAGATCCTAAGATATTTTATGGTTGCCCATTTCTATCTTCCTATCCTAGATTGTTTTGAAGTGCAGGTCAGTTGTGATGCCAGTTAGATGCCGACTTTAATGCTCTTCAAACCCTATTTGAAGTTTTTTTACCCGTAATCAGTGGTATAAAAATTATAGAAGAAAAACTGAAAAAAAAGTGCTAAGATTTCGCGATTCTCGACTGCCAAAAGTTCTCCCCACAACTTTCGAGACGGTTTCAGCATACTCACACCATACCTAATAATATTAAAACAATAAAATCTTGTGAGGGAAATATTGTTACGTCGACCCTAATCTGAGTCCTCTACACTGGGCTCACCCATCTTTAATCGGATTCTCCAGTGATATAGTTATTTCTTCCTACCTGCCTTCATAAAGACTATCAGGCAAACATTACCTACAAGCCAACACATCACACCTACCTGCTATTGCTAGCTGCATGATAAAGTAGTTCATCCTGGATTTCCTATTCTTGTTGAATGCGAGTGCAAGGAGAACTGAAGAATTACCCAGGACGATTAAAAGGAACAGCACCCACAGGACTGCCAACTGCTCCGTCTGCAACAATTATTATTGTTAACAATTTAGTTGGGCAACCAAACTTATTTGTGCAATAAAGTTTTCCCTCTCCTATTGCTGAAAGCTTAATCATTGTCTTTTATTGTATATGTTTCATTATTTTTGGATGGAACGGCATTTTTCTCCAGTGGTACTCCTTCTCATTTCTTCTAGAATATTTATAAATGAATATAATGGAAAGAATTTCCCTAGGCAACCACTGACGAAGAAACACCAATAACCTGACTGAAGAAGATGGAGATGAACCCATCGAAATATTCCAGGAAGAAGTGAGGAGTACCTCCGCTGGAGAAAATTGCCGTTCCATCAAAAATTATCATTCCAGCGACGAAAAATAAACATCAAGCATGTTTCATTATGTATGTTTAGTATTCAAATTTAGAAGACATAGTCAATTATCATTTATAAAATTTGCTCTATTCATTTTATTTGCAATATTTAATTCATTATGAATTGTCCTACCTAAATTAAGTTTTCAATAGGTTTTAATTAATTTCACTAGGTACCTCAAGTTTAATCTGAATTGTATATATAAATGTAAATTGAACTTTTTTATATATATTCACACACCTATTAGTTTGAATGAAAAATAGGATTTTTTCTGTTTTAGTTACCAATCTATTACTATTGAATTTTCTATCTAAAACTAGTGTATCTTTTATGAATCTGCATGGCTTTTACTGAGAGACGATTAACCGTGGATTAACACGCTGTTAGTCCGAGATGCGGAGCATACATAAATATTAGTAATTTCAAGTGGCATACTATAAATATTATCAACTTTCCGTTACACACAAACACACACAAAAAAAAAAGAGTCATAAATAAAAACAGATCAATGAAAAATAAGAGAAGTTTAGAGAAAATAAAAACTATAAATTTTGTTTAAACTTCTCTAACTTTTTATTTATAGCTCTTCGTTTATGTTGTTTTTTTTCGTAATATAATGTTGTTTAATTGTATAGTTGGATTTATACGTATAATTAAGAGCGGCGGTGTTATTTCAATGGTAGAGCACTGTGTTGATATGCTGGAGGACCTGAATTCAAATCCTGTGCAAGCACTAAAACCTTTTATCTTCAAGTGTCGTAGTTTGTGGGTTTGATTCAGCTTCTCTGGCCGTCCCTAGGCCAATCCGGCCGTTAATTAATTTATTAATGAGTACCTGGAAAGCGTAAAATCTAGTGTGTTATATGGTCATGAATCAGATACCTTTAAAGGATCCGCCCCCTCTGGGCCCTCGTGGCGTGTTAAAGGAGTGGTATATATATATATATATATATATATATATATATATATATATATATATATATATATATAAATCAGTCCCGTAACAGGCCACGAGGGCCCTGAGGGGCAGATACTATAGAGGCATCTGATTCATGACCATACGGCACACTAGGGAGGATAGTGTGGTCAGTACTATGCTCCGGCCGCCTGATTTTCCCCTTGGCTGCTTCGACCGCTAGGGTCATTAGCACCAACCAAGGTACCCATTATTAAATTAATTAAAGGCTGGGTTGGCCTAGGGACGGTCAGGGAGGCCGAATTCAACCGGTGATTGAAGACACTAGAAGAAAAAATCTTTAGTGCTTTCTAGGGATTTGAACTCAGGCCTCCAGCTTATTAGTCCAGTGCTCTACCGCTGAGCTAACCTCGCCCCTGTATGTATATATATATGGTATAATTAATATTTATATAACTGCATACATATGTATTTATTAACATAAGTGTATATGTGTATAATTTGTATTGTAGAATAATTGTATTATTGCGAGTGCTCAAAAATTAATAAATAAATATTATTATTAAATTTTAAATAAAAAAAATGCATGTTAAGAAAATGTACCAGGCTTTTATAGTCATTAACTAAGCGGTAAAACTACTAAGAGCCAAAATGGAAATATGTGACTTCCAAATCAAAATAATATGAAGTCTGTAGAATGTTAGTTTGGTAAGTCTAGGAATATGAGACTTCCAATAGTCCTACCAAATATTTCCCCGAATCTCTGGTAATATTCTTCGTTTCCATTTGATACTGCTTGGGAAGAGAGGAAAAAAAAAGTATTTTTCCTTTATATAATAGGTTGTTTTCGGGTTGTCCTAGTGGCTTGTTTGCCTCCTAACCTATCCTACTAAGGAACCCACCCAGAAGGACTCTCTCCCATTCCTACCGTAACCCATCTTCTCTTAGTCCGTTTTATTTTTATTCTAGTTAGGTCGTTTCACTCTGATTGAACAGCTTGTGACATGGCCGGAAAATTGACTGTCATATTAATGGATATTTGAGTTGCCAAAAACAAACGTTACAAGCCCTATTTAAAAACTATCTCTGTTTTCCTTGGTATACGATTTTATTGCATTATATAGTTACTACTTAAGGAAGCCAAATGGATTGCTTACGCTTTGATCTCACTTTAGTTAGATACATCATTAACTGAATCATCAGTAACAAATTTATTAATAATATTTACTAAACAAATAAATATTATTAATAAACAAATTTAGTTATAATATTTATTTATGGCAATGGAATCAGATACATCAGTTACTGAATCCATTGCCACTACGTCACAGGGTTTTCGTAACTTTAAGAAGACTATATTTATTTATTTTTAACGGCACATTGCCTTCTTGTATATTAGTGGCGATAACGTTATCATAAAAAAATTAAATAAGATATATAGGCCATTTTCAATCCTTCTTTTGATTTATTATGTGTATGATTTTGCATTATTTTTTTATATAAATTATATAAACATCTAGTCCTCCTTTACAGAAGCTGACTCAAATATATAAAATAATATGTAATAATTGAGGTAATAATAATATCATCCATGTAATAATAGAGACACGAACCATACAATTTAAAAAAAAAATGAAATTTCCTCCTCAAACTAAATAATATCAAATTTACAAGCATATAATCCATAGGTTATAATTCATATAAAGAAATAATGCAAAATCATACACATAATAATTCAATAGGATTGAATATGGTTTATAGCCGAAACGTGTCCACAACAAGAATGTAATGTAAAATACAAAATAATTGAAGACTGAATAAGCTGTTACCAACTACCTAGAACATCTTAGTTTTCAACTTAGGATCTACACACACACACACACACAAATCTAATAAATAAATTAAAAGACTTCAGTCATATATGTGGTTTGAATAATTGCCAGGGAATCAACGAGAATACACTCAGCTATAATTCCTAGTTGTTCCTAGCTGATTCCTGTTTCCTTAAGACAAGCTGCCGTCTCCTTCGGGATGGTGCCTCTGGAACCGAACCATAATCCCTGTACTCTGTATTCTCTGAGTCCAAAACTCTCTTGGGATTTTTCTTTATAATAGTTCACACACTTGTCGTAGATCGCTTGCTTCTCAACATTTATTTTTTCGCCTTGTTCATCATCGTTGCCTTCATAGTCGGGTCTAAAATTAGAGCCGTTTTGGCATTCCACTTGAAGGCGATGCTTCGATGCTGAATACTTTTCTTCGATGCAGTCATTACCTTTTTCTTTTAAGAGTACATGAGGGAATCATTCACATTATTCAGGGGATAGTTGAGATTCGGCTATGAACAACAATCGGGATTTTGTAAAATCTTTATTTAGAACGATTCGGCATGCTTTTTGACAGCCTTGTTCAGCAAAAAGTCTTCTTCTGATGCAGCTCTACAGCCCTGGACGTGCGTTGGCTTCCGTCGCAATGAGACGCCAAGTAGCTCTATCAGCTGCTTTCTGTCTCCATCCTGACACACCCAGCCTACTCAGGTCCTCCTCTACCTCATCCAACCATCTTCTTCGTGACCGCCCGACTCTCCTCCTTCCTATGACCATGCCATGCAACATTCTGCTCGGCATTCTATTCGCATCCTTTCAACGTGTCCTACTAACCATTCAATATGTCGGGCTATGATAAAACGTCTCAACCTTCTTGAGCAAATATTGCCTAGAGGATTGAATTCCTAGACATGCTTCATTACTGAAGAAGGCTGCCAAAAAGCATTCAGAAACGTTCTAAATATATTGTTTTACGAGAATCTTAACTATCCTTGACTTCTTATCTCCTCGAGGCTAAATATCTGCAATGTTAATAAAATTATTCAGTGAATTATCATTGCATTGTTCTGAGATAGCGGAATCCGACATTATCTAAGAACATGATAATGTAAGCTTATTTCGGGGATTGTATTGCCGTAACATCTCAAAAACGTGGAATGTCGTGGATTTTTCACAAGTTCTCTGCACATGATTTGTCTGCAGTTTGATCTTTTTTCCCCCTAAAACTACTACGTATACCAATTATGTATTATAATATACATTTTATGCCCTTATCGTGTCCAAAACAAATATTCTCGATATGATCTATTGTTACGTCCCCTATTCCAAGAAATTGTTCAATAACTTGTTTCAGGATTTGCTCGTTGCCATCTTAGTTCTATTGTGTTTGAGGATGTGGCAGTCTGTAAATAATATCCTTTTTTATTATTTTTTCTAATGTATTGTCAACCACTATGAAGTCATTAAAAACAAAGAAGCGTAGTTTCCACAAATGTACCTTGATACAGGAACATAAATCGACAAACAGAACGAGTCAAGTATTTACGAACCTGACAAAATCAGTTTCAAGTATACTAGTATTAATTAAGAGTATATTATTTATAATTTCAAGTATACTAGTATTATTAGTAATATTATTAAGAGAAATTTATGATGAATGGTCACTACAATTGTGTGAGATGTTTTAAGTGACTTTTATGATACATTTAATTTTAGAGTGCTCCATTTTAGTTAGCCTAGTGGGAAAATGGAAGACGTTGCAAAAAATATGTTTCGTACCTTCTCCCTCGAAACTTGCAGAACTACTCTTAATCAACTGAATGAGGTTATCTCGGCAAGAACGGCAAAATCCACTTAAATTTGAAAGTCCGACTGTTAGATTTCTCGGCTGAAGATTAATAGGTGCTTTGATAAAAGGATTTCCGATACTCCCATCATTATTCTAATACAAAGACTTTAAAAGCATTTCTTTTAATGACCTACTTCTCCTTATTTGGGTTCCGAATTTCTAGGTTAATCTCTCAGGGGACAAAATTTTTATTCCAATTCCTGATGATGTATGCAATTAATATTCATTGAATTATGATTATGTTTTGGGATTTAGGCCTATAGTTACGTAGGTAATTACACAAGCACTTAAAAGCTGGGGCCTCCCGTGGTCTAGTGGCTAGCGCCTTAGATTCATAAGCGGGAGATTGTAGGTTTGATCCCTACTGGCGGCAGGAATTTTCTCATCCCAGGGCACGTTGGGAGAAGTCCTCGCTGCACCCTGGATGTCGACGCTAATGGCCTAGTTGTCGAAGTGACGTAAAAGGAAATAAATGAAAAACTTAAAAGTGCAAGTACTTGCAATTGGTAAATGGATAAGATCTTAAGACAATTCTAAATTTCTTTTGAAGAATTAGTGACATGATGTTCTATAAAGAACGTAAAAAGCAGAACAAAAATAAAATAAACTCTCCTAAGAATAATAAAAACGCCCACGAATACGGCAAAGCCGAAGTCAAGTTAAGACAGTTGTTACAACAAAAAAAAAATATATATATATATATATACGTGGGGTGATCAAAAAGTTGCAGGACTGTTTAGATTGCGCGGCAATGGAGTGTCATAGAGCAGTGCGGTTGGCAGCATTGTTTATCGTGACTCTTCCTGAACTCAGCTGTTTATTCAGATTGTTGATAACCTTCTTCATTGTAAAGTTACTGCTGTGTTCGTAAAAAAAGTTTTTTGTGTTCGGCGATTTCTTGAAATGAATGAAAAGGAAGAGCAACGCGTTTGCGTAAAGTTTTGTGTGAAGTTGGGTAAAACGTTTACTGAAACTTTTCAAATGTTGCAAGTGGCTTTCGGTGATGAATGTCTGAGTCGGTCAAGGTGTCATGAGTGGTACAAAAGGTTCAAGGAAGGCCGGACATCGTGTGAAGATGATTCTCGTTCAGGGCGCCCATCAACTTCGACTGATGACGATCATGTTGCAAGATTGAACAGTCTCGTGCGTTCTAATCGTCGACTAACCATTCGTGAGATGGCTGAAGAATTGAACATTTCATTTGGTTCGTGTCAACAAATTTTAACAGAAAATTTGCAGATGAGAAGGGTGGCTGCAAAGTTTGTTCCGAGACTGTTGACTGAGGAGCAGAAACAACACAGAGTTCAAGTTTGTCAGGAACTTCTTGAAATGGCAAATGACAATGAAAACTTGTTAAAACAAGTCATTACTGGAGATGAAACGTGGGTTTATGGCTACGACGTCGAAACGAAGGTCCAGTCATCACAATGGAAGACAAAATCCTCCCCAACCCCCAAAAAAGCACGTCAGGTCAAATCAAACGTCAAGGTCATGCTTACTGTTTTTTTCGACTGGAAGGGTGTTGTTTACCATGAATTTCTTCCACGAGGTGAGACCATTAACCGCTTTCGTTATCTTCAAACCCTGAGAAATTTGCGCGAGGCAATAAGGAGGAAGAGACCAGAGTTGTGGCGGAGCGGTGAGTGGTTCCTGCATCATGACAATGCGCCTGTTCATTCCGCACTGCTCATTCGCGACTACTGCACCAAAAATGGAATGACGATCATTCCCCAGCCTCCATATTCACCTGACCTTGCCCCTGCAGACTTTCTTGTTTCCAAAACTCAAGAGACCCATGAAGGGAAAGAGATTTGAGTCCGTAGATGACATTCAAGAAAAATCGCTGGAGCAGCTAAACACCATTTCACAAGATGATTTCTCAAAGTCCTTCACGCAGTGGAAACATCGTTGGGAAAAATGTATAGCTTCCCAAGGAGAGTACTTTGAAGGGGACGACGTCCAATAGCCTGTAGATTTTTTAAATAAATTAATAAAAAATCAGTCCTGGAACTTTTTGATCACCCCTCGTATATATAAATTAATCTAAAGTCAATGTAGTACAGAGTAAAGTTATAAATTCATCGTCTAATTAAACATTCCTAAAGAAATAATAACGATGCTTAGAAATTAGGAAATTAATTGCGACTAAGGTCGACTTCGCCCACGATAAGGTACAGTTAAAGACGGCTTTCTCCGTTCTCGGAAATTTAAAGTTAGTTCGGGGGATTTGCATCCAACCAAAATAAATAATTGATATAGTTGCTTAGATATACTGTAGACTAGTAAGAAGTAACACACGATTCTCGCTGCATCCAGCAGTACAGCGTGCCGTATTATAGTCCGCTTTTGGTGGACGGTAATACACTCGCATGACTTCTTGGGATGGGCGATAGTCGATAGTTCAGCACTATCGATTGGCCGATATTTAAATTTATAAAAAGCATTTCCAAAAAATAAAATGTCCAGTGGCCTAAAAAAGTGCAATTATTTCAAACTGTTTTACTTGTTCTCCTTGTTCCACATTATATGCTTTCCACATAAATTGTTTTCCCTTCTTGTAATATTATTACAAGAAAGGTAAACAATTTCCTGGAGCTCTAAGGTATTTACTGACCGTATGGTGGGCAGAACGGTAAGTATGGTCACTTCTTTTAAAAAGTCCGACTCGCAGGAACTGCAGCATCTTAGCGCGGTTCCGTTCATGTCCCTAGTGCCATTTGATAAGCTTAGAAAAGAAATAAACTTATTTTATTTATATATCTCGTGAAAATTGTCAAAGTACTCTCGAACATCTCGAATAAAAGTGATATTAAGGCGTCAGGGACACCGACAGTAGCTAACTTTTACACAGAAGCGGAAATTACTGAATCTGGCTCTCATTCTAAAGCAAAGCTCTATAAATCAATACAAAATATGCCTAATAAAGCCTTTCTAGTGGATACAGAAGCATGGGCGTATATGAGGGGGGGGGGGCTGAGGGGGCTGCAGCCCCTCCCGAAATTTTGAATTGATGATAAAAACTTCTCGTAAAACCCTTAAAAATAAATTAAATAAGATCACTTAGTTCATAAAACATATTTTATTTTACGTGTAATAGCGTTTTAGTTGCCTAAAACTATTCCAAGCTCTAAATATTTAGTATTCCATAACCTGGAAATGGTCTCAGCCCCCCCCCCCGAAATTGTTTTTATATACGCCCATGTACAGAAGGATCAAGAAGAAGTACACAAGGTTGAGTAGAATACCCTGCCTAATATAGCCTATATAGAATAATATGCCGAATAAAACCTATCTAGTTAATACACAAGGACAAATAAAAGTCTTGACGAATAACAAGTCAAAAAAAAAAACTTTATTTAACAAAATAAAACAAAGTTTAGTTGTCCAACTACAATAGAATAATATACCTAATTACGTCTATGGAGTAGATACAAATGGACCAAAAACAAGTCTTGTGGAATATTGTTTTTTTTCTAATTAAATACTTTTTATCAATATTTAGTATATAACCTTTGTTGAAAACTATTGATTGCTAATTGATGAATCGGTTTACAACTAAGTAGTCTTTATGAATATTTAGTATATAACCTATGTTTGGATCTGTGTTTTTGGGGTGCTCTCCGCCTAGGCTTTGTATTTGTGTCGGCAGATACCTGGGGTATATTTACAGCTCTTGAGGATTAACTCTTAGCAGGTAAATTTCCTGCGGACCTTCTGCTTCTACGGGCATTGAACCGCCATATTCGCTCATAGTATCTAACCGTTGTGAAGTTTATTTTTTGGATTTAGGACTTAATATACATATGTAGACTAAATCATAGCAAGAAGTAATCCTCCGTCGTCGGTTCTTAACTATGTAGACTCGCTAATGTTATCCAATCTTAGATACATCGTATTTAAAATCCACAGCAAAAACACGACATTTCATCTGAATCCCCTGCTGAATAAAACTTATATAGAATAATATGCAAAATAAAGTCTATCTAGTGGATAAAAATAGAGGAAAAAAGCCGTTCGTGGTGGTAGAAAATCTTAAAAGTATTTCGCTCAGAAATCTCCGAAATATTGTCACTAATTTTACGTATCCTGTTTTATAGCCAAATAGATTTATATTCTATAATCAATAAGAAAAACCTACTAACAATAAAAAACTATGGGTAACAGATGAAAATAGGGAATACCAAGAATAATTCTAAAGAACGAAATCAACACCAGTACTGTAATCTAGATATTCATACGGCATCTTCGAATTCTAACAAACAAAATATTGATTCTAATTATACGTATCCTGTTTTATTGACAAATACATTTGACTACTATAAGCAATTAAAAACACTAGGGAATATGCCAAAGAACTCGGAATAGGAGCCTCGACAGTTTCAAGACATTTGAAGGAAATCGACAAATCCAAAACTGACATTTCATACGGTACAGCCTGATATATTTTTAACAATGAATTGCTTTTCTTATTTTAATTAATCTGTTTTATTGTCAAATACATTATCCTACTATAACCAATGAAAAAACAACAAGGAATAAAAACAAACAAGAAGAACCGTTCGAATAAACGAAATCAATTACTTCAAAGTTTAAGCACTTATTTCTCCGATCGACATAGCCTAATCAAAAATTGTTTCAGAATCGTTTTTGTAGAACATTTAGTAAGCTTTCGCATGGAAACCTCCGTTTACCAATATTCCTAACCGTCTTCGAGATATCAGGGAATGTATACGAAGTTCCCAAAACATTTCATGTCTGTTAATAAAATATTTTATTCTAATCCTTCCTTAGCTCCAAACGTAACCGAAATTTTAACATATTAGTGTTGATGAAATTCAAACATGCAGAAAATGTTTCAACTGAATCCCATAATTTTAAGTATCAAAATCAAAGACAAAAAGAACAGTTCGAATAAGCTAAATCAATTACTTTAAAGTTTTAAGCACTTATTTCTCCGATTGACATCGCCTAATCAAAACTTTCATTAGAACCTTTTTTGTAGAGCATTTAGTAAGCTTTCCAATGGTATTCTTCCGTTTCCCAAGATTCTTAACCTTTTTCGAGATATTAAGGAAAGTATACAAAGTTACCAAAACTTTTTTATGTCTGTTAATAAAATATTTTATTCTAACCCTTCCTTATCTCCAAACGCAACCAAAATTTCAACATATTAGTTTTAATGAAAGTAGAAGATGCAGTAAATGTTTCAACTGAATCCCATGATTCTAAGTACCCAAACCAAAAACGGCATTCAAAAATTATTTTTTTAGTTTTCTCGAAAACGGTTAAAGCTATCGCCTTGAAAATGGTTTCATTCGTTTTCCTATCCCATGAAGCCTATAAAACGAGTACTTACAAGCTTATGAACTCAAAAACGTAAGCGTTACGATTTTTTTTGCGCGAATTTCGCCCCAAACGCCATCTTCCAGTGGGCGGATTTTGCTGGTTAACGAACTTGACCTTTCAAATTGGACGACAGATTTTTGTACCGAATTTCATCAAAATCGGACCATCAGGGAAGCCAGAAATGAGCGAACAGACAAATATATATATATATATATATATATATATATATATATATATATATGTATATATATATAAATATATATATATATATATATATATGTATATATATATATAAATATATATATATATATATGTATATATATATAAATATATATATATATATATATATATATATATATATATATATATATATATATATATACAAATTTGAACCACCGTTATTTTCGGTCTCTAGGGGTTCTGAAACGCGAAATTTTCTAGTAGGCACTTCCGGATTGTTTCATTGTATCAACCTTATAAGCGGGGTTCCTCCCTATGGGGGAGGGAGGAACCGCGCTAAAATGTTAAAAAGTGCGTTTTTACTTAGAATTCACTACTAACCATTTTACATGTGTTTACTAACAATATAAATAAATGTTTTACGCCTTTATTATGAGTTTTCCTTATTATTCCTTCTTTATTACTCTATTTCTTAAATTTCTAGTAACAATACGTATCCCGTACCGTTCCGAGTCACCCTCATTCACCATACGGTTCTTGTTCTTTTTGAGTATTTAATTCACCAAACGTAAGTTTTAAGTACCACAGCCCTCCTGATGCAGAGAACTTCTTGGAAAAAAGTAAAAAATCGATTTATAGTTCATGACTATCGATAGCTACTATTGTTAGTCATTAACTATCTTTATATCGATAGTAACTATCGACTATCGACCATCCCTAAAGTCTGCCCAGTCAATTTGTATTTTGTTGGCACTGTCCACTGGACCCAGGAGACGAAACATCACTCTCCTTCCAGCTCAATTGCCTGATCGTATACTTCTTAAATATCTTAGAGGGTTATATGCCATCGGAGCATCGCTAGCGCTGCTTCCAGTGTCAAGGGCTGGAAAAGTATTCCCTCTGGAGCAGACCACGCAAGGTATTCGTGCGAATTCATTTGCGCCTACTAGTTATCATTATTATCTACAATAAAATATAATTATATCCTTTTATTTTATTATTCTCTAATAATTCCTTAATATTATGATCCCTTTTCAACAAGTAAAACTAGAAATAGAAATCTGTATTCGTATGTAAGTTGCAATACCATTTGTACATATGTTACAATGTTTATCAGGCAAATCTTCAAAGTTGGGAATCGAATAAATAAATAATCAAAATGATTGTGATATCGTCCGCTGGATATTGAGAACAATTAACATTTATTCCCTCAGGCAGTGCACAATATAATGTATTACGAAAGGTTATAAGGAAATACATATGTACTATAATATAAATACGAAGTCAAGGGATGGCTGAAATACAGCTAGGAGAAAAAACCTTCAGATCTTCAAAGACAAATGTTGGACGTTTCTGCTGCACTTTGGCAGCCTTCTTCAACATTAAAAAATACCTAGGGGAGGGAGGAAGACTATATCTAAGTGAACATGGTTAAATGTCATCTTGGTCTTAAACATCTTGGAAGAAGTAAATTCAGCCGAAACGTCCAATACATGTTTTTGCCTGAAGATTGTCATTTTTTTCTCCTAGCGGAATCCTAACCATCCCTTGAGTTTGCATCCCCTCAACGGCTAACTAACTCCATCGCATTATACTGTAAATAAACCTCGTGTCATGCTGCCTATTTTTCTATTCATATAACAAAATTTATTTTCTTAAGAATGTATGGTTCTCGCCTATTATTAGCCAGTAGTTAGTGCAATCAGTTTTTATTTAATGTTTTATTTTTGGGGATAATTTTATTCATTCGTATTGTCGGTGGCTGTTGGCGTTTTACTTGAGTCCTTAAGGATTGAACATGGACAGTAAAACCTATTTTAATGTTTAGGTCTATTAGGGTGAAAACATAGTGGCGCGGCGAGGGTAGAGGGTAGCCGACAGGTTTGAAAATAATGCATGTATTTACACTTTCCAAAACATACTGGAGCGGCGAGGGTAGCCGAGAGGTTTAAAAATAATGCATGCATTCACACTTGACAAAACGTAGTGGAGCGGCGAGGGTAGAGGGTTGAAAATAATGCATGTATTTACACTTGCCAAAACATAGTGCAGCTACCGAGAGGGTCAAACCCGTCTCAGCTACCCTCTTGGCTGCCCTCGCCGCTCCACTATGTATTCTATACGCACTGTCGACTAGTCGCCGGCGACTAAAACATAGGGCCGGGAGACCAAGCCGTGCGAAAGTATTCCAAGTACATTCGTGCAGTATGGACCTCGAAGAATTGGCAATTATAGCGCTACTAATTATAGAGAGTAAAAAAGAAAGAAAAGAAAATCAAAAGAGTGTTGGATACATCATTTGTAACAAGAAAGGAGACTAAAAGGGATGTTTCAAATATATTTCAAATATTCATCTGGTAATCCTTCCTCTCTAAATAACTCACTATTTCTTCCCACTCCTTTTTCTTCAATTCCCGATTATATCAATATTCGACACTCACAAGAGGAGTATACAGCGATGGGGTCACCGATTTGGACCAATTTTTTTCTGGTGATTCTACGTCGAAAAATAGTCGACACGTTTCCGAGCGTTCCGTCCAATGCGCCTTAGGAGCCAAGAAATAAAATAAAATAGGTTGAAAGTGCTTTATTTTTCATATCGAGTTTAGAAAATGATATCGACATGATTCTTTCACCAAGTCATTCGTTTTATAGAGTAGATTAAAAGAAAAATATAATCGTTAAACAATAATTTATATTTCGTCAAATATATTCAAAAATATGCTTACGTTTTCAGGTAAATTAGTATGTCAGATCAAAACGTACGTTTCCAGGTCAAAACGGATTGAAAAACCCCTAAATTCAAATTTTGGGAATATTACAAAAAAAAAAAATGTATTTTAAATTTTGCTACGGGGGGACCCTTAAGATTTTGTTAACGATCCAAGAATCCGGCCATATTTCAAAGAATATTTACCCAATTCAAACCAAACTTGGAGGGTCGATAAGGGCCCTCATTTTGGTCGATAAAGACCCTCATAAAGGTTTACATTTTATTTTTATTTTGAGAATCATTTTTCGCTTTTTGTGAGAGAGGACTGGTCGTTATGGCAGTTGCTTGCAGAGTGAAGCGGGGCCGGCAGTCGCCACCACACTACGAGTCGCCCGGGCGACTGGCACCCAAGTGCGTAAGCGCCCATTGAAACTAATGCATCTCAGAGTCGCCGGCGACTAGTCGACCGTTCGTAGTATGCCTTAATGTTGTAAAAACAATTTGTGTAAATGAAGGCCTTCCCAGAAGGTAGAACCCGTTGACCTCCGTAATATGATCGCGCAGCTTCTACGGAAATAGGCTAAACACGTTCCATATATAGGTTACGATACCCCTAGATTATTTACTATGCTCCTAAGGTATCGTAGTCCCGCTACGGATACCTACCTATATGAGCGAGCATTCTATTTTGGAAATTTCTTCGAAAGAAAACAGCTCTCTAAAGCCTTCCCTTTAATTGGATCTAAAAAAAAATAAGGAAAGGAAAATAATTTCGGTACTACCAAGGACCTGGATTGTGTGTTTGGTATCGGGGTGGCTTCGAAGAGAAAACAACCCTATCTTGCCTCTTGTTCCCTTCCACAAGCTCTAATTTTTTCCCAATCACCTCAATCCCAAAACGTAATTGCCTACTGTTCATTTGAGCGGTTTCAGCTGGCGCCCAGCCAATCCTTTATTAAGTTGCTCGGGGAAAAGGAGATATTTTAAAAGCCTTTGAAAGAATTCAATTTCTCGTTAGTCGGAGGCCCCCGCTGTCTGCGTCAATGGCTTATTACCTTTCCATTTCATTAATGGCTTTTCCAGGCATGACGAGGGTTCTTAACATAGTCACAACACCTTTACTTTTTTTTTTTTTTTTTTTTTTTTTTTTTTTTTTTTTTTTTTTTTTTTTAACCGCTTACAATTTTCCTTTAAAATGATTAGATTCAGAGATGTCACCATTTTTTAGCACTCGATTTTGTAAGAATTCAGTAATAAATAAAATGACTGACTTAGATATTTACTTGACAGAAAACGAGAATTCATTTTTCTGTGCATGAAAGATGGTACTAGTTCAGTGTACCATGCTCATAAATGCAAATGGTCAAGAAAACATTCCGAAATCGTAAGCCCAGAAGATTTTGTATATGTTAGATTCTACAAGGGTAACAGCTATTATTTTATCGACGAATGAGCTCATCCCTAAGATCACGGTTACAACTAAAAGTTACTTAAAAGGCTGAGAAGAATTTATTTAAGACTAAAATAATTACTGCTATAAAGGTTCAAAAATTCTTGATCGAACGCTCGAAATACCATTATAATATAAAAATAAATAAATAAAATTAAATGACAAGACAAACACGATTGGCTATATCCCCAAAATAATTTATCACAGGGAATCAGAACACCCCCAACATTAATAAATAATTCAATAGATATAAAATATGTATACTTTTGTCTTGTTCTCCCTGAGTCGAATGAGTTAGACTCGATAACAGAGTTTTCGACCGTTACTATCGACGTTTCCAGGAAATTGAGGGTGTTATGTGTGTGTGTTCGCGCTCAACTACCTATGAAAAGGATCGTTAGCAGATAGTAACTATTTATGGAATCACTGTTTTTTATCATTAGGGACCGGATTCTTAGCTTATCACCTATTTTTTTTTCCTTTCTCCTAAACATGATATTGATCGGTTTTTTATACGATTCGCGTCTTGTAGTATCATTCATGCAAATTTGGAAGAACCCAAAAAAAAACCTATTTAGGATGATATGACCTAAAATCACCTAAATAGCGATGTATTGACCTAGACAGACCTAATCTTTAAAATAGAAAATAGAATTCAATGAACTCATTTCCTCCATCAAACAAATTTTCTAAATAGCATCTTCCCGGGCCCAGACGTTCAGGGAAATTTTACTAGAAGTGTCACTTCCCTCAAAATCTCATTTGAATCGTCAACACTGGAGCTAAAAGGTGCAATAAAATACCCTCCTATATCTTGTCATGTAAACCGGCGCATCCTTATCTTTCTCTGCTTTTACGACGGTTCTCTAAGACAACAGGAAGAATTTCACCGTCGAAAACCTGGGCACCTATATGGTAGTTTACTGTAACAAAGGGTAATACCTCCTTTAGTTTCATATTTTCCCTTATAAATTTTTCCAAGATTTAATTATTTGGTTTCTAACATAGTTGAGTACCTTTCTATAGGCAGTTAAATTCTTCCTCATGTTCTTTAGAAATTGAAACTCTTCAGTAGAGAAACTTAAAATGTCCTTCACATATTTATTTTGATTGTTTTGTTTTATGATCTTATTTATTTTTGTTATTAATGTAGGTTTCATTAAATAATTTAATTTATTTTTCTTGTTTTTTAACATTGCTTTATTTCTAAAATGCATTTTATTTATATAAATTTCATTCACTTTTTTTTTTTTAAATAAATATTTTATTGAATATTCGGACTACTTAATCTTCTTTTTAAAAAAATAACTTATTTTTCCGTTTTATTTTTATTTGCTTATCTTTTTTTTCCTTCTCAATATACAATTCTATAAAATAAGATTATTTGTTGTTTATTTTTATGTCACTATTTATAGGCATATTAATTTATCAATGATAAATTAATCGAAATTATTAATGATAAATAGGTTGGACTTATTTTTTGAATCTATTGAATCATTTTTTTCACCTAAAAAAAACTAAAATGGGGTTTTAAATAAAACCTAAAAAGACCTATTTTTGAACCTATTCAAACATTTTTATAACCTAAAAAAACCTAAAATGGATTTTTCAATAAAAACCTAAAAAGACCTATTATGCCTGTAGCAAAAACCTAATTGGATGCTTGTTTTATCCTAAAAATCCGGTCCCTATTTTTCATAATAAAAATAATGAGTTCCAATCTATTTTTGTGATTTTCTTCAGATGACTTATACAGAAACGCTCGTTTAATCACGCGTGCAATGTTCTCGCTAATGTGTTTCTCAACCAAGACTTCATTCTCAGGGGCGGTCAAGTCAGAAGGATTTACAAGATGGTTCTAGGACTTGAAGCAAGTTGCGAGTAGGCAAGTGACATGGAAGAGCTGGTTCGAGTTTTTTCTGCCCTCCTTCGTAGGTTGAATTGTTCCCCGCCTTTTTAAGACTGCTAACGCCATGTTTGGGCGGGAATATAGCCTCTGCTTGCCGTCATAAGGTTCCTCAGCAGCATTCCAATAGGCTACTTGCTGTGTAAATCTAGGACTTTCACCGTTCTAACGGCCATTGTTCCTATATAGGTCCTTAGGAGAACTCTAGTCGATAGTCGAGGCCTTGAAGAAACGGCTACATGGGATTAGGGAATTAACCTTTTCACGATTCGTCGATAGAAATCAGCTTTAATGTTGTCAGCGGTTTTCTCTGACATTCCCCTTTCTCTTGACAAGTTTGCGAAACCAAAGTAATGTATTTGTTGGCTCGTTGAACTTCTTTTTATATTCCTGCATAAAGCTCATCGGTTCTCGTCTTAAGACTTAAGGAAAGACAGTTTACTTCGAAAATCTGAAACTTTGATATTGCCTTCTAGTCAATAGCCTAGGTGGCAATGTTAACTAATGCCTTAAAAATGAATTCGAAGTATTTCAGAAGGCTGTTTTACATCGGCTGGATTTTAGCGTTTTCTTCCCAACCCTCCATAGGGAGAAAACCCGTTTATAAGATTAACCTCATGACGCAATCCGGAAGTGTTAAAATGTCACGTTTCAGAACCCATACATCTCTAAAATATCGGTGGTTAAAACGTGTATATATTTGTCTGTTTCTGCTCTAGCTGGTTCAAAAGTGGACCGATTTAAATTAAATTTGATACAAAAAAATACTTTGTGTAATTTGAATGTCAAGTTTTTGTTCCCACTATTTCTCATTAATAATAATAATAATAAAGCCTTTTATTGTGTTCTTAACTCAACAAAAAATTAAATTACAATAAATATATACAAATAATTATAAATAACTGAAAATAAAATAACAATTTCAATCTACGAAAAATTCTTATTTGAGTTTGAACATAGGCCTTCCATGAAGGAGTACCGGTCTAGGCTTTCCCAGGTGACCAGCCTACTGGGAAGCCGAGGTTCCTATCTGGGTCCACTTCTCCTTCCATGCATCTCTATCCCTCGCCAATCTCCACCATAATGGACCAGCCATCGTCTTGATGAAGTCGCTCCATCTTTTCATTGGTCTTCCTCGTCGCCTCTTGTGACCATAGGGTGTCCAAACAGTCATCTCCGTTGACCACCTCTTATCTGTTCTTCTTAATACGTGACCAGCCCATTCCCATTTTAGCTTCCTAACCTGATGTATTATGTCTTTCAGACCAGTCTTCTCTCTGATGTCACTACTCCTAATTTTCTCCTTTCTCTTTATGCTTGTCATACTTCTTTCCACTGATCTTTGCCAGGTTATCAGTTTTCTTGATTGGGCTTTAGTTAAGGTCCAAGTTTGACAACCAAAGGTGACGGCAGGGAGTATACAGGAATCGAAGACTTTTTTCTTAACTTCTTTCGGGAAATTACTTTTCATTACTTCTCTTAAAGCCCAGTATTTTCCCCATCCTATTGATGTCCTTCTAGCCACTTCTTTCCATGATTTGTTAGCAAAAGAGACCAACTGCCCGAGGTAAATGTAGTCTTCCACATATTCTAGTCTATGACTTCCAACGATAATGTCCACCTTTTCCGCGTTCGTCATTAGTTTTGTCTTATCAAAGTTAGGTAAGAGGCCGACTTCTTTACACTCCTCCAGCAATGTCCTTATCATCATTGTAAGATCTTCTGCAGTGCTCGCCAACAAAACAATGTCATCTGCAAATCGGAGACAATTTAACCACCTTCCACTAACCTTGATGCCCACGTCCTTCCAACTCAAACGCCAAAATACTGTTTCCAGTACTAATATAAACAGAATAGGTGATAGAGGATCTCCTTGACGCACTCCTCTCCTGACAGCAAAATTGGGACCATTCCGTTCAGCGGCAATGAATGCTTCCATGTCCTTGTATAGCTGCATAACTACGCGAATATATTTGTACTCTACTCCTATCATTTTTAGAGCCTCAAAGATGCTTCTGTGGAAAATACTGTCGAACGCTTTCTGGAAATCGACAAAACACAAATAAGTAGGAAAACTGTACTCCTTTGCTCTTTCAATTAATTGATTAATTGTTTGGATGTGGTCGGTCACAGAATAGCCTTTTCTAAATCCAGCTTGGTCTTCATTTAAAAATTGCATTATTCTCCCAGTGAGGCGCTCCTTAAGTATGGTTGCAAACACTTTTGACACAATCAAGCTGAGTGATATGGGCCTATAATTGCCCATCATTTTCCTACTGCCGTTTTTATGAAGCAAAATGATTTTGGCTGTCTTCCATTGAAGGGGTATTTCTTCCTCTTGTAATATAGAGTTAAACATATTTACTAAATGCTTGATTAAGATTGTACCTCCAGCTTTTAATATTTCACTCCTTATTCCATCGGGCCCAGGACTTTTATTTCTTTTTAGGTTTTCTATTGCTTTCCTCATTTCTGCTCTCGTAATCTCTGGAACACCCTCTTCGGAATTTGGCTTTGGTAAGGCAGGTACCATATTAGTTTCTTCACAATCGTATATATTCTTGAAGTAGTTGGATGCTGTGGCTAACATCATTCCTCTGTCTGTTATATTTTTATGATCCTGACTGTCTAGTGATATTAACCATCTTCTACCTTGGTTTAGTTCCTTCTTTAGTTGTTTAGTGGAGCTATTCTTGGAGATAATTTCGGTAACCAGTTCCTGTCTGTATTTGAGTAAATCCTCTTTAATTTTCCTTCTTATTTCTCTATTGAAAGACGTTATGAGCATTGGATCTGCAGTCGGATTTAATTTTGCTTCTCTTCTATCCTTAAGTAGCTTTAGAGTAGCCGTTGACAATTTATTGGATTTTCTAAAATTTTGTAATCTATCCTTATTTGGGGAAAAATTGTTGAGAACTCCTGTCAAGTAGTCATAGTTCTCTTGAATGGTTCTTCCTTCCAGCTGTTCGGGTAATTTCTTCGAGAGGTGTTCCATAAATTCACAAGCTTCATCCTCCACCCGAAACATGGGCACTTTCCTTTTCAATTTGAAAGGTCGCTCTTTTTTAAATTTTCCAGTGACAAAAACAGCTTTCAGTATTCTACGGTCTGACTTGAAATTAAAAGCAGGTATTACACTCACATCTCTAATAAGTTTAATTTTGTTGGTTAGAATGTAATCTATTTCAAAGGTTTGCCCCTTCGGTGAGCACCATGTCCATTTAAAAGCATTTCTTTTCTTAAAATATGTATTGCCAATGTGCAGCCGTTGGGATAAAGCAAAGTTTACAAGGCGACTTCCTCCATCGTTCCTCCTTCCGTATGTATTGATACCTATTATGTGCTCTTCCCCATCCAGCCTCATTCCTACTCTTCCATTAAAATCCCCCATAATGGAAACAGCCGTCTTTTATCGTTCCAACCTCCCCATAAATATTTCTAAGTCTTCATAGACCTTATCTTTTTCCTCTTCTAGATAGTCTGCTGTTGGTGCATAGACTTGAACCAAAACTATTTTCCTGCCTTTTCCTACATTAATAGATAATGTAGCCATTCTACAATTAAAGTCCTGGAATTCGATGACAGAGTTTTTATATTTTCCTGCTACATAAAAACCAACACCGAATTGCCCATTAATACCAGCTGAGTGCATGAATATATTTCCATTCTTCCTCTGGATAATAGCTGAGTAATTCCTCCTTATTTCCGAGAGTCCTACAATATCCCAAGCTATATCCCCTAAAGCTTCTTCAAACTCCACTAGATGCTCCTCTTCTCTCATAGTCTGGACGTTCAATGTACATATGCTTAGTTCCGTTTCCTTAAGATCAATCCTCGCCTGCTGTAGTTGCTAGTCTTCCTTCGATCCCTGTTTGCTTCCTCCAGCTCCTGTTTCCGGACCACCATCTACCTTGTCTTTATCTTCTCCCAGCTTTATCTTAGGAGTTAGATACTTATCAAGACTATGACTTCTCTGCAGAGGTTTATCTCTCTTTCCTTTCTTCAACACCTTCTGGCCTCCTTTACTGAATGAGCTGTTGTCTCTTATTTCCTTAACTTCCGGTGAGCTATCTTCACTCCTTCCTCTCTTACTCCGCTGCTCTTCTAGAACCTTCACCTCCTCCAATGTGTAGAGCTTGCCTTCTATCAGGAGTTTATCATATCTCATTGAAGCCTTTTTGCCTAGTTTTCTTTGGGTGTCAAGATAAGGAAACAGTTGTTGTCTTATTACTCTTACTTCCGGTGGCAGGTCCTCTTTAATTCTTATATCCTTATATTATAAAGATCCTATAAAGATTTATATCCTTATAAAATATAATTATATCCTTTTATTTTATTATTCTCTAATAATTCCTTAATATTATGATCCCTTTTCAACAAGTAAAACTAGAAATAGAAATCTGTATTCGTATGTAAGTTGCAATACCATTTGTACATATGTTACAATGTTTATCAGGCAAATCTTCAAAGTTGGGAATCGAATAAATAAATAATCAAAATGATTGTGATATCGTCCGCTGGATATTGAGAACAATTAACATTTATTCCCTCAGGCAGTGCACAATATAATGTATTACGAAAGGTTATAAGGAAATACATATGTGCTATAATATAAATACGAAGTCAAGGGATGGCTGAAATACAGCTAGGAGAAAAAACCTTCAGATCTTCAAAGACAAATGTTGGACGTTTCTGCTGCACTTTGGCAGCCTTCTTCAACATTAAAAAATACCTAGGGGAGGGAGGAAGACCATATCTAAGTGAACATGGTTGAATGTCATCTTGGTCTTAAACATCTTGGAAGAAGTAAATTCAGCCGAAACGTCCAATATATGTTTTTGCCTGAAGATTGTCATTTTTTTCTCCTAGCGGAATCCTAACCATCCCTTGAGTTTGCATCCCCTCAACGGCTAACTAACTCCATCGCATTATACTATAAATAAACGTCGTGTCATGCTGCCTATTTTTCTATTCATATAACAAAATTTATTTTCTTAAGAATGTATGGTTCTCGCCTATTATTAGCCAGTAGTTAGTGCAATCAGTTTTTATTTAATGTTTTATTTTTGGGGATAATTTTATTCATTCGTATTGTCGGTGGCTGTTGGCGTTTTACTTGAGTCCTTAAGGATTGAACATGGACAGTAAAACCTATTTTAATGTTTAGGTCTATTAGGGTGAAAACATAGTGGCGCGGCGAGGGTAGAGGGTAGCCGACAGGTTTGAAAATAATGCATGTATTTACACTTTCCAAAACATACTGGAGCGGCGAGGGTAGCCGAGAGGTTTAAAAATAATGAATGCATTCACACTTGACAAAACGTAGTGGAGCGGCGAGGGTAGAGGGTTGAAAATAATGCATGTATTTACACTTGCCAAAACATAGTGCAGCTGCCGAGAGGGTCAAACCCGTCTCAGCTACCCTCTTGGCTGCCCTCGCCGCTCCACTATGTATTCTATACGCACTGTCGACTAGTCGCCGGCGACTAAAACATAGGGCCGGGAGACCAAGCCGTACGAAAGTATTCCAAGTACATTCGTGCAGTATGTACCTCGAAGAATTGGCAAGTTATTTCTCATTAGGAGGTTAAAAATTAATGCTCGATAAGCTTATGGTGCGTCTTTAAAATCTTATTATTATTTAACTATTATCAGTTTCTTAATTTCTTCAATATTTTCACTGATATTTCTGTATCACTTTAGTCAAAACAAGACTATATGTAGTTATGTTCTTCATTTGTTCATCTTTCTTGCAGTTCGCTAATCAAGAAACTGATAGTATTAATTGATGAAAAACTATAATGAAAAGAATATACAATTTTTTTTTTTTATACAATTAATTGAAATTGATTTGTAAATGGCGTATAAATATGACACTGCCTGAAGCTATTGAAACGAAATATAACATAATTTCAGGAAAATAGACAGGAAACTTCAATGTATATAAAATTGAATATCATGATTGTGACCTTTATATATTGAAGAATTCTTTCTGAAAGAGAAGTAAAGAGCATGATAACAAAAAAGACAATGAAAAGAAAACAGCATTGACTGATCCTGTGATTGAGAAAAGACGTATTCAATTATGCTAGCATATTTAAAGAAGATCTAGAAAGAAATATAATATAAAAAAACATTAAACAGAATATTCACTTGCAAAAAAGTGGTACTGTATCGGAAAAATAATCGAAACTAAATTCCTTTGGTATATTTAAATCCTTTATTTCCGAAACCCGTCAAGTGCTCTTTTTTGGGAAAACTAAAAAAAAACTTCCTAATTTTTAAATTATTAAAGGTTTTGGGTTGGAAAAAAGTGTTTATTATTGTATTGCAAAAACAAATAATGCTAGGGGTTATTTCTGAAACGGTCATTTTTTGTGCAAAACTTTTTAAAGTTTCTGTACCTGAAAGGTTTCTGAAATAAAATGAACATGTTTACCTAAAAAAAATGTTGTTAGCTATAATATTGAATTTGAAACGCTGTTGAGGGTTTTAAATAACAAAAAGGATATTTTGCTTATGTTTAATTTGATTAAATGTCAAAGAAAATATTTGGAATATCAATTAAATGAAGAACACAAATAATGGAACTTGATAAAACAAAACTCATTTTCTGTGGATATAGGCCAAGCCTGTGGTTAGAGCTTTTATTCTACTCATCGTCATATTCTACGTGGATATTGCAAAAAATATTCATAGCTTGTAGTTTGCTTGGGCAACTTCCTCAGGGCATTGATTTTCTTTCTGTTGATCTCTATCCTTCCAGGTGTTCATCCAATTCTTATTGGCAACTCCTCAACTTCAGAAGATTTTCCTTAGTCACTACTTTTCCTTCGTCAATTTTGTTCTAATGAAAATCCTTTCCAGAGGTTTCTTCTGATTTGATAGTCTTCTTCTAATCATGTGGCAACCGAGTATTAAAAGCATAGATCATGTCGTTTGTTACTTGGTGAACAGTAATGAGCCTTGATTTAAGAATCATTTGTGCATACTGATTTGGTGTGTAAACTCTGTCAACTCTTCGAACAACACAGTTGATGCGGCCAAAACCTCGATCACAAGGTAAGAATGAGTGTCCCCTGACTGGGAAGTAGTGACGAACAGTTTCGAATATTCCTCTATCACAAAGATTCATCGAGAATCTCAGCATACAACGATTTTTGTTTTTCCTGAAGGACCATCATTGAAAATAATTAGATGCTAGTTCCACTGGGAACTTGAGTTTTCAAATAATGAAGTACCATTGAGGAAGCCCCCTCTGTGGATTTATTGGCCTCACCTTACACAAAAAGTGGCGCAATCTATGGTCAAAAATGATGTGTTGGTCACAATTTTTAATTTACACATCTCCTATACGTCGTAACACGGTAAAATCTGAAGAAACAGTCGGAAGACTCAAACTCTTGGGCTCGATAAGTAGTTTCGCATGTAAATATTATAATAATAATGTTAGATAAATCATCATTTATTAAAACTCCCTAAGAGTATGATAACTGTGTATAGTGGTTATAATAGAATAATAGGCAGAATATAAGTATTTCAGCAGTTCTTTTTTTTTTACTATTTTCATTTTACACAAGAAATAATATATATATATATATATATATATATATATATATATATATATATATATATATATATATATAGTATTGAGTAAATATATCGTTTATTAGATGAGAGTAAGAGGGAGGTTCCTGGATGAAGCTAGGATTATCCCTTAAAACTATCATGATGGCAATGATGACGATTTGTGGCTTGGAGGTTATTAAATAAAGCTCTCCCAGTTTCCAGGGATACCTTCACCATTATCACCATATTATCCGTCCAGGCTATACCATCTACCTCTCATCTCTTATATTCTATACTCTATTTGATTAAACTAATATATATATATATATAAATACATATATATATATATATATATATATATATATATATATATACATATATATATATATATATATATATATATATATATATATATATATATATATTATCCGCTAATCGTGGGTATAAGATTTGGAGCAGTGATTAATTAACATAATGCACGCCTATTTTATAAGAAGCCTACAATTATAGTTTTACCTCCTGCACCGAATGAAAAAATTGTAGATTTTCTTTTTATTAATTACCTTTCTTTGTATAATTTGTGCAAAATTGGTGTAGATAATCGAGGTTCGGTCGAATGTGGAAGAAATATACAACTATTTATTACTGCCAACTTACCGCCTTTTTCTGACCTATGTATGGAAGAGATGGCTACAGTGTCTTGAAGGCAATTATAAGTGTAGCTTCCAAGGGACTTCCCATTATTTACGACATATATATGTATATATATATATATATATATATATATATATATATGTATATATGGTAAAAATGCAGTTTCCAGCCCTCCAAACCGATTTCTTTCAAACTTTGCACAATAACGTATTTTGATGCACTAAACACGAATACGATAAAAAAAAAACGTCGGATTTAACTAGGAAAGAAGTTATTAAGCACTTAAGTTCACTGTTGTGCAGGTTATGAGAGCTAATGTAAACAACTAAATTTGTCAACATACGCATGCGCGGGTATGGAAAAGTTCGTAATAAGGAAGTTTAATTGAAATTTACCAAAAATTATCGAAATTCATCAGCAGTTATTTATTTACAATCATTTTTTTAAATAATTAAACACTCCTCACATTTCTTGTTTCGTTCATGAAAAGTATTATATATCAGAAATCCCTTAATAATTTGCTAATGCCTTTATAATTATCGTTCTAATTCGCGCCTATCGAACTTCAATTGTCAACAAGTCAATTGTCAAACAAATATTTTGATGCTAAACAGAAGAACATTTAGATGGATATTTGGCCGAATTTCTCTTCAAACGCGCTCATAAATATGAAGAGCGTTTAAAGGCATTTTTCAGTGCGATTGGGGATTTGTATCCACCGAACATCCAGTCTCAAGAAGAAGAAGAAGAAGAAGAAGAAGAAGAAAAAAGCTAAAAGAGATGTCTTGGAGGATTAGAGGAATGTCTAGGAAGACTTTAAGGGCATACGTGCTATGCGTTTCCGCTCGCTCCGCTCGCTCAAGAAAATAACAAAACCCCAGTCAATCCAACTCGCTAAAATTAATAGAATTCTATTAATTTTAGCGAGTTGGATTGACTGGGGTTTTGTTATTTTCTTGAGCGAGCGGAGCGTAGCGGAGCGAGCGGAAACGCATAGCACGTATGCCCTTAAGCGACAGGTGACGACGGGTGAGGATGCCCTTAAAATTAACAATATCTTTGAATAAATGGTTTCTGAACATTTCAAATGAGAGTTCTCTGTTTCCCAATGTTACATATCTGCGCATGCGCGTGTTTACAAATACGCTGATGCCTAGTTTTATAACCTTCCTAACTTTAGTGCTTAATATTATAGTCTATTAATTTTAGCGAGTTGGATTGACTGGGGTTTTGTTATCTTTTTGAGCGAGCGGAGCGTAGCGGAGCGAGCGGAAACGCACAGCACGTATGCCTTAAAGTCGTAATTTATGCCTTAAAGTCATCACAAATTTAGTTGTTTACATTAGCTCTCATAACCTGCACAACAGTGAACTTAAGTGCTTAATAACTTCTTTCCTAGTTAAATCCGACGTTTTTTTTTATCGTATTCGTGTTTAGTGCATCAAAATACGTTATTGTGCAAAGTTTGAAAGAAATCGGTTTGGAGGGCTGGAAACTGCATTTTTACCGTATATATATATATATATATATATATATATATATATATATATATATATATATATATATATATATATATTGTTAAGTGTATAGGATTTACAACTTACAAGAATGATTTGCAGTTTTCAATTGCGAGAGAACACTTAATAATGTTTTATTTTTTTTTTTGAAAACATGTGTTTTCTTTTTGGGGGTTATCTGATAACCGCTACAGGATTCCCCTCCCAGATGACGGAGTCAGAGAAGCTGACTGTGAAACTCGTTTCACGGTTCTCCCGGAACGGGTCCTGTAGGGCTCTTGAGTTGGCGGTCGCGGTTGAGACTGCGTTTCTGGGAGAACTGGTGGTGTGTCCTGAGTCTGTTCGGATGGAAGAAACGCAGGCTTAAGCCGGTCTGTCGATATGGTGGCTTGGCGGCCTGGGAGTTGCACTTCGAAGTACTTGTCGTGTCGTTGGAGAACTCTGTGTGGTCCGGAGTATGGTGGTGTCAGCGGACGTCGGGCACAGTCTTCCCTGATGAACACATGCGTGCAGTTCTGCAACTCCTGGTGTACATAGGTCTTCTTAGTGCTCTCCTTATACTCGGCTGGTCGAAGGGTGCGAAGATGTTCCTTCAGCTCCTGCAGGAGTACGTGTGGATCTTCCGCGGTCGTGTGTTGCTCCAAGAATTCGCCTGGCAATCTTATGGGACAACAGTAGACTGCTTCAGCTATGCTCGATGAAGTATCATCTCGCAGGCTGGCTCTGAGTCCGAGGAGTACGGTTGGCAGTATGCGGGTCCAGTTGTTGCTGTCAAGGTGTGCTGTAATGGCGGCTTTGAGTGTCCGATGCCATCGTTCTATGCATCCGTTAGCTTGGGGATGATAAGCAGTTGTGCGACCTTTCTCGATTCCCAGAAGCGAAGTCAGCTGATGAAAAAGCTGGGATTCATATTGCCGGCCTTGGTCGGTGGTTATTCTTGAGGGAACGCCGAATCGGCAGATCCAACCAGTGTAGAATGCGCTTGAGACGGTTTCGGCTGTGATGTCACGTAATGGTGTTGCTTCTGTCCGTCAGAAATAGGCGGCGGTGCTGCTGGGTTGTGAAAGTTTCCGCCGCAACTTTCACATTTCCGAGTTTAAAGCTGGCTCTTCGGATTTCCAGTTGCAAGGTTGTGTGCAGCGTCGGGCTTTCTCGCGGAATCTCTGGTGGTAATAGCAGGTATCGCGCGACTGGGATCGAGGGAGATTGTCTTGATTCCGGCTGCTGCTGGAGCTTCTTTCGCGGTTCTTCATCTTCAGAAAGCGTAGGATCTCGTCTACGTCGCGGCGTAGAGCTCCGAAATCTTCGGATGGGTGCTCGCATCTGTTCGTGACTGATGTGGTAGTTGCGGAAGACTTGTTTGGGCGAGGTTCTGACATGTCTCGAATAGCGTACGTTTCAGCTGACGGGGATACCTCCAAGATCTTGTCGGCTACTTCTGCCAGTTTTTGGATGTCAGTGTGGCCTGTGGAAATGAGGATGGGACGAATTCGTGGGGGTAAATTCTTCATCCACAGGGTGCTAATAAATCCGTTTGATACATCGGAGCCAGCTAATTGTTGTATTTTTCTGAGGAGCTGTGAAGGAGTCTGGTCTCCGAGTGGCATTTCTTCTAACAGCTTGCTAATTCTACGTGTTTTGGACATGACGAACGGCGAGAAGTGAAATCAGAAGTATTGTTCAATATTCGGGGTCACCAATGTTAAGTGTATAGGATTTACAACTTACAAGAATGATTTGCAGTTTTCAATTGCGAGAGAACACTTAATAATGTTTTATTTTTTTTTTGAAAACATGTGTTTTCTTTTTGGGGGTTATCTGATAACCGCTACAATATATATATATATATATATATTCTAGAAGGCACTTACAGCTCAGTTTTTGATACCCTGTAAGAATACGGTGGGTTATATCAGTGTCGGGAAGTTTGAGGATCGTTGCCAGTTTCGCAACCTGGCTTCATCAGCACATAAGGTATCTTCTCATAGACGAGATAGCGTAATTTTTATCCGAAACCAGACAATGATATTTTCATGTATGCCTTTTATGAAAAGTTTACTCGTTTCTACGAATTACCTTGCATTGATATGAAGCATTGACCATACACCCGAGGGGTACTCCCGTACCTACCCTATGCTCTATTTGACAATGGCATTGTCTGCCCTGCATGTCTTTAACCCTATGTCTTGTAGCAGGAGGTGGACATGAAGACAGGTAATCTTATGGGCTACGCACTTCCCGCTTGGCAAATAATTTAAAAAATAAATTTAATATTTTTATACTAAGCCATTAAATTTATTTATATGTTCTCAGAATAATTGTTGTGGTTTTCATAAGTAAGAATAATTTCTTGTAAAATAAATGTATTTTAATTCTCCAGAGACAGAAATGTTCTGTTTGACAATGGAATAATTTTGCCTATTGTTCTAGCAGAAAAAATCATTAATTAACCAAAACTTCTCACAAACACACAATAATGCACCTGAATCAATTTATGCTATCGTTCTTTTTCTGTTTTTTTTTTTCTTTTTTCTTATTATACTTACTCAACTTGTTCCTAGTTCTGTTAGTAATGAGGAAACGGTTTTATTATAGGAAATCCGGATTTCTATAAAACAAGTCTTGGACAAGGAAGTACAAGTTCCCAGACTGTCGCTTAAGTTTCTATGAAATATATATATCGGGAAACTGGAAAGTACTAATTTCTACAAGATCGATTTATTACTTCATTTAATGTTTGCCTTATAAACCAAAGGGTACGGTCAAATCAAATCTTTACACCTCTTACGTTAACACGCTTATTACAGCTTCCTTTTTCTTGTGAATTTATATTAATACTAATTTGTCTTACCACTATTAGGCCACTGTCAAAAATCTTCAAAAATTTAATCTTCGTTATATGAATGTCTACTATATTTCTTTCAAAAAAAGTAAAAATTAGAAGTTGAATTGAAGTAGTGACGAAGCTTAATCTTAGGATTTTTGTTTGTCAGAAAGGATGAGTTTCTATTCAATGTAGCCCAGTATATTTACGGGTTAAGAGAGGGGTAAAGCTCACACTAGGTATGGTGTGAGCATGCCAAGTTTTTTAATGCTGAAAACCGCGAAAGTTGACCTTTTTTCAGTTTTTCTTCAATTGTTTAAAAATGGTTGATTTTGGGTAAAAATACCCTTAAATTGGAAATAAAGAACATAAATTTCTGCTTCGAATGAACTGGCCGAAGTCCAAATTTCGCTAGGTAAAAGTGCCGCAATCGCTAGCCAAAAAACAACAATGGTTTTACAATTTTGCGAAAAACTGTTGTGAGCCTACTTTTAACGAGTTACAGATTGAATTCATCGATTCTTTTGATACACCCCGTCCCTACAAGTCAAGGAGTATCAATAAAAACAGATTTTAAAAAAACACAAAACCTTATAAATTTGACTAATATTTAAATTTTTAAGTAACTATTGAGCCAAAATTAGTATTAGTAAAATTTTCATTTGTTCGCATTTTGCAAACTTTTGGTACCTATTGGCCACAATTTACTTCTGATACATTCTAAATTTATCAATTAACAGTGTATTCAATATGTTGAGGGAAAGGTAGGGTGGGGGGAACCCTAAGAAATTAACGTAAGCTCAACCCGCTCTATCTATTGGGCTAATACTTTAACACCAGGGATAAGAATGAAACAGTTCTTTCTTACTCAACCTTTTTTTCTAAAATGAATCTTGAGCTCTGATAAAATTCTGATTTGAGTAAATTGGAAGTACATTGCAATTGAGATTTCATTGGTTTGTGTGTTAAATAATCTGGTACCCTTTTCGTACCCAGACAGGCGCACGTTGAAGGGTTTTCCTGCACGGGATACTCGCACCCATCCTCGGCAATATCGAACCCACTCTCGCCAGTCCAGAATATTTTTGCCACTCTCGCTTTTAGGGCCTAGACTTTGAGCGATCCCATCGTTGAATTATATTTTAATAAAGCTCCTATTTTATAATTTTTTTTTTCTTACTACCATTATTATTTTTTTTTTGTTATCTTAAATTAATGACGATTTTTAATATGAATAACTCTGTTTAAAAGATACCTAGTTATAAAAACGTTATGTTTTAAGCGTGTAAGAAAACATTTTTTTTCTGCTTACCATTTGTCCTTTATGTTATGAATAATTTACAAGTGAAATAGATTGCGAATGAGGCCATATATGGTGTAACTATAACCAATTAGATTCCCAGCCTCTTTTTTTAAACCGTGTCTTTGGACAAAACACCGACCATTTTTATACATTTTTTTTTTTTTTTTATCTACACCTGAATATCTCACAACCCTCTCCAATACCCTCCAGTGCCAGGTAGGAATAATAGAAGTACTCTACGGTAACGCTAGTTAGTCCTGAAGTCAAGAAAGAGAATGCCAGAGATATGCACTGGACTGGTGTACAAGTATTCGGTACGTGTGGCCCACCTTTCCTCTGACTTGTACTCAAGTCAACGGTACACTGGCAATCCGATCTTTGGTTGCGGGAGTAGTCTACGATAGAGAAAGGGTTAAATATTGTTGCAATAATTTAATATATTTCAGCTTTGACAATTATCTCAACCGTACTAACCCATAGTGCCTTATGGGTCGCTGATTACGATGAGCGGGTCAGTATAACCTTCATCACATCAAGGTCAAATGGGGGGGGGGACAGTAGAAAAATTCTGAAAAAATTCATGCGTACGTTTTTGAGGTTCCTAAGTCCGAATCCCTAGTTTGTTTGACCTTAAGCATTTTCGTGAATTCAAGGTCATTCGAAGGTCAAATAGAGCAAAAAACTTATAAAGAATTCATTTTCAGGGAATAAGTGCTAGTCAAACAAACTCGGGTTCGGACTCAGGGGCTCAAAAACATACACATGAGTTTTGTCAGATTTTTTCCCCTCGTTTTTTCTCTATTTGACCTTCAAATGACATTTAGGAAAAGGTGTAAGTCAAACAAACTACGAATTGCGATTAAAGGGCATCAAAACAAACGCATGCAATTATTCAGATTTTTCCTAAGGGGTTTTCTCTATTTGACCTTCAAATGATCTTGAATCTGATGTGATGAAGGTTAACCGACCCGATCGTCGTAATCAGCGACACCCATAAGGACCATACGCTTCGAGTGTTTTGTTTTTTTAGATCAAATATTGACCTGTGTAATTAAGGAAATTGAAGAGTATGACCAAAGCCTGGGAAAACGAACGACAATTTTCCGATAAGATGTAATTTTATCCAGGTACATATTCAAAAATAGCATTCTTAAATGGAAATAATTTATTTTAATTTGTATGTACATCCAGATTTTGGTTTATGCCTTTTGTTATTATAGCCTGGTCGGGCGGTCATTCTCGCTATCTAGAACGTAGTATCGAAGAATAAGTTGAAGAAATGTTTTCATACATGCATCCTCAATAGTTCAACTCCTTCACAGAATGAAGGGATGTTTAACCTAATATTTCACAAAGAGTTTATTCTGTTTAAATGTTGACTAAGCACTATTTGTAAATGTGTAAACCATCCTGTATAAAGATTGTAAAGAGGTTATAGCTGTCGCGTCTCCCCCCAGAGTAAATTGGCTGGGCGGCATTATTAGATTCTAGGAAAAAAGGGGTTGAGGATAATGAGAAAGCCTTGAAGAATAAACCTTCCAGAGGTAGCGAATACTTGGAGGAGGTCTGGATTGAGCACGGTTTGAAGTCTCATTGAGGGTTTATTTATCCTCACAATGAGTCCTGGCAGATTGAGCTGAAGGACTGTTTACGCGGCATCCTTTGATTGATATTGTTTTCGCTCTCCTTCCTCTTGATTAGGACTTGGCTTTATTCACACCTCTCGTTGAGGGCCGACCTATTTTCATTTTCACGACTTATTCATTGTCGTGGGGTTCTATTTCTGGTTTTGTTTAAAGAAATTTACCGTATATTCTTATAAGCTCGGAATTACAATTAAATTTATATTGTTAATAAATTCCCATATAATTTAGCGGATTCCTTTCAATTAAGTCATCTTGGGGAAGAACTATTCACGCGTAACCTTGTTCATTCCTATTTTATCCAATTCTAGGCACTTCTTGGTAATAAAATGTATTCGCGTGCAAAGACTATTGCGATGAAAAAGAAATATATGTTCGTTAGTAAAATCCCAAATCCTTGGTTTTCCTCTTGCTTTTAGCACTTTCCTCCGAAAAAAAGTAGCTATTGAGGTTGGACTCATGGCGGAATTTTTGAAAAATTTCTTCAAATCTTTATCGATCCTACCTAGTAGACACCGAAAATGACCCCCGTTAAAATTTATATATATATATATATATATATATATATATATATATATATATATATATATGCATATATATATATATATATATATATATATATATATATATATATATATATATATGTGTCTGTTAACACGATAGCGGCCAGAGTTTTTGTTTTTTCGTCACGAAACTTGGTATATAGCATTCAATTAGGAAACGATTGAACGAGTTCGTTAACCACCAAAGTCGGTCCACCGGAAGGGGGGGGGGGGGGTTTACCCCGAACCCAAAACACTAATTTGACTATGGCAGCCGTAATATTTGTTATATTTCAACGAAACTTGGTATTCGTAGTGGTAATATAGAGAGAAAAGTGAGATATAAAAATGAACTAAATCGGTTCATTAGAAGGGGGGGGGGGTTTACTCCGGACCCACAATACCAATTTGCCACTACCAGCCGTGATTTTTGGTATATTTCGATGAAACTCGGTATTCGTAGTGGTAATCCACAGGTAAATAACTGTTGTAAAAATAAACTAAATCGGTTCATTAGGAGGGGGGGTTTACTCCGGACCCACAATACCAATTCGCCACTACCAGCCGTGATTTTTGGTATATTTCGACGAAACTCGGTATTCGTAGTGGTAATCTACAGGTAAATATGTGTTGTAAAAATAAACTAAATCGGTTCATTAGAAGGGGGGGTTTACTCTTGACCCAAATTCTTAATATACTCATACCGGTCGTAATTTCTGCTGTATTGTAACGAAACGCGGTGTACGTCGTGGGTAACTCATGAGAAAGAAGTGTTGTAAAAATGAGCTGAATCGGTCAATCGGAAAGCGGGGGTTTAATTTGTAATATATTTCAATAGAAAAGCCCGTCAGACGTAGGTTCACAAAGCCGCCGCAAAGAGCGCTAGAGTGACTGTATCCTGTTCCTGCGTTAGATCAAAATACGATAATATTAGGTTTTTTGTATTTATTACGTAGTGTAATAGGTACCATGTGTAAACATAACTCTGGAAGCAAATTATTAATTGATCAGTTACTCATTACAAATTTAAAAGAGAACTATTCATGTTTTTATTTTATTTATGTAGGATATTTTAAGCAAATTGTTCTGGAAAGCAATCTACACTACCCAAATTCTGAGGAAAGTGCTTAGTTATGCAGCTCCTGCGTGACGGACTTTTTTCTTACCTGATGACTTCTCATGTCACTGTAGAGTAGTAATATATGCAAAAATTGGTTCTGTCAGAGTAATAACTCATTCATATTGGTGAATAGCGATTCTCTAATGTGAATCGATCTTTTGAAACGATTCGAATGGAAATGAAAGGATCGAACCACAAAAAGATCGGCGAGTTGAGAGCAATTAAAAAGATTGATCTTTTACTCTTAGAATATATTATATTAAAATGTATCCTCGATACAAATGCTAAGTATCGAATGTGAAAATCACAACTTTTCAGAGTGAAAAATCTTTTATTCATTACTTTGCTTTTGGACACTTAAGTAGGGTGCAGGTTCGACAGTGGTTACTCTCCACTTTCACTGAGTGAACATAGATTCGAAAACTTGTCGAACATCAAGCCAACAGCAATCAGGAAAGATTGAGAATGAAAAATTCGTTTTTTCACATTCGATACTTTGCATTTGCAACGACGATATGTTTGTCTATCAGTTGAGAAACGAAATATAATACAATAATAATATTTTATTTATAGTTTATTAATAATAATAATAATATCTGAAATTGTCAGAGGAACACTTAATACTATCCCAGCACGCAGTTCTACTCGGCACAGCTAGAACGTCAGAACATTTCTTAATGCCCATAATTAGTAAATAAAAATAATTATTTTTACTGGTTGGAATTATTCCCCAGTAAAAATATGTTCCAGTATTCTGAGAGACCCCATCCCCATGATTATAATAAAATTTCTTAATGCCCATAACTAATAAATAAAAAAAAAAATTTAAAAATAAAAATATTTTTTTTACTGCTTGGAACTATCCCTCAGTAAAATATTCTCCAGCAATCTGTGAGACCCCGCCCCCATAATAATAATGGAGAAAATTGTTATAAAAATGAAAAGCTCAGTTTGAAACCTTATTTTATTATATTACCTTCTTCGCTCTAGTTGGATAGACGTATTGAGTCGTATAATGGTATTGTTCTTTCTCAAAAAAGTCAGTGACTGGACACTGTTCCGTAAATTTCTTCTTCAGTTAAATAATAGAAATGGGATTAAGTAACAAGAGGTGGCTGCAGACCTCCCCCCCCCCTTATTTATGCCCAGGGCAGCGCTGTGGCAGGCATTTGCTGCCAGAGCGCTGCATAGTTGTCAGCTATCGTGAAAGACTTCAAAGTATTTCACTTGATTTACCCTATTTTAAAACACAATTGCCCTATTTCAATAAATGGTATTTACTGTATACTGAATGATGTCAATATGCTAACCAAAGTAGACTAAATTAATATACTCTAAGAAATAACTATTTTATATTCTCTAATAAATAGTATATTTTAGTGATTACTTACTGCGTAAAAGTCATATGTATTTATTTCTGTTCCATTACTCGTGCTGACTTGTGAGGGTGTCTCCTCCAGGTCCATCTGAAATAGATAGACATATTAATGTCGTATTACATGATAATTAATATATTATTACAATTACATGCTAAAAATGAAATCGTTTAGGAAATGAAAATTGTATTGTCTGGTTTCACGGTTGACGTTCGATGTTTTTAATTAAAATACATTTTTTTTTGGCAAGACATTTTTTTTTTTTTTCTCCAAATGATAATTATTCGGAAACTAGGGGGGAGAAATATGCCAAAGAATATTTCTTGTCCAACGATTGAAATAAGTGGAGAAATTTTATGTATTGAGACTGTTCTTTTTTCTAATTTATTCTGTAATAAAATTATTGGCATCCATTAGCAATTACTCGAAATATAACGAATTCAGAATGTCTAGTTATTAATTTTATATAACACGTACGAAAATCACTTTGTAAATAACATCACTTCAGTGCCAACGGCCATTGCCACGTTGAATGTACCGTCTTGTTGATCACCAAAGTTAAGCAACGTCTGGAGTTGCAAGTGCCAGTCTGACCACCGCGTTTGTTTTAACGGCTTATCAACAATTTGGCTTGAAGTTGCCACCCTTTTATAATTGGTCCGAGAACGTCCATTAACAAATCGACCGAATATATAAACGAATATATAAAACTCGTTCAATATTCCTAGATCTATGACAGAAGAAATCAATCCAAATAAAATAACACAAAAACAAGAGCATCCTAATGTGGAGTTATTAGCGAATGAAATGATCGATATTATATATATATATATATATATATATATATATATATATATATAAATATATATTACATGAAATTCATTTTCTGAAAAGTTTTTAATTTCCTTGTATATTAAGTATTTCTTTATTCTCATAAAATGTATTTAATTTTAACAAATAAGATTGGAAAAAAACTGAGAGAAAAGACTTTTGCTTGGCTGGTTGTGGTAATCAGCGAGCGGAAATAAGACGGCCGCTTGGTTTTGTGCTTGATGAGTCCTGTGAAGGCAGAAGTAGCCTTTTTGTGAGTAACGATGCCTTTCATCGTGACGATGACCAGTAATTCCAGTACCTTGTCTTCATGACGATTAGTCATCGCGTAGGTCTTTCCCGTCTTTATATCATATAATGACTACGGTTAATGATCCTACAAAATGTGCTCACTCACATATCCTTTTGAAACATATCTGTTATTATTCTATGTTTTAAAGTGAATTCTAAATATTGGGTGTGTTATTACAAACGGGTTCTTTACAGGAAATAGGACGCAGGGATGAGAATGAGGATTCACGAAATTCGCCCAAGAAGGCTGTAAATGAAAAATAAAAATTCAATTTAAATGTCGCATACGAAGATAAGATAATAATATTGTGTCCCTTTTTAGAACGACCCACGTATATATTGTGTGCCATGTAGTTTCTCAACCCACGCTAGGAATAATGAACTCAGGTCCTTATTCTTGGTTACCTAAGCAGATGATACATAGTATATCCTTTCGTCACATTGTTATAGAATCAACAGTCCCACATGAATTTATTCCAAGATTAGTCCAAAACATTAAAAATCAAAGTAAAAAAAAAAAAATGTCATCACGTAAGGTTCCACCTCCAGCACAATTCCTGTCCTCTATTACACTTCAATAACGCCCCATTACCCTTTTCTAAATACATTTGCTGTATTGGACTTAACTTAAAACTCTCTCGACTAACCTAGCAAAAGCACACGAATCCTATGGCACAAGATTGGACAACTGTACAGACTATTTTTATTTAAGTATTATTTTTTTATTTTTTTTTTACGGTGCTTTGACATCTCGGCGATTGGCGCCGGGCTTTGAATGGTTACCATCCTTCCTGAACATCGATGGTGCAGCAGGAGAGTTTTTCAACGGCCCTGAAATAAAAAAGTCGACCTGCTGCAGACGGGACTCGAGCCCACCATCTCCCGCATTAGAATCCAAGCCGTT
The DNA here is from genome assembly GCA_946811695.1 of Gonocerus acuteangulatus. Classification (NCBI taxonomy): domain Eukaryota; kingdom Metazoa; phylum Arthropoda; class Insecta; order Hemiptera; family Coreidae; genus Gonocerus; species Gonocerus acuteangulatus. The sequence continues at coordinate 51,582,490 of OX328129.1, forward strand.
CACCACAAGTCCACGTGGAGTCCTCTTTGGAGACTACTAAATCGAATAACACATTTAAGTACTGAAACCATACTCATACTTTAATAATCACTACTGCGAGTTATTTGGAGATCTGCATCAGAACTTCGGGTAACTGCGAAAACATCGATCATCAGAAATATTCTAACCTTCCAATCCATGGTCTTGAGAGCCATCATCAAAGTTCTGTTTCCAACCAAAACCTCCGTAAGGACTCAAATATCCGTTTTGTAAAATAAGTGATATTATTCAGATTCCACCCTGTCCCTGCTTAACTATCCAGCAACCGTCTCCCGCTATAGCATCTGCCTCTCTTCCCAAGAAGGCGACTGAAGACATAGAGGCCTAGAGTGAAGTCTTAGGAATGGGTTTGTAGTCTGTTAATTTTTGTAGTTCACCGACCTTTCTTCGACTCTAGCCCCTGGTCAGAGTAGAAGGAAGCTTCGATACGCCCCTTTCAACGTCATCTAACGTCCTTCTATTGTTAATCTAGGATGAAGTTTTGAAACCACGAGCTCAGACCTGTTATGTCCATATTTGCAATTTCCGATATCTGTTGAGACAAAAATTAGGAAATTACAGCCGGGGAATTCATTTCACTGCTAAAGAAATATGACATTTATACTTTTCCCCACGAAGTCAACTACAACTAATCACACGAACATTCTGCGTGGGCGAACTTGGAAAACACGCCTCCTTGACACGTGACCCCATTGGCTTCCCATGATGGCCTTATGAAGCCTAAGTAGCTTTGCCACTCGCCACCATTAATCAACCTCTCATTCATTCTAAATACCTCGCCACTATTTCTTCGATACTTTACTATGATCTTTCTCCTATCTCTAGACATACCTAAATTCATCCATAGAAGGAGGTATTTTTTTTTTTTTTTTTTTTTTTTTGTTATGGACTGCTAATAAAAATAAACTTAGGATTAATAATAAATATAATATTAATAATGATGCCGAGGTAAAAGATTATTAGGTTTGGGGAAATACTTTCCTCATTTTGGCCAAAAGTCAAAAAAACAAAAGTACCGCTCGCAAGAACTGCGTCATCTTTGCGTGTTCTCATATCATTCTTATCCCTAGCGCCATTTGAATAGCCTGGAATAAATGTAGTCAATATTTTATGAAAAATTAAAACAACTACTCCAAGGGGGGTCTCCCCGGGTCTAGTGGCTAGCGTATGTTATACAGTGGCCAGCCGAGGAGACTGGGGCCCAGTCCTACCCAGTGTTGTGAAATACCCGGGTATTTATTCTTGAGGGTAAATACCCAATTTCATAAATACCCGGGTATTTAAGGTATTTAACTAAACTGCGACTCGAAGTAATCTAACATTGTAAAATGTGGTGGATCTCGCCAGTTTAGGGGTGCATCACTAAGAAACTATTAAAACAATAAGCTTCTTTTCCATGGCAACCGTCTTGGGGTTTCCTATTTGTTGCTTTCTCTGTTTTTGGGCACTATTGAGGAGATTCCAGTTATGACACAAATATGCTATATGCCCTGCTCTTTCAGTTATAAGTCGGTTTTTTTTTTTTCAGTCGCAGCAGAAGTCACTGAAGCTCCTAGTATTCTTACAGCTACATCTCCCAAACACTTGTTCCTTTCAAGCCTTTCCACCATAACATGGGACTTATTGCCTTTTCTTTGTCATTGTCTTCAAGACGTTCTCAAAAAAAGGATTGCCATAATCCCTCTTTGTCACTATTGTCAGCTGTCTCCGAAGATCAACTATTTTCAATCACGTGCTTCTACCTAACTCACAAAAAACCAATGACATCAAGTATTGATGCCAACCTTCAAATTAAGGGTTCAACAAGTCTCCAGCAAGGTGTATTTTTCTAGCGCCAAACTGAATGCATTTCTCCAATTTAGTTAGCATACGTTTTCCCTCAGTTTTTTGAATAAGAGATTCTGGGATCTGAAGAGTTTTCTGTAGATTCTGAAATTTCATATGATAAGTTTGGATCAAAGGGGCATTTAACTGAACAGCAGTGATAAGTTCAACAATTGGATCAAGGATGTTAACTAGTTTACTCGGACCCAAAACACTGTCATCAAGAAGCTACCTTTTCATTTCTGGTGAGATTTCCGTTTCCTGCAATGTTATTACTGTATGAGCATCATTTAAACTACCTAATATTAACAAGAGTCAAAAACCACTTAAAATGGTTTTGAACGATTATAATAAACATTAAAAGCCTGTTTTTGACACCTGATAAGTGTTTCATTTTTTCTAACAAGTATATATTTTTTTTAAATTTAAATCAGTCCTTAATAATTGAATAGGCTCCATTAAAACTTTTTTAAATTAATTAACCTTCTTCAATGCAAAAGTAATCATCAAAATTCATTGATATGCATTCAGCTGTAAATACCCATCAATTCTCGGACCAACTATTAACTTTCTTTTAAATATTACTGGGTAAGTATTATTGTTTATTTGCTTTTTATGATCGAATAGGTGAGCTTCAGCCCTTATTTGCACCAAAAACTCGAAGAACACACTCGAAGAAGTTATATCAAAAATTGAAAATACCCACTTTTGGGGTATTTACCTTCCCTGGGGGTAAATACCCAATTTATATTTACCTACCTACTGTGCATTTACCCAGTCCACATCACTGGTCCTACCTAGGTGCGAGGATCTGTAGTGCTTACTCAGTGACGTCCGGGGCTACCCTGCGGGTTGTGTCCCACGTGCGGGAGTGACTAGTGGCCTTAGTGTCCTTCTTAGGTTGGTCGCTTCGCCCACCGGCACGGCCAAAATTGAGCGGCTATGTAACAGGCGCGGGCCCTGCTCTCCTTGGGAGATCGAGTGAATCCGGGGTCGGGTGGAGGACCTAAAGCACATTTATGTTCCTGATTTAGAGGAGCAGGCTCTAAACTAATTTTTTTTCTTTTCTTTGAGAATCAACAAAATATTGTTGTTTGTTTGTTTGTGTTTTAGGGCAAAAAACTGCAAAATATTGTTTCTCATTTTACTTATCTTGTTTAATTGGCAAATTAATATTACTGCTAAAATCAATTAAAAAATACCCAGAAACATTAAAAAAGGAAATTGCACCCAAACTAATACTTTCGAAAATTCTCCAATTGACCCCCTTCCGTTTCTACTTTTCGACGTGTGCATGCATGTATTCCCTCGTTTCGCAATCATTTTTTAAATTACATCGCAACAAGTTCACATACTTCTCAGTTTTATACACCATGTTTTAGATAGTGTTATTGCAACATAATTATTTGATTGTATTGGTGCCCGTCTTGTGAATATCTTATATCTAATGAATACCAATTATTATTTCCCCAAGGAGCTGCATATTAACTTCTCAGCTTTATAAGTAGGTGATGGTCATCTCTGAGTAGTGTACACGATGAGCTACTTCCGTTCAGAGCAGGCAAGAGAAATGTGTAGTTACATGAGAGATTTTTGTCATCGATCCTCTTTTTTATTCAATTTATCTCACCAAGTTAATTTGTACTATAGAATCTTTGGTCAATTAAGCTGAATACGTGGCAGGAGAAACTGAGGAACTATGTGGAGGTTGTGGAATGTCCTTGTCATTTAAATTTTAGTCTACTTTGATTAATAACATGGATTGTTTGGGTCTACCCGTGGTCTAGTGGCTAACGCCTTGAATTCTCGTCCGGGAGACGGGGGTTCGAGTCCCACCTGCTGTAGGGATGTCGGCGCTAATGACGCAAACGTCAGTGCGCCGTAATAAAAAGAAAGCATGGATTGTCTGAAATGGTTAGGACTAATAAAATATGCTAAAAAGTACATATTATTTAATCTCTGTTAATGGCTTGAAAATGGATCGTGTATATTTTTAAAAACGTATGTCTCGTAGGAACTACGCTATTTAATTGCGTTTCCATAATGGTCTCCCAAGTGTCTTTTATAATGATTTAAATAAAAACAGTTTATATTTTGTGAAAAATTTTAAAACCTACTCCAGTCAAATCTAGAAGAAAAACGAGATTTTAGGCCCCACCCTACTCAGAAAACTCCAAGTCTTCCATTACCGCTCATTGTTAAGAAAAGCTCTATTACAATCAACAAGTAATATAATATTTTGAATTCACTTACCTTGTACCTCAACCATTTATTCTACCCATAATCGCAACTACAGAAATAAACAACTGAGGATAACAGTGACGAAACCCTGTTCAAAGAAACGAAATCAACATTTTAGAAATTTTAAGAACCTAATCCTACTTTCTAATTGACAGCGGCTTTTCGAAAAGTCTCGAGAACTTAAGCTTTCGAATGGTTGCCTTCCACTTATCAAGATTTTCCATCCAACTGAAAACGTATCCAAAATTTACATTTGTTAGTTTGAATGAATGTCAATAAACACTCTGCCGAAAACAATAATATTTTTTCTTAAAATATCGATAATTTACACCTTAATTTTGTGTCTTCATTCATGGGTTGAATTCGGCCTCCCTGACTCTAGTAGTCGAAGCATCCAAGGGGAAAATCAGGCGGCCGGAGCATAGTACTGACCACCGTATGGTCATGAATCAGATACCTCTATAGTATCTGCCCCTCAGGGCCCTCGTGGCCTGTTATGGGACGGTTTTTTTTTACACCTTAATTGTATTCGGTTTTGCACAAATACGCCCGAGTACGGCGATGAAATTTATAGGATAGCAACTTCAATACACGCACGTTTAGGTAAAACAAAAGTGGAGGCCATAGCTAAGTACCGCTTTTCCTCCTACTTCAAATAAAATAAGTATGAGCTTCATTACAAATATCTTCACTCCCTGAATGTATCAAGTTAATGGTTGATTTTGGTAAACATAAAATTTCTTTTACAGCCTGGATATATAAATGAGAGTAGTATAACAGCCTGGATATATAAATGAGGGTAGTATAACAGCCTGGATATATAAATGAGGGTAGTATAACAGCCTGGATATATAAATGAGGGTAATATAACAGCCTGGATATATAAATGAGGGTAGTATAACAGCCTGGATATATAAATGAGGGTAGTATAACAGCCTGGATATATAAATGAGGGTAGTATAACAGCCTGGATATATAAATGAGGGTAGTATAAAAATGATTTTGTTATGTGCAAATTTGAAACATCGTAATTCTCGTGATCTACTGGATCTGAAACATACAGGCTTCACTTCGGTGCTTGTAGATCGCATCATTGACTCGCATCGGAAGGAGGGAAACTTGTTAATACAAAATCATTTATTATATATATAAAAAAAAAATGTAACTTTATTCGTAATAATCAGAAAAAATTAAATTTTCATTTGAGAAAGTGAAAAACACTACCGTTGAACCTTCTTGAAGATAGTGAAATACTCCCAAAATCTCTGAATACGAGGGGTCTGAGAAAACATTATTACAGTTAAGAGGATGACAGGAGCCGCTGCTGGAAATTCTCTTGGAAATTACACCCTAGAAGGAAGGATAATGGGATTGGAGTAAAAAAGGATTCGAGTAAAAGCAGAAGGAATCTTTTTACCCTCACGGTGGGAGTTTCAATTTGACTCTTTTATAATTCGTTTTAAAAATGAAAAGGATTTTTACTTAATTCTTTTTAGTAACAGTTTTTATTATATGGGGTAGTTGTACTGATGATTGCTAAGTTTAAATATTCCGAAATTCTTCAGTTAAAAGTTTAGGACCTTGTGTTTATGTGTTATAGATAGATATATTTCTAGCAATCCAAATATTTGGAAACTGGACAAGTCAAAAAAACAACAAATCAATTCTAAATCTGGCTGCTTACACCAACATAACACATAAAGTCTCTTACACTGGATTTATAAAACATTTTTTGGTAACTAATGCATGTATATCCTAATTTTTACTTTAAAATTATAATAAATTACATACTCGTAGAATATGGAATATTTAAAAATAGAAACTAGTGAATATCACTAATATAAAACAATGATACTTTATAAAAATTGAAAATATGACACAAGAAAATTATAAATTAAAAAATAATTATAAACAAATCATTTCTTAGGTTTACATATAAATTAAAAAGTCTCTGGAATTCCTAACAATAGCCTATTGAATAAAAGGAGATTGCATTGCTACTCTATTTCTAAATTATTAGTCTGCCTTGTCGAATAGGAATCCCCCCTCCCCCGAGACTTTACTTGACCCTCGACAGATGCCAATTCTTTTTAACAAAATATATCTATACATTTATATAATAGAAATTTTCTCTTTACGTTGGATAGAAACAACACGTTTCGTGAAATCTTACTGTTTTATTCATCTGGGTCGAGAAAGCCCAGGTATTTATAATTGAAATTCTGTGAGTGTTTCTATATATCCGCACCTTAAAACATAAGGACAAGAATATAAACACAAACAAGATATTGCTGAGAACCAAAGTTATAAATGCTCGAGGAATTGGAAACAACCTCCTTGCTGTCATCTGGTTGCTAGGGATCGGCTCTTGATTGGTGGCTTGGGAGGCGATAGAAAACATTTAGACTAGTGTGAACCCTTGAATGGTGAGAGCATGGAGGGCACTTAAAACCCTCATGTTCTTATTTTAATCATATCTCTGTCCACAAAATTTAGAAAAAAAAGAGGCAATACCTATTTATCAGATGTATGTATATTCATTAACAATGCTAAGACCAGAAATCATTTTTCCAATTGTTTGTTTCCATGCAAAAACAAACAATTTTTCTATTTTTACACGGGGAGAAAGTTAACAGCGTCCTTTATTGTTAAACTTAATTATTAAGTAGGAAAATATATTTTAATTTCATTTGATTTTACTGCCGCTATTTCGTACATTTCGGCTTCCCATTAGGCTGGTCACCTGGGAAAGTCTAGACCTGCACTCCTTCATGGAAGGCCTATGTTCAAACTCAGAGAAGCATTGCTAAGATTGAAGTTGTAAATTTATTTTCATTTATTTATTTATTACGGCTTGTAAATATTTACTGTAAAATAATTTGATTTGTAATTGAGCTATGAACATAATAAAAGGCTTTATTATTATTATTATTTCGTACATTATTGGCGTTCTTACCAGTATTTTAGGTACATATAAATTTGGGTTGATAGTTTAACTTTTAAAAATAATATGTTATAAATTAATTTTCTTCATTACAAAAAGGTTCAGACAATCTCTTTACAAATTAATTTATTAGTGTTCAAATATGCCGTTAATAATAAATATTTAAAATTAAAAGAAATCCATCTGACTCGTACATCAGGATATTTCGGAAAATATTATTCTCAAAATATTTGAATATTTTTCTGATAGACAAATTTATTGTAGAATATATGTTTTAAAAAAATCACTAATACGAGTAGTCAACAAATTTCAAAATTTAATTTTTAGTTGAAAAGGTCACAAATCTTTTCTAAAATTATTTTGGAAAATTCGTGCTCAAAATGAGTATTTTCTCAGATTTTGTTCCCAAAAGGTTTTTATTAGTTTTATAATAAGCACAAAAAGAAAAAGAAAAAAACAACATATTTTGTAACAAAGCACGTTGGATTGAATAATTTAATAAGTTTGTCGGCTTTAGGAGCCCTTGAGAAAGGGTGAGGGTCTGAACACCTAGGGTTAAGTTTAAGTCGGCTTAGTCTACTACTTGCTGTTGATTGCAATTTACCAGCTTCTCTCTAGTACCCAGTACTAGGTGGGTTTCTAATTTACCGGCGACTAGAGAATCGATGGAGGTTACATAAGATTAGAAGTACAGAAAGTGCGTTATTGGTACTGTTTCTAATACGTTACTCGGAGTGTAAAACTCGGAGTTTTCTCTGGGCGATGTCCTTACGCAAATGTTTAAACCAATAATTTGGTCAGTGTACGAAATTTCTGTTTCTTCATACTTATTGGACTATTTAACTTTCGAATTAGCTTACAATGGATGGGTTTTATGAGGGATTCATTGCACTGAAGATTTCATTATAAGATAAAGGTGTGCAAAATAGCACCGACTATGCTTCATTATTTTCAAATCAGTTTATGTATGTGGAACCCGTTGTTGAAAATGTCACTGAGCAGTAAGTGAGAAGTTAATCTGTGAAATAATATATACTTAGAGTTTTGAGGAGTTCCATACATTATTTACTCGATTCCTCCAACAGCCCCATAATTGATTTGATGTTTTCCGAAGAAAATAAATTTTACTATCCGCTAGATGGAATTAAACTTCATATCAAAAATTGTGATATGACATTCATGTTATGTTCTACAGAGGTTTCCATTCGAATAGGCGAGAAATTAATTACTCAATCCTTTGAGAAAGTTATTTCCATGGTTCTTTTTTTCAATTAGGTATTACTCTGACGGACATAACAAACCGATTTGTTTTTCTCCGTCAGTCGTCTGTGCTTTGATTTTATCATCGCTATCCTCCTTGCACATCAGTGTGATAAATCGCTCAAACACCCACCATTTTGAACGAGGCCTCATACATTGCTACAATATCGTATATCAATTAATCCGTTACTACCCAACTCCGAGCATTGTCGAAATGAAGCTGCCAGTGGTTGCTTATAGTATTTTTAAATCCTTTATAATTAAAGCAGCAAGCCGAGACAAACCACGTCCTTTTCTCCTAAAATGCCCTGAAGAATCATAATTAGTTGATAAACATCTTTCTGAAGAGCAAAGCCCTTTATCTCTCCTTGATTTTAGTTCTGTAATTTTCATTTTAGTCATTCTAACCTGCCACACCTAACAAGTTTCTCTTCAACAAAATGTTTTGTTTTTAAAACTAATTCTGTTAAGGAAAAATTCTAATGCTTGTGGCTGAGTAATAACAATGTAATGACAGCACTAATGAAAGAGAAGAAATATTTATTTTAAAAATAAAGTTTCGTTGCTCAAAGAAATTAGGTTGGTTTTCATACTACATAAAAATCAACTTTAATTTCAAGTACTTCAGGAAAAAGAAAAAAAGAACAATCTATAAATTAATTATAAAAAAGTAATTGTAAAATCGTAACGTTAAAAATAACTAATTATAAAATTGAATGTATTAAAAAGTTAAAAAAATAAAATGGTGGCTGAGTAATAACAATGTAATGACAGCACTAATGAAAGAGAAGAAATATTTATTTTAAAAATAAAGTTTCGTTGCTCAAAGAAATTAGGTTGGTTTTCATACTACATAAAAATCAACTTTAATTTCAAGTACTTCAGGAAAAAGAAAAAAAGAACAATCTATAAATTAATTATAAAAAACTAATTGTAAAATCGTAACGTTAAAAATAACTAATTATAAAATTGAATGTATTAAAAAGTTAAAAAAATAAAATCATTAACTATCTTCAGGCATGATTCCAATTTTTTTTTATTCTTTCCCCTCGACCTGGGCATAATTTATTTTAAATAATATTTGCGAAATAAATCATTAAATAACCTTAACGAATTATTTCTGAAATAATTTATTTTATAATTTTATTTTAATAGTATTTCTGAAATAATTCTTAAGCGTTCTCCCTTATTTGGTGACCTTTACGATATTTATTTGAGCACTACCACTTGATCACATAAGATAATATTCGATTAACTCTTAATTTCCTTTCTTCTCATATTGCATCTGGCTGCTGAAACTGTAAAAAACAACTAAAAGAGTTAACAGTTTCCGATACTCTAAAACTTAGGGATTTACATGAAAGTTAGTGCTCACGTTTTGCGCTCATCAAACTAAGATATATATAAATTTTAGTTACATTTAGGATAAACATAGACGGCCAGTATTGGACTCTTATTATAAAATCTCGAAGGAAGGAGAAATCGTGTTTCGTGGACATCCATCATTTGAAAGGTTAATAAATGTCTTATAAAATAAATTTTGTCATAAATTCATTTAGGAGCACCTTGAGCTGAGAAAACGGTGTTTTGAGTTTTGAAATGTAGATTTCATTCCGTTGATGGCTAATTTTTCCGTTCTAAGCTTCCCCCGTCTAGTACTTTCTCGCGCAATATCCAAAAGTCAGAGATCTTCTGAGACATCAAATGATTTGTAACAAACGTTTCTATAATGTCACGTTATTGAGAAATTTTAAAATTTACTCGCGGCTGAGCAAAATAACAATAAGTATGAAACATAAGACAAAAAATAGGCATTTATCATGCCATTTTTAGGCGACTTTATATCCATATTGGTCTTTTCATATTCTAAGAAGAAACTGTTGATTATATATTAGACAACCCTCTAAATTTTGTTTTAATCGGTTTGATAGTTTTTGCATAATAATTTTGCAATTGAGATTTTAGCTAAGAAATTAACATTTTTCAAATTGTAAAAATTCAAACGAAGTCTTTTACGTTTTTGAAATATATTATTTACTTAGGCGGAAGGTTATGCCTATATAAAACTCAGTCAACCTCACATAATATGTTTCATTTATCGCTCTACATGTTTCGCGTCTCTTGACGCCTGTTCTGTAGCTTAGCTAGGGATAAATTTATAATTAAGATACTCCTGAACAGGTGTCAAGAGAAAGGGGTCACAATTTTATAATATTTGATTTTTTTTATTTAATCGGTCTAATAAACGTAGTTCTTTTATCTGGTGGCTATTAGTACAATAGAAAAAAAAATCTCATTTATTGTCATTTCAGTTTTTTCGAAGACATCCCTCCCCCCCCCAAAGATAGCTTGTCACCTCTCAGCATCCAACTAAAAACAGGTGCAACCTGGCCTAATGAGGAAGATATGAGTCGGGAGTTCCTAGTGCAATAGTTGGTGCTTCAAAACGGAATCCTTCACTTCTAAATGTAAATTACAATCTAGATTGAGGTATAATATTTTTTGATTGATGATGTTACTAGAAGGAACAAGACAATCCCTCATCTGGAGGAGCATTTAGAGCTATCTATGCTCCTGATCGGTAGTTAGTGGAATGAAGAATGTTCCTTTGAAACCATATCCAGCGCTAATGGCTTCTTGAGCTCCGCCGAGTTTTATTCTTTTATTGTCCCTCTTACGGCTCTATTAGCGTCCGACGTACCTGCAGATTTTATCGTTCTTAAACAGCATATCAATCCTAACCGACGGGAAATGGCATTTATATTCCTCGCTCGGATTTATAATTAGACTGCATCGGATGATTCGAATCTAAATGGCTTCTGCTCGGGCCATCGATGCACATCTAGAGCTTATTATGCGGGGTTATTATATTATTGGGTTCTTTTTTTTCTAAATGAAAATATGACCCTAAGGGTCTCAATACTTTTCCTACGAAGATACTGTCTTTAAAGCTTCATGTAAGAGATATTATATGAGGAGTTCAAGGGGTCTCAACGTTTTGAGGAAAATGGATTCAAAGTTGAACATATGTGGTAATACCTACTCGCAGAACTTCGTCATCCTAGCGCGGTTCCCTACTTATTCCTAGTGACATTTGAAAAACTTACAGGTTTTTTTTTTTTTTTTTTTTTTTTTTTTTTTTTTTTTTTTTTTTTTTTTTTTTTTTTTTGCATTTCGTGAAAAAGTTGAACATCTCGAAGAAATGGCATAGATTAGACATCACAAAGCATACGAACCTGACAAAAGCGGATAATTCTTAATTCTTCTCCTCTCTCATTCTTAAGGAAGGCTGTTACCGTAAATTCTAATATTTACGGAAAACGTACTCATTTTTCGACTACCACCCAGAAGGCTATTCCTGACAAACAAAAATTCGTTGTCATTTTAAGTATAATTTTTTACTAAGAATTCATTTTACTGTTAAAATCAATTGTAAATACATATATACTTCGTGGCGAATAAAATTCCCTTCTTTCGTGGGTTAAATCTTTGCTATAAAATAAGAAATAATGATAACTTCACTTGTAGCAGTATGAGGAAGGTTATAGATAGGAGAAATAAAAACAAACGTATGTATACGTCATCATGATTAGACACATCTATTCTAGACTTATTACTAATTCGTTTCTCACTTTCTTGCCTTCTTTTACTAAAATACTAATTTTACTGACAAATGAAATTAAAAAAAAAAAAGTGCGACTCGCAGGAACAGCGGCATCTTAGCGCGTTTTTTTTTTTTTTTTTTTTTTTTTTTTTTTTTTTTTTTTTTTTTTTTTTTTACGGCTCATCTACATCTAGGTCATTAGTGCCGACATCCAGGGTTTAGCGAGGAATTTTACCAGCGAGCCGTGGGATGATAAAATTCCTGCCGGAGGTTGGGAATCGAACCCACCATCTCCCGCTTATGAATCCAAGGCGCTAGCCATTAGACCACGGGAGACCCCGGTTCCTGTTCATATCCCTATTCTCATTTGAAAAGCATAGAATAGAAACAGATAATATTTTCCTCGGCCTTTGTTCAAAGGGTTTTATGGCTATACCTGGGGTCGGGTCCACAAGACCCTAGAAACCTCCTCTACCGATACTTCATTTCATACGTTTCAATGAATTGGAAAATATCAAAAACTTTCACATATTCCTGTGTTCTTTTACTATAGTAATAATTCTACAGATAAAATCAATTAAAAAATAAAATAAAAAAACCAACAGCATAAAGGCAATTGAAAATATTCAAAAGACGTCATCGAATCTTTTTCTCTTAGCAAGCTATATTTCTAACAATGAATTGTTTTTCTTATTTTGCCTAATCTGTTTTATTGTAAAATACATTATCCAACTATAAGCAATTAAAAAATAACTAGGAATAAAAACAGACAAAAAGAACAGGTCGAATAAGCAAAATCAATTACTTTAATGTTTTAAGCACTTATTTCTCCGATTGACATCGCCTAATCAAAACTTTCATCAGAACCTTTTTTGAAGAGCATTTAGTAAGCTTTCTAATGGTATTCTTTCGTTTACCAAGATTCTCAACCTTTTTCGAGATATTAAGGAAAATATACAAAGTTACCAAAACTTTTTATGTCTGTTAATAAAATATTTAATTCTAACCCTTCCTTAACTCCAAACGTAACCAAAATTTCAACATATTAGTTTTAATGATAGTAAAACATGCAGAAAATGTTTCAACTGAATCCCATGATTCTAAGTACCCAAACTAAAAACGGTATTCAAAAACTATTTTTCCAATTTTATCAAAAACGGTTAAAGCTATCGCATTGAAAATGGTTTCATTCGTTTTCCTAGCCAAAGAAGCCTATGAAACGAGTACTTACAAGCTTATGAACTCAAAAACGTAAGCGTTACGATTTTTTTTGCGCGAATTTCGCCCCAAACGCTATCTTCCAGTGGGCGGATTTTGCTGGTTAACGAACTTGACCTTTCAAATCGGGCGACAGATTTTTGTACCAAATTTCATCAAAATCGGACCATTAGGGAGGCCAGAAATCCGCGAACAGACATATATATATATATATATATATATATATATATATATATATATATATATATAAATAAATATATCCATATATATATACATATATACAAATTTTAACCACCGTTATTTTCGGTCCCTAGGGGTTCTGAAACGCGAAATTTTCTAGTCGGCACTTCCGGATTGTTTCATTGTATCAACCTTATAAGCGGGGTTCCTCCCTATCGGGGAGGGAGGAACCGCGCTAAAAAAAAAGAAAAAAAAGTGAGTTGGAAAAAAAAATCTGTCTAGTGGGTACTACTACTGTGCAGCTTCCCACCTCATGAACATTCATGTCAATATAATCTAGCAATAATTTATTAGAAATGTATCTTATACATTCTTGTAAATTCCAAATAAATAAATAAAAAGTGAGTTAAACAAAGAAAAACCCCGTTCAAAAGAACAGGTCTCGAAGACTCAACGTTCGCTCTAGGAAAACACTATTATCAAGAAGTTTCTCATTTTGTTGCCTAATTTTACTCAAATACTAATTTTACTGACAAATGCAATTAAAAACAATTAAAAAGTAAGTTAAACAAAAACAAAGTCCGTCCAAATGAACAAAACTAACACTTTAGTTTTATGCACTAATTTCTCCGATTGACATCGCCCTATCGAACAATTTTTCTGAACCTTTTTTGTGGTGAATTTCGTAAGCATGCGAATGGTTACCTTCCATTTATCACGATTTCTTAACCGTTTTCGAGATATTTACGAAAATATACGAAGATACGAGAACTTTTCATGTCCACTAATATTTTTTTTTCCTCTAATACTTCCTTAACTCTAAAGGTAACCAAAATTTAAACATCTCAGTTGAGATGAATTTAAATGACGTAGAAAATATTTCAATTGAATCCCACGATTCGAAGTACCTACCCAGTTACAAAAATATTGTTTTCCGCTTATGTCAAAAACGGTTACAGATATCACTTTAAAAATGGCTTCATTCGTTTTCCTATGTTAAAAAACCAGACAGTACCTTCTAAAGGACCCATTTTCGAAACTCTGACGACCTCATCTACTGACACCGTTCGAGAGTTAGTGTTGGAGCCCCAGACCGTCCGTGATTATTCTCTCAAAGAAGACTAAAATGATGTGTAATATTCAGTGTATTAAAATAATTAAACCTTTAGAAGGGAAGCGCAAAATGATAGAACCATTAATTCATCACTGGATGTAATAGATTCTTTATTGGAGGAAAATCCATTCGTGTTTTTGAATTAATTTTCTCGATGGATAAGATGAAATGGGAAGCGAATGTTTTCCTCAAACTCTCAGTAGAACCGTTCAGAGACTGGATTAATGGGATCATCTCTGTAAGATGTTATTTTATCTTTATTTTTTACTGGTAACTTAAAAATGAGAGAAAAACGTCATTCGATTCCACCGTGGGAAGATTGACTATTAACAGATTTATTACGATTTCAAAAATTCTTAGGAAAAAAAAATCTTTAAAGGCATTCTGAAATGGAATAAGGTAAATCTGTTTTCTTTTTATCAGTTTAAGATTACTGCTTTCATATTTCATCTCTTCCAGTGACACTAATATTTTTTTTTTTTTTTTATCCCTGGAGCAATTAACAATTAACTGTGTGATTTTCTCTATTATATTTTTAGAACACAAGCAAAATAAAATACCTTATAATTATTTAGACTTATAAAATTTAAATCTACGATTCCAAAATGAACATGTTACACATCAATAATCATTTAATCTCCTCATAGCACACAATAAATAAGCGTAGTGAACATGACCTAAATCAGAGTATATTGAGTGGTAGCCGGACCACGACACACAGGAATAACTAGCCGAAAAAAGCCCATACATTAACATCCTTTTAACTCAATTAAAGTCAATTAACTTATATTCAACTTATTTTCTCATTTTATTTTATTTATACCATTTGTATTAATCTATCGTATAACGATTTGCTATATTCATTGATATATCTACTATATATTTGTCAAATACCACTCACTCACTCACTCATCTATCAACGCCCAGCCCAAACCGCTCGACAGAAAATTTTGAAATTTTGCATGGATACTCCCTATATAACGTAGGCACTCACTAAGAAAGGATTTTTTGATATTCGCATTTTTAAGCATTTTTAGGGGGGTTTAAAGTTTGAGTTGGTTAGAGAAGGCAAGCCTAGGCAGCCTGCGTTGCTAGGACGATAAAGAACAGCTGTTACCTTACATTATCTATCTCATAGTTTTATTTCTAATTGAGGTTAATTTCAACTATGATGGCAGACCTTGAATTACTAGAAATTAACTGTCCCTCATAGAGTTTTAATTGCGTTTCTTTTCTGCCTGTCCCCGTCAGATAGGCTTGCCATATTTTTGGAGAGTTAAACCGAGACACATTAATATGGGATGGGCATACCAGGGGGGGGGGGATAAAAAGAGTACAAATTATAAGGAAATGGTTGGTGAGTTTTAAGCCTAGCAAGTAACGGGAAGGGGGGATCCTGAACTGTTAGTCTACCCAAACCTTAAAAATAAGAACGGAACTTTTTTTGCTACTTGATTTTCTTAAAAAAATCTCTCAGCCAAATAGTAGTGTCTGGCAGCTGGCAGCGCTGTGCAGGTAGTTCCAGCGTTTTACAGTTAGATTACTTCTCATTTCTTTGACACTGTGAGCAGTAGTAAAAATGTTAATTGTAGAAAAGTAACCGATTTAAAAAAGATTCTTATAAACATGAATTCATTACTTTTCACATCTTACAGCCTTTTCCGGGACATTGATAAAACTGGGCGGGACACCGAAACAATTGCAAAATACCGGGACAGTCCCGGTCAAACCGTGATGTATGGCATATCCTTAGGTTTTCCAGGCGAGGTAATAATATCCGGAACCCTTGCACAGCCTCCTCGCCTATAACCTTGGTAATACTCGTAAATATATTGGGTGTTACCATATGACTTCTTGGAAACATACACTTTTAAATTTTAACGCCCATTGAATAAAATATAGTATGACGGGAACCGTGCTGTAATAAACTGCACAGAATTGTATAGTAACGTAATTTTAATGAAACATTATTTAACACAATAAAATAACTACTTATCTGCCGTGTCGAAGCACGGATATTCAGCTAGTTAGTTCATGAATAATAAAATGTACTGATGAATAATATCAAATTTCTATAATGTATTAATATATTGTAGCAATAGCACAATAAATAAGCGTTGTGAACATGACCTAAATCAGAGTATATTGAGTGGTAGCCGCACCACGACTTACAGGAATAACTAGCCGAAAAAGCCCATACATCAATAGCACATGTGATCTTAAAAACTTATTTATCAGAAACGTCTTCTCATACGTCTGGGAATACACCTGGAGGTAAACATTCATGGTATGATGAATCTAAAACCATAAATGAACCAGCCGAATTTGCACGTCGATATTTAATAGTTAAGTTAATAGCCAATAGGATGTCATTCAACCAAATTAATCCGTTTGTTATCAACAAATGGCTGAATACATTCTCCAAACACATTTTTGTTAAGCAATTGAAAAGAGATGGTGTTCTTCTTCTAGATGTTGAACAAACCTCAGTGTCACTCAAGTTAGTCAAAGCTTTTGTTAGAGACTTAGTAGTATTTGTTTTTCAATTTTGCTTTCCTGCAACAATATTACGAAGTTTTAGAAGAAAAAAATATCAGTTCCTCCTTCAAAATTACAATGATATTGGGGTTAAAAATAATATGGAAAGACGCTAGGAAGGCGCAGTTCCTGAGAGTTGGAATTTTTATTAAAAACATATTTTGTTGTAAATAAATGTTGCTTAGATCCTGAAGAACGGTCCTAGCCCTTTTTTTATTCAATATATTTTTTCTTATTTAATATTATTTTTTTCCATTTTCGTGAAAGGCTGCGAGGTTATACCTGGGATAATGGAATACAACAGGCTCCACTTAAGCAAGCTTTTCCTTTATACTGCTTTGAAGGGTTGCTTTACCTTTTGCAAAGTGTAAATACTCGTGTATTGTTGAAATTACTTGCGGTCCGTGGGTGCTCTTTTGTCGGAAATGTAAACACCCAGTACCGACACACAAAAACTACCTTTGCATAGAATAACATCAAGCTGCTCTGAATGGCTGCTCCTGTTCCCTTCTGCCTTCTGATTTAACCAAAGTAAACGAAGCGTTTCATAAATTCAGAATAAGAAGTGGCGCTCAGTGCTTTGGGAAAAGCTTTTCAAATTGAACATGAAAACTATCAAGAGAATTTTAATGGCCAATTAAAGCCTTCTTTGTAGCAGTCAGACAATAATCATGTGTTTTGTCAAACTTTTTTGAGAGTGGCATTTGTGTCTTTGATGTAGGAAAAAGCAATATATCCTGAAATGGGTTGGTTCTTTGCAATGTACAAACTAAACATTTTTTCGACTTATGTGTTTCCTCCCCCAAATTTTCATTGATTTTTCTTTCGTGGCACTCTTGAGAGTGCATTACAAAATTTGCTAATATAATTATAACTTTTGAAATTGACCGAAATTTCGATTGAAAAAAAAATTGGATAGTTTTGGGAGCTGAAAAATGTTACAGTTCGTTACTACATAAAGTGAAAATTCCTTTTATGTCACAAAATCTTAGTTATAATCGCGCACATAATAAATAATTTTAAAAATCATTAAATCTTTTACTAAAATAAAATAAAATAAACAACTATAATAGAAAATAAATGTAGAAATGTGTTTCTAGAGGAATTGCTCAAAGAGCCCCCTCTTCTAATACAAAGCTGATTTCGGCGTCGGATAGAATTCACGGTCCTGCGCACTTGACGGTTATTTTCTCTCTGCTACAGGTGTCAAGAATCCGCAGCTGAAGCTGATCGCTGATATCCTATTTCTACTGCATAGGTGTCTGATTTTATCAGCAAATCGTTGTGCTTACTTCATTTTCTTGCAAGTACTCGTTTTATAGGCTTCTTGGCCTAGGAAAACGAATGAAACCATTTTTAAGGCGATAGATTTAACCGTTTTGGCGAAAAGTGGTGAAATAGTTGTTGAAATACGTTTTTGGTTTGGGTATTTAGAATCGTGGGATTCAGTTAAAACATTTTCTGCATGTTTGAAATTCGATGATTAAATTTTGGTTACGTTTGGAGTTACGGAAGAATTAGAATAAAATATTTTATTAAGACTCGAAAAGTTTTGGAAAATTCATATATTTTCCTTAATATCTCTGAAACATCTTAGAATCTTGGTAAGCGGAAAGTTACCATTCGAAAGCTTACTAAATTCTCTACAAAAAAGGTTTTGAAGAAATTTTGATTAGGCATTGTCAATCGGAGAAATAAGGGCTTAAAATTTCAAATGTGTTTGTTTTGTTCATTTTAACGGGTTTTCGTTGTTGTTTAAGTCACTTTTTGATTGCCTTTTTTTTTATCGCATTTATTTATAGAATTAGTATTGCAGTGGAAGAATTCAAGAGAATTAGAAAAATTTGATATTTGTTTTAATATTTGATACTGTGAAATAACTATTTTTAGTAGTGGGATTGGCCAACCAGTGGTGGGTGGAATTCCAGGTAAAAGGGTACGCTGGCTCTTTGTTTACGGGGGTAAAGGGATTTCAGGAAAGGTCAAACCAAAATAATAACTGTCTTTATTTCAATCTTTCCAAATGACACTAGGGATAAGAACGGAACCGCGCTATGATGACACAGTTCCTGCGAATCGGACTTTTATTAACAGATGCACTATGGACTATAAGAGAATTCTTTATGCATTTGACTCATTAACTCCCGGATGAGTTAATATTTGCTAAATACGCTTGAACGCGGTAGGAAAGAGGCTAAATCACAGCGAACAGTATGCAAATCATTGATGGATTAGGGGAATATTTGACGATTAGTAAATATGGCTGATGAGATTCCTGAAGCAAACACTCAAACAGTACATTCCTAATCCAATGATTGCTGTTCAGTCCTTCCTAACTATTCGGGGCAGGGTAACCAAGTATTCCCCCCCCCTCATCCGGGGAGATTTTCTTTTTTATACATTTTAGCTCTCTTTGTTGATCATTTTATATTTGTTTTTTTTTTGAGTGAAACAAAATTTCCAATAGAGCGAAATTTTTATTTTTGTTTTATACAACATAATGTGCCTGGTTGTATTGGGTATGATATCTACGCAGTTATGTTGGAAGTTAATAAAATTGTTACATGTTATTATCAATAATTGGGTAACCGCTTTAATTTATTTTACTTTCTCCTTAGAAAAGCACATACTCGATTTTCATTCACAATCTAAAAAAAAGAAAACTTCGGACCGTTGCTAGTAGGGTCATTTGTACCCCTCCCTCTTTCACGTAAACCTATTTTGCTGTTTTAAGAAAACTTCGGACCGTTGCTAGTAGGGGTCATTTGTACCCCTCCCTCTTTCACGTAAACCTATTTTGCTGTTTTAAGAAAACTTCGGACCGTTGCTAGTAGGGGTCATTTGTACCCCTCCCTCTTTCACGTAAACCTATTTTGCTGTTTTAAGAAAACTTCGGACCGTTGCTAGTAGGGGTCATTTGTACCCCTCCCTCTTTCACGTAAACCTATTTTGCTGTTTTAAGAAAACTTCGGACCGTTGCTAGTAGGGGTCATTTGTACCCCTCCCTCTTTCACGTAAACCTATTTTGCTGTTTTAAGAAAACTTCGGACCGTTGCTAGTAGGGGTCATTTGTACCCCTCCCTCTTTCACGTAAACCTATTTTGCTGTTTTAAGAAAACTTCGGACCGTTGCTAGTAGGGGTCATTTGTACCCCTCCCTCTTTCACGTAAACCTATTTTGCTGTTTTAAGAAAACTTCGGACCGTTGCTAGTAGGGTCATTTGTACCCCTCCCTCTTTCACGTAAACCTATTTTGCTGTTTTAAGAAAACTTCGGACCGTTGCTAGTAGGGGTCATTTGTACCCCTCCCTCTTTCACGTAAACCTATTTTGCTGTTTTAAGAAAACTTCGGACCGTTGCTAGTAGGGGTCATTTGTACCCCTCCCTCTTTCACGTAAACCTATTTTGCTGTTTTAAGAAAACTTCGGACCGTTGCTAGTAGGGTCATTTGTACCCCTCCCTCTTTCACGTAAACCTATTTTGCTGTTTTAAGAAAACTTCGGACCGTTGCTAGTAGGGGTCATTTGTACCCCTCCCTCTTTCACGTAAACCTATTTTGCTGTTTTAAGAAAACTTCGGACCGTTGCTAGTAGGGTCATTTGTACCCCTCCCTCTTTCACGTAAACCTATTTTGCTGTTTTAAGAAAACTTCGGACCGTTGCTAGTAGGGGTCATTTGTACCCCTCCCTCTTTCACGTAAACCTATTTTGCTGTTTTAAGAAAACTTCGGACCGTTGCTAGTAGGGTCATTTGTACCCCTCCCTCTTTCACGTAAACCTATTTTGCTGTTTTAAGAAATCGTCAAATTATTTGTTTTGGGTTTGCTAAATCTAATGTTTTTGAAAAATGTCCCTTCTATAGTTTATATAAGCATATAAATATACATAGAAGTTTGGATCGATGGAGATTTTATGTTTTTAAAAAATTATTTTTTGAGCGCAACCTCATTGAATACTTTTAGCGCGGTTCCACCCCTCCCTCCACAGGGAGGAACCCCGCTTATAAGGTTGACCTCATTGAAATAATCCGGAAGTGCCGACTAGAAAATTTTACAGTTCAGAATCCCTAGAGAACGAAAATAACGGTGGTTCAAATTTGTGTGTGTATATATATTACAGTATTACGCCTGACTCAAGCCAGTATACATGACGGGAGGACATCCTGATAAGGAAAGCCCATGAAGAGAAGCGAACAAAGGCACGAAACATGTCGGGCAAAATAGAGAAGTAAAGTAAGTTACTAATTATAAAGTAGTTGAACAAAAACGAATGGTGTTCTGCTTTATCGACCCTCTGCCGTAAAAAGGAAAAAGAACAAGTGTATATTATATATATATATATATATATATATATATATATATATATATATATATATATATATATATATATATTTGTCAGTTCGCTTTTTCCTGGCCTAATTATGGTCCGATTTTGATGAAATTTGGTACAAGTTTGTTCACCAGTAGAATCCGTCCACGGGAACATGGTTTTGGAGCGTAATTCGTGTAAAAAAAAAAAAGTTTATGCTTACTTCATACGCTTGAAAGTACTCAAGTAAGCATAAACATTTTTTTTAAAAGTACATTTTATAGGCGAATAAACCTATAAAACGAATGAAACCAATTTTAAGGCGATAGCTTTACAGTCCAGGCAACGAATGCATGAAAACAGCTATAGGTGGAAATTTTTGGAACACAATTTTTGACTTCGTAACTTTGTTTGGGCTGGATAGGAGGTGAACATATGAAAAGTCCTCGCCCCTAGCCTTTAAGCCGGGGGGAGGGGGGGGTTTAGAAGGTCCCATTTTTCGGGTTTTCACTTATATCTCGGAAACCCTGCGTCCTAGCGACATGACTATTCTATAACAAATGAAAGCTGATTAAATTTCCTACAAGTTCTATTCAATAAAGTTTTTCGAGATATTTTTAGTTTTCGAAATATCCGCTCTTGAAAGTCTCATTTTGGGGAAAAACACTTTTGCCGCATATTTTTCCCCGTTTTGACCGGATAACTCTTCAACGAAGTTCCAAAATAATAAATAACGGTTATAGGGTTGTAGAGTATTGCATTCCCTTCAATAATATATATTACTTTGCTATTTTATGTATTTTCCTTCAAACGTAAAAATAATTTCAATGTTCATCGTGAAATCTGAAATGTAGCGACTAACAGCTCAGGAAACTAAGAGTTATAGGTGGAAATGCTTGGAACACAATTTTTAACTTCATAACTTTGTTTCGGCTAGTTAGGTGGTCAACATATCGAAAGTCCTCACTCGTTGGCTTTGAGCTGGGGGGGGGGGGGGTTAGAAGGTCCCATTTTTCGGGTTTTCACTTATATCTCGGAAACCTTGCGTCCTAGCGACATGACAATTCTATAACAAAGATTATTAAATTTCCTACAAGTTCTATTCAATGAGGTTTTTAGAGATATCTTTAGTTTTCAAAATATCCGCTCTTGAAGGTCTGTCATTTTGGGAAAAAACACCATTTTTTCTATTCTCGACCGGATATTTCTTCAACGATGAACCCAAAAAATAAATGTCGGTTATGGGGTTGTAGAGCATTCCATTCGCTCCAATAATATATATATATATATATATATATATATATATATATATATATATATATATATATATAACTTTACTATTTTATGTATTATTCTTCAACTGTGAAAACAGTTTTAGTGTTCATCGTGATATCTTGCAACAAATGTCGACCAATGAACCGTTCTATTTCTCATCATTTCCAGTCATTGCATTGTACGAAACACATAATTTTGGGCCTCTGACCAGTTATTCACACTCAATTATATAACATCTTAACCATTATATTGACAATGGTTTTGTTAAGACCATGTGAGTGCGTATATAACGTTTGAAAGAAAATACATAAAATAGTATTGTAATATATAATATTGAAGCGAATGGAATGCTCTATAACCCCATAACCGACATTTATTTTTTGGGTGCATCGTTGAAGAGATATCCGGTCGAGAATAAAAAAAAGTGCGTTTTTTCCCAATATGACAGACTTTCAACCGCGAATATTTTGAAAGCTAAATATATCTCGAAAAACTTTATTGAATAGAACTTGTAGGAAATTTAATAAGCTTTCATTTGTTGTAGAATAGTCATGTCGCTAGGACGCAGGGTTTCCGAGATATAAGTGAAAACCCGAAAAATGGGACCTTCTAAACCCCCCTCGCCCCGGCTCAAAGGCAACGGGTGAGGACTTTTGATATGTTGGCCACCTAACTAGCCGAAACAAAGTTATGAAGTTAAAAATTGTGTTCCAAACATTTCCACCTATAACTCTTAGTTTGCTGGGCTGTTAACCGTTTTCGAGAAAAGTGGAAAAATATTTGTTCAATCATGTTTTTGGTTTCGGCACTTAGAATCATGGGATTCATTTAAAATATTTTCCGTGTTTGAAATTCATGTAACAAATTTTTTTTTTTTTTTTTAATTTTGGTTACGTTCGGAATTAAGGAAATATTAGAATAAAATACTTTTTTTTTTAACATGAAAAGTTTTGGGTACTTCGTATATTTTCCTTAATATCTCGAAAACGGTTGGAAATCTTGGTAAGTGGAAGCTTACCAAAAGCTTACTTAATGCTCTACAAAAAAGATTCGAAAGCAATTATCGATTAGGCGATGTCAATCGGAGAAATAAGCGCTTAAAACTTCAAATGTGCTTGTTTTTTTCTTTTAAACGGGTTTTGTAGTTCTTTTGTTCACTTTTTAATTGGTTGTTTGTTTTTGTTTTTTTTAGTTGGAATTATTTGTAGAGTTAGTACTTTAGTAGACGAGTTCAAGAATATGTAATCATTTTGATATTTCGCAAATCAATGAAAAGTAAGATTAGCATCTCTAAGAGTGGATGAAGGGTGCTGCCTGACCTTTTTTCAGTCAGTCAGAGGTGAGGGTGTGGGTGGACCTATTTGAGGTCATATATTATTTCATCAAAGGTCTAACCAAAATTATAACTGTTTCTATTTCAGCCTTTCCAAATGACATTAGGATTAAGAACGAAACCGCGCTAAGATGATGGAGTTCCTGCGAGTCGGACTTTTTCAGATAGTTTTAAAAGGCAACCTTATTCTGCTTTGCTGGTCATCTTGACCAACCCTCCCATAAAAATATACATCCTAAAAATATCCTGACATACAAAAATAGGTACATTTTTTTCCTAGAAAGAGAAATGTCATGAAAAATATGACAGGATTTCACACTGTGTTCCGTACCGATCCTTGGGCACGCTGGATAGTTCAACTCCACGCAAAATCGACAGAGATGTTATGATGGTAATGAGATAGCTTGCAAGCCAAGAGGAGAAGATATCTTTCCTAATTGAGAAGGTAACAAGACCCTTCCTACCCATTCCATCGGTGTATTAAACCTCCATAGAGAACTTAGAATCTAATATCTATTAAAACTCTATCCGGGCATGTATAATATATATGTATACAAAGCATGTCTGTAATTATTATACACCTCGATGAAATTGCATTTAATGATCATACAAGAGCTCAGAGACCGCTTTCTACCTATATATCCTGGACATATTCCAAAATTACGGGAATCCTTTCTCATTAAAACGACGAGTTTAATATAATTGCTAAATGAAATACGACAACCCGATCAAATTAGTGAAATAGTAAACATTAATTATGCATAAAACTAAAAAAAAAAAGAAAAAAAATCAGTCCCGTAACAGGCCTCGAGGGCCCTGAGGGGCAGATACTATAGAGGTATCTGATTCATGACCATACGGCACACTAGGGAGATAGTGTGGTCAGTACTATGCTCCGGCCGCCTGATTTTCCCCTTGGCTGCTTCGACTACTAGAGTCATTAGCACCCAAGGTACCCATTATTAAATTAATTAAAGGCTGGGTTGGCCTAGGGACTGTCAGGGAGGCCGAATTCAACCCTAGAACGAAGACAGTAGAAGAAAAAATCTTCAGTGCTTGCTCGGGATTTGAACTCAGGTCCTCCAACTTATTAGTCCAGTGCTCTACCACTGAGCTAACCTCGCCCCCATGCATAAAAGTAAAAATATAAAAATTAACAAACATGCTAAGTTTATGAAATTAAAATTAAAAATTAGTCACTAGAACTGCCTTAATGAATGCAATAATTAAATGATCTTCAGAGGTAAATTTTTGCGCATGTTAATGTTATAGTGATGTCCTATTTTCTTTCACAAACGACATCTTCCTTTTAGCACTTTCCTCCGAAGGAAAGTAGCTATTGAGGTTGGACTCATGACGGAATTTTTGAAAAATTTCTTCAAATCTTTATCGATCCTACCTAGTAGACACCGAAAATGACCCCCGTTAAAATTTATATATATATCTATATATATATATATATATATATATATATATATATATATATATATATATATATATATGTGTCTGTTAACACGATAGCGGCCAGAGTTTTTGTTTTTTCGTCACGAAACTTGGTATATAGCATTCAATTAGCAAACGATTGAACGAGTTCGTTAACCACCAAAGTCGGTCCACCGGAAGGGGGGGTTTACCCCGAACCCAAAACACTAATTTGACTATGTCAGCCGTAATATTTGTTATATTTTAACGAAACTTGGTATTCGTAGTGGTAATATAGAGAGAAAAGTGAGATATAAAAATGAACTAAATCGGTTCATTAGAAGGGGGGGTTTACTCCGGACCCACAATACCAATTCGCCACTACCAGCCGTGATTTTTGGTATATTGCGACGAAACTCGGTATTCGTAGTGCTAATCCACAGGTAAATGTGTGTTGTAAAAATAAACTAAATCGGTTCATTAGAAGGGGGGGTTTACTCCGGACCCAAATTCCTAATATACTCATACCGGTCGTAATTTCTACTGTATTGTAACGAAACGCGGTATACGTCGTGGGTAACTCATGAGAAAGAAGTGTTGTAAAAATGAGCTGAATCGGTCAATCGGAAAGCGGGGGTTTAATTTGTAATATATTTGAATAGAAAAGCCGGCAGACGTAGGTTCACAAAGCCGCTGCAAGGAGCGCTTTCTACCACTAGAGTGACTGTATCCTGTTCCTGCGTTAGATCAAAATACGATAATATGAGGATTTTTGTATTTATTACGTAGTGTAGTAGGTACCATGTGTAAACATAACTCTGGAAGCAGATTAATAATTGATCAGTTACTCATTACAAAATGAGAACTATTCACGTTTTTATTTTATTTATGTAGGATATTTTAAGCAAATTGTTCTGGAAAGCAGTCTACACTACCCAAATTCTGAGGAAAGTGCTTAGTTATGCAGCTCCTGCGTGACGGACTTTTTGTCTTATGGGTTTGCTGCAGCGATGTTCTGTTCCGATTGATATTCTTTTTTTAGAAATTTGGTGACTTCAGCTGTCAAGGATGGTATTTGTGTCATTCTTGTCATATGTAAAGAGAAACTATAACTCTGTAAACATAACGGAAGTGGCCAGCTACTGTTTTGCTTGGAATAATTGACAAAACCTAGGGTATCTTGACTCAGGGGCAAGAAGGTCTGGTGGAAGAGTTTGGAAAATGAACTCGACCATCAGGGGTCATCGAGGCGTGTATACAGGTTTGACAGCCAGAAAACTGAGCCTGGTGTACTTACTGGACCAGCTCGCCTGGTGGATGGTTTTTATCCCACAACGGTAGAAATTTTTGATATATTGGAAGTAAACTCAGCATATTCTGCGCCTATATAAGTAGAGCAATGTGTTCCATCCATAAAGAATTGGTTTTACTCTGAACTTTTAATTTTTCGAACCTGCCATTTTTTTAGTGGTTACGTTAGTTAAATTAAATATATTATTACTTTTTATTGCATGATTTGATAGTGTAATTTTATGTATATATATTATTGCTAAATTCGTATAAACAGTGGTTGGTTTTTTCATCATTTATTTTCTCCTTAATTCTGTAAACTATTTTTAAATTAACTATTGGACACCAAGGACCTTCCTCAAATTATTACATACATTTTAAATATTAGTTCCTGTAATTGTATTGCAATTGAAAATGTAATTTCCTATTTCTAGTGTTAGTTTCTTAATTGTCTTAGTCTTCAAACTAAGTTTCTTCAATTATTTGGGATTTTTAGTCTTATTTTTAAAATTTTTCTTATAGGTTTTCCTGTAAAAAGAAATAACTTTATGACTTAATGTACTAGCAGACTGATCTTACTAGCTAGTGGCTTTTATTTGGGCACAATGTTTAAACACATGTATCACAATTTTACTACAAAACTTTTTTCTTCTTTCTTTTTTTTTTTTTGATAAAAATTTAATTTTTTTTTAATAATATTGATTGACCTTTATTGATAATTTACAATCTGTATAGTTATGTACAATAAGTAAAATTGGTCAAACTATACAAACAACACAGGAGGATTATTTGGGATGACATTGGATGAGAGGGATCTGCCAAGAACGGGGAGTTTTGAGGAAAATGTCAGGAATCTAGATTTGTATAAATCGTGGACAAAGGGATATGAATGTCTCGATGGATGGCTAGGTTTGAAACGTAGAAAGGAGCGTTTGATAATGTTTATATTTGATGGCTTAGCTGATCCCCATAGTTCTATGCATTATGTCCATATCGGTCTTATTATTACGGTGTTGTATATTGTCAGTTTGTTTTTTGTGTCGTTTTGATTTGAGTCCAATTAGTCGTCGGAGAAGTCCGAAGCGTTTGTTCAGTTCTTGTCTCTTGCGGTTTATGTGTGTTTTCCAGGTAAGTCGCTTGTCGAGGTGGAATCCTAAATATCGAACCTCGTTAGATTGGGATATTGTGGATTCTTACGAGAGGGCACTCAGCTCGTCGCGGGGTGGGAGTTACATGCGTAATTTCTCTGGGTTCATTTGAATCCTCCATTTCCGAAGATAAAACAAATAACTCTTTTTAGATTGTAATATTCCTTAAAGAATATTGTTACTTTTTCTAAATTTACATTTATTTTTTCATTTATAATAGATTGCATTTCCAAGTAGACTTTAAATATTCGAATTGCCTTTATTGCCGTCTAGTATTACGAATAAATACATAAAAAAAAATGGTGAACTCGGCTGTATATTAAGAAGTCCTATTTGAAGCGGTTAGGCCTAAGGTGCCAGAAGATAGGTGCCTCAAGGAGAGTTAGGGTGTTTGAATTTTTAGTACACTATTATAAGAAAATTGCATTCCAAGGTCTTCAAGGATAAAATTAGATTTCTACTTCCATCCCCATATTCCATCAGAATCCGCTGGCTGGAATGGAGGAATTTACCTCCAACAGCGGGGGAAAGAGGATGGTCGATTCTCAATAAATCTACAATAATGATTTTCCCTCAATGATTTCCTTTATGTTCGACCGATTTACATTTATTAAGATAATACACTTTCAATATTTTTTCAGTGGTAAGGCAATTCTCTATTTTTATAGTATTAGAATTTTGATTATTTTTACTTTTTAATTATAGGAATTATTTATCTGTGAAAGGTTAGCTCAGTGGTAGAGCACTGGACAACTATGTTAGAGAACCTTGAGTTCAAATTCCGAGTATCCACTAAGGATTGATAACATCTTTTAGTGGCTTCGTTCATGGGTTGGATTCGGTCTGCCTGATCATCCCTAGGCCAAACGAGCGTTTAATTAATTTATTAATGGGTACTGTTAAAGGGGGAAATCAGGCGGCCTGAGCATACTATTGACCACACGATCTCCCTAGTGTGCCGTATGGTCGAGGATCAGATACTTCTATGTGCCTTCTACGTGAAAGCAGGGTGCTAGCTATGACCAAGAACAGCGCATTTTTAAATTATGTAATGCTTTTCTCAAGGCATATCAACTTTTGGGATTATTATTTTTTTAATCTTACAATAGGGAATTAAAAAAATTGTCTAGGGCCTTCTATATTTATGAAAACGTAAATGTGCATATCGCACTAGTATTTCTAAAGTGACAACTCAAAAATCGGTTTTATTCACGCCGTCATAGTTATGACTATGAAAGACATGGTAAATATCTCTTTATCAACCATCAAAACTGTATGTACCTAGTTTCAGATCTTGTACACCAGAGGGCACTTGTGTCACCCCTGCTGTCGTAATACTAAGCCCCCTGGATAGGCAAGAGTGACATTTTCAGCTGAGTTTTATTTTGAGTCACTTTAGAAATACTAGTGCGATATAATTATTATAATGTGGTATGAAATGAATTCATTTGGAGTTATGAGTGAATGAGGTACAAAAAAATAAATTATTTTTTTATTATTTGCTGATGTTTCGGGTTGAAATTTAAGCCTTCGTCAGGGCTGTAAAAAAAGGACAGATCATACAAATATATATATATTTTTTTTTTGTGCGTCCTGGATTGATATATTAGCCTTCCCCGTGCATAGAGGGTCGCATAAAAACAAACTCCTGGATAATTTAAGTTGAAGGCGAAGGTGTGGAAGTATCAACGGATTCTTGAAGTAACTGGCTAGAGTTCCTCCCCTAAATTGTTTAAAACATTAACTAATACTGAACTTATTGTCGACGTTAAATGAGGATGAACCTAAACCGGTTAAAATAAGTTAAGGTTTTCAACAAATTTGGGGATCAATTCTTGACAGTTATTTGAAGACTCCCGGATTATTTGGTTCGACACAGCTTGTACTGAAGAATTGCTGTATAAATGCAAGAAAGACTTAGGAAAACACAGTATTTTTAAGATATCTCCTACAAATACTTCTTTCCGTGAGTGAGAGATGCAAATTTCCGATAATGGAGAGGTCTGCACCCCACTCCCTTAGCAATGTATCCTCAATCTCTGAAGGTTCTACTTATCTTTCTGTCTTCTCTTCTTTGCTGGCCATTTTATTTCAACAATAGATTTAATGGACTAGCTCTTTATCGTTTTTTCTTGAGGAAATTCAATGAAAATATTGTTTATGTAAAAGTTATAGTTCTCCTTCTTTTTGAATTGAAATCTTGTTTGTATCGACTAAAATAGATTCAATTTGGCTAAAACGTTCTTCGTCTAAAATAAATAGTCCATTTCGTTATGCGACAGAATCCGCCTAATATTTGAGCGACATTTGTGTGAAAAATGTCATAAAACTATCATTACGTTGATTGGCTCCCTGATACTTTTTGTTGCAGTTTTGACGTAGGAATCGAATGAAAGCTCTCTCTCATGTGTATATTTTCTCTTAAGTGTAAAATAAACATGGACATATTTAACAGACAAGCGGATTAGGCTTCTCATGTTTTTTTTTGTTTTTTTCTTTAAGTTTCTCATAAATAATAAAGTAATTATGTTAAGGGGGGGGGGGGGGTTGGTAGATAAATACATTTCTAATGCAATTTTCAAAAGATTGATTTTTCAATTTGAGAGAACAGTAGCCAAAGGTTTTAGATTTTTGGTTTGGTTCTTTTGAAGGTTTATATAACTCTTTTTCCTGTTTTTCTTTTTCATAATTTATACAAGAGAAAATAATCTTGTACAAGGCCTTTACAAATAAGGATTATGTTGTTTTAGGAAGCACTTTTCTACTGTTGTTAATAAGCTTTGAAAGAGAGTGTTATTTCGGCCTACATAAGGAGGCACAAATATTTCTTATAAAAAAATATTAGTTATAATTGAATCGGTGAGCGCAGAAACCACGCAAGTCGAGAATTTTAAATTTCGAATTGGAGAGAGATAAAAAAAATCATAATTTTTAAATAATCGATTTTTTTCCTTCATCATAATTTATGTTGCTGCCATGCAAAAACTACATAGTTTCTATTTAAATCGGCCTCAGGAAAATTTTAAATGTAATGAACTAACTAGTCAAGGTAAAGTTTTATATATTTATTTATTTATTGGTTCTTTGTTTTGAGCAATGTCCTCTCCAAAGAAGTTCGTGCACATATCTTAGGATTTTTTTGTTGACATAACACTTTCTTACAATTCAAAAGTTCCAACCATAAAGTAAATGAACAAATTACACGCATCAAAAATTAGTCTTTAAAAAATTAATAACACAAAAATAATAGAATATAACAAACAACAATCTAACAACTTAGGTCCATGCTGAATAACTTAAATGGTAAAACAATACAAAAATGGTAATGTAATGCAAGCAAAATATATATGCTACTAAAACTAAACGAAGAAGTAAAATAAGGCAAACCCCATGCTCTCTAAACAGAAGTATAAAGAGAAAACAATATCTCAGCGAGGCAACAATAAAAGTATATATATATATATATATATATATATATATATATATATATATATATATATATATATATATATATATATATACTTTTATTTATAATTGTTATTCTCTGTGACAACTGTAATAAATCTTTTACTGCCTGATATGTAATCTGCCGCTTCGAAATAAAAATATTGTTTAATTAAATAGACTAAACAGTTTAAGCATTTTTAAATTCCGAGCTGTAAGGGTGAGTATGGATAATCTGTCATTCTGGATTACGAGGCAATGACTGTTAAAGTTCTTTGTTTTTTTTTTTTAAAAAAAAAAAAAACTTTTAACGACACTGGGATATTCGCTCGCTCCTCGACATTAAATTTGGATCATTAATAAGGGATTGTCTTCAATTCTATTTTATTAGTAATTCCATTTGAATTTTTCCTTTAAACTTCTTGGAGATATTTTCATGAATGGGTCATTCTCCTTACTTTAACCCCGGACTTGAATGCTTCCGACTGTTTCTCCTCCAATCATTGCGAATTTCCCAGAGCTTCAAGATAGCGGAATGAGATTGACCCCAAGTAACTATGAACGCTAAGCCAAGACTGGGGGTCGCTTCGTTAATTCTTTTCAATTGTCTGGGACCAGCAAAACGGAGGAGGATGCGGGATTTGATTGTTAGTCTCTAAATATTAGGAGAGGAAAATTTCACATCTAGTAATTTATTGAATTGAGAGGTATCAGAATTTATCTTATGTAATTCTGAATCATTTAACTTATTGACAATATATTGATGAATATCAAATACCGGACTTAGTTACTTATGATCTGGATATTTAGAATATGAAAAGCTATTCCTTTTGAATAAATAGCGCAATTTTAGCTGAGAGGAATAATTTTACTATTAACAGTTAATACCAAATGGTAAAATCATTGGCAATAAACTTGTTTTCTTTTATGTAAATAGAAAAATGGAAAAATTGTATTAACTATTAAATCTTTACATCCCTTTTAATAAGCCCATTACAAACTAAACTAGTGGAAGCAGATTTGGATCTTCCTTCGAACAACTGTAGATGAATACGGAATAAGAAAAAGAAATATTTTTGGATAAATATTGAAAAGCATTCAATTATATTGAATGTAGTAGTTTTGAGTATAAAATGGTTAAACATTAAAAATATTCTTCGACGTAGAAACCTTTAATTTTAAAAAAATCTTGTTTATTTTAAACTCTTGAAGTTGTACATGTATTTAACTTGGATGCCTTAAAATGGGGTCTCTTTAAAACAGTGTGGTGAATTTCGAATATTTGTCTGAGACGGAACTCAGAAACTCAGATTTTAGGACGACTTCGCCACCCTTTTTTAGCCCGGATAGGGCTGATGATTCATTTTTCCAAAGAAAAGCCACCACCTCTAAGTGGGAACCCATCCCACGACCTGTGACACAGAGTGTTACGTGCTCACCTCTAAACACTCACGGCCACCAGGTCCCCGATCAGTCAAGTTTTTGATATGTATTTGTTTATTCGCACTCTTTGAGGAAGGTTCGACCCTTTGGTGTCAGTTAAATGGAAATATCCTAGCAGCATAGGATTGTATCAATTTCATCACACTGTACTAATGTGACTCCATTTTAAGATACTTCTTTACGACATATACAGGGTGTCCCGTAAATGTCTAGTCGTATTGTGGGAGGTGAGAGAGGAACCTTAGGGGAACAAAAAATGTTATGTGATGATTTTCCAAATTCTCACACATAAGGGAGAAAACGACATTTTATTGTTTTTTTTTCGAGACAAACGTGGTTTTTAGAAGAATAATCGTTGTAGCTCCGTCCCAGGTGGTTGTACTAGAAAGAAAGTGAAACCAATCGAAAGCAGAGTAAATTTACTATAAAACTAGTTGGGAGCAAACATAAAAATGAATGAATTTAAGTATGTCTACTTTATCAAAAGAAAGCTATTCTAAATTTCCTGACTTTTTCTTGATATTTCTTACCAGCGTTACTCCTCAATGGGCAGGATCTGAGATTTCCGGGTTTCAGAAAAACTTTTACGTTTGTCTCGAAAAAACAATAAAATGACGTTTTCTCCCTTATGTGTGAGAATTCGGAAAATCATCACATAACATTTTTTGTTCCCCTAAAGTTTCTCTCTCACCTCCCACAATACGACTAGACATTTACGGGACACCCTGTATATATATATATATATATATATATATATATATATATATATATATATATATATATATATATATATATTGGTGTTATTGTTCTCACCCATCTTCACACGGAGTTTATAAAGTGGTATAGAATTACCATAACATTGTGTTTATCGAAAAATCCACAATAAGAAACTCAAAGCGCTTTCGGTTTACCGTTATATTTTATTGGTAGGCATTTTGGTGTTAATAACGGCTCAATGTTATATCTTTCCGATATAATTAGTAGAATTAGTATTTTCGGTACTCTGTAGTTGCGCGATTCTGTTCAACGTGTTTCATTATATATATATATATATATATATATATATATATATATATATATATATATATAGTTTAGTTTCGTTTGTTACAGAGAAAGCATTAGTACGCGAAAAAACATAACATCAGGCTTGAAGCATTTAGATTTATTTTGTTAGATATTTCAGACACGCATAGTTGACATAGTTGAATGTAATCTTTCCAAAATATAATTATTTCCCCATGGAGAAGGCAGATATTTGCTTTAATTGCTTTCCATTGATGAGAAAATACTAATAAGGTGTTTGTATTCTTAGCTTTCCGAATTTTACCAGATAAAGGATTATGTGATAACACATCGGCTCGCCGAGCTTTTGAAAAAATGTTCGTTGAAATGTTTCTCATTACAAAGGTATGTATGCGATGAAACTATGGGAAATTGAAAATACGGTACTCACAACAAAGAACAAGTAATGTCGAATTATTTGGTTTTCCTTTGGGTACATCGATTAAGCACCTGAAGGAAAATTAGTCGAATTATTATTGTTATTTATAAAACAATAATTTGTATAGTTTGGACATGGCCTAAAAATTCTTATTGCAGATGATTCGCCTTCCAGATCTAGGCTGTGTACCTAGTTTACTAGTCTCAGTTCCCCACAAGGGTCATCGAAATGGATGTGAAACCGGTAGAGCAATTTTAATAAAAGTGACTGGTGTGTTAAAAGTTTATTTTTCTATTTTTACTTCTATCTACATATTTGGAAAATTTCGGATCATATTTCAGAATTACTAAAACTTATATCTAAGGCCTAGGAACGGATATTGACGAAGAGGACATGAAAAAATTCTTCGGGCTTACGGGAGTCATCATACAAAACATCGTCGTAATTGAAAGAATACAATACCGCCAAGATTGAAAAAAAAAACATCTTTTTCTGCAATACTTTTCAAAGACTATTTTGTAAGTAGAAACACTATCTTTATGCAATTTGGTCATTCATTAATTAAGAATTACTAAATTTGGAAATATTCCGTAATTACCAGCTACTTAGTAAATTAAAGGGTAAAAAACTTGACTCTAAAAAACCTTCTACTAGAACAGAGTTCCTAGAATATTGACGAAGAGACTTCGGACTTAACGGGGTCATTACAATTTAATAACTATAATATTAAAGGTGTTGATCATCGGGGTTCAGCCGTGATTGAATGAAGGCTATATTTTATAGCTAAAATGTGTTTTTTTGTTAAGCCTTGCATTTGTACTTTCGGTGTTTGTGATCATCCTCGGCATGGCCAACCGGGTTTTAACTCTTGCCATTTTGTGTGGGGTGTCGATACTGTTTCTGGTTGCAACTTTTTGTCAATAATATAGAAGATATAGTCGACCGTTGAGTTATAGGAGGTGGGGCTATAAAATGTAGTTTTCATTCAATCAAAGGACCGAACTCCTATGATCAACACCTTCGTTATTTCAACGGTTGACTATATCTTCTCAGATATAGTACTCAGATCTTTCAGTAACATTATTGATTTTTGATAACATTATTGAGCTAAAATATGAGTCTGACACGGAGAGTAACTTATGAAATTCTCCGTTATACGAAAAACCTTCTGAGGATCGTACTGAGGAATGCTGAGTAATAGTTATTTATTTCTACTTACCTTCGACCAGGGCTAGAAAAGAACGAGGCCGGCTCATTTCTTCTAGCATAGATAGCGCGAAACATTCACTATTGGGAGCTAGCCAGTCAGCAGACAAACTATACAATTAATCCTAGCTCGTCTCTCTGCCACCAGAGCTCCGACATCAATAGTAAGGTAAGAGCCCCCCAAATAGATTATTTTTTTTTTTAAAGCGTGGTTCCTCCCGCCCTCTATAGGAAGAAAACCCGCTTATGTGGTCCACCTCATGGCGCAATCCGGAACTGTCAACTAAAAAATTTAACTTTTCAGAACCCATACATCTCGAAAATAACGGTGGTTCAAATTTGTGTATGTATATATATATATATATATATATATACATATATATATATATATATATATATATATATATATATATATATATATATATATAGCAGACTCAAACATATAAAATAATATGTAATAATTGAGGTAATAATAATATCATCCATGAAATAATAGAGGTATAATATCATCCATATTAATTTTAACTATAAAATTCTTTTAACCAAATATTTAAATAATAATAATTTAAATATTTAAATAATAATTTTATTTTTCTATATAAATATCTATTAATTTCCAGACATGAACCATATAATTACAAAAAAAAAAAAAATTAAATTTCCTCCTCAAACTAAATATCAAATTTACAAGCACATAATCTGAAGATTATAATGTAAAAATATATAAAAATAATGCAAACTTAATTGAATAGAACTTCTTGGACATTTAATAAGTTTTCATTTGTTAGAGAATGGTCATGTCGCTAGGACGCAGGGTTTCCGAGATATAAGTGAAAACCCGAAAAATGGGACCTTCTAAACCCCCCTTCCCCCCCGGCTCAAAGGCAACGGGTGACTACTTTTGATATGTTGACCACCTAACTAGCCGAAACAAAGTTATGAAGTTAAAAATTGTTTCAAACATTTCCACCTATAACTCTTAGTGTCCTGGGCTGTTAACCGTTTTCGAGAATAGTGGAAATATATTTGTTCAATCATGTTTTTGGTTTCGGCACTTAGAATCATGGGATTCATTTAAAATGTTTTCCGTGTTTGAATTTTTTTTTTTTTTTTTTTTTTTTAATTTTGGTTACGTTCGGAATTAAGGAAATATTAGAATAAAATACTTTTTAAACGTGAAAAGTTTTGGGTACTTCGTATATTTTCCTTAATATCTCGAAAACGGTTGGAAATCTTGGTAAGTGGAAGGTAACCATTCAAAAGCTTACTTAATGCTCTACAAAAAAAGATTCGAAAGCAATTATCGATTAGGCGATGTCAATCAGAGAAATAAGCGCTTAAAACTTCAAATGTGCTTGTTTTTTTCTTTTAAACGGGGTTTGTAGTTCTTTTGTTCACTTTTTAATTGGTTGTTTGTTTTTTTTTTTTAGTTGGAATTATTTGTAGAATTAGTACTTTAGTAGACGAGTTCAAGAATATGTAATCATTTTGATATTTCGCAAATCAATGAAAAGTAAGATTAGCATCTCTAAGAGTGGATGAAGGGTGCTGCCTGACCTTTTTTCAGTCAGTTAGAGGTGAAGGTGTGGGTGGACCTATTTGAGGTCATATATTATTTCATCAAAGGTCTAACCAAAATTATAACTGTTTGTATTTCAGTCTTTCCAAATGACATAAACTAAGGTTTAAGAACGAAACCGCGCTAAGATGATGGAGTTCCTGTGAGTCGGACTTTTTCAGATAGTTTTAAAAGGGAACCTTATTCTGCTTTGCTGGTCATCTTGACCAACCCTCCCATACAAATATACATCCTAAAAATATCCTGACATATAAAAATAGGTACATTTTTTTCCGTTTGAAGGAAAATACGTAAAATACCAAAGTAAAATATATTATTGAAGGGAATGCAATACTCTACAACCCTATAACTGTTATTTATTATTCAAGAGTTATCCGGTCAAAACGGGGAAAAATATGCGGCACAAGTGTTTTTCCCCAAAATGACAGACCTTCAAGAGCGGATATTTCGAAAACTAAAGATATCTCGAAAAACTTTTTGGAATAGAACTTGTAGGAAATTTAATCAGCTTTCATTTGTTATAGAATAGTCATGTCGCTAGGACGCAGGGTTTCCGAGATATAAGTGAAAACCCCAAAAATGGGACCTTCTAAACCCCCCTCCCCCCTCGGTCCAAACAAAGTTACAAGTCAAGTCTGTTCCAAAAATTTCCATCTATAACTGTTCGTTGACTGGACTGTAAGGTCAGTTATGCTTTTGCCTATCAGTAAGTTCAGAAAATCCGCCCAGTTATAGAAAATAAAAATAAAAGTAGAAAGCTTTTCTGTACCTTCATGAAAACTGAAAATGTTTTCATGAAGTTTTGTACACTTTGAGTACATATTACAGAATTTATTAAAGGTGTTAGCAGTATTTTTGTTTAGCCCCGCAGTTAAAACCTCACTATTTAACTATATCTAGTCCAGGGTCGTTTTCCTGAGCTCAAAAAAAAATGGTTATTTGAACTTTAAAGCATATTATGCCAGTAGAGTAAAAAGTCCGTCTCGCAGGACTGCATCATCTTAGCGCGGTTCCGTTCATATCCCTAGTCTAATTTGGAAATATTAAAATAGAAGCAGTTATTATTTTGGTTCCACCAGTCTTTTTTTTTTAAATTAATTATTATAATGGCGTGTCAACCCTTAAGGTCATTAACGCCATTCCTGTGAGTAGTAAAGTCTTGAAAGGTCATGATTTACAATCTTACCTGGAAGGGTCCGCTACACTAGAAACAGACCCGCTAGTGACAAGGTCTTGGAATCTTGGAAATCTATATTTCTTACAATAAATTGTTTTTGTTATTTTACTTAACCAGTTTTATTGTCAAATACATTATCCAACTATAAGCAATTAAAAAATAACAAGAAATAAAACAGACAAAAAGAACCATTGGAATAAACGAAATCAATTAATTTAAAGCTTTAAGCACTTTTTTCTCCGATTGACATCGCCTAATTAAAACTTTCTTCAGAACCTTTTTTGTAGAGCATTTAGTAAGCTTCCGAATGGTAATCTTCCGCTTCACAAGATTGTCAACGGTTTTAGAGATACTAACGAAATTATACAGTTACCAAAACTTTTTTTGTCTGTTAATAAAATATTTTATTCTAACCCTTCCTTTACTCTAAACGTAACAAAAATTTCAACATATTGGTGTTGATGAAACTCCAACATGCAGAAAATGTTTCAACTGTATCCCATAATTCTAAGTACCAAAATCAAAGACAATGAACCCTCCCTAGGAAGGACGCTAGGCAGTTGAAAAGCTATATATCTTGGAAATCCATATCTCTAACATTAAATTGTTTTTCTTATTTTTCTTAACCTGTTTTATTTTCAAATACATTATCCAACAATAAGCAATTAAAAAATAACAAGGAATAAAAAACAGACAAAAAGAACAGTTCGAATAAGCGAAATCAATTACTTTAAAGTTTTAAGCTCTTATTTCTCCGATTGACATAGCCTAATCAAAACTTTCATTAGAACCTTTTTTTTAGAGCATTTAATAAGCTTTCTGGTATTCTTCCGTTTACCAAGATTCTCAACCTTTTTCGAGATATTAAGGAAAGTAAACAAAGTTACTAAAACTTTTTATGTCTGTTCATAAAATATTTTATTCTAACCCTACCTTAACTCCAAATGTAACCAAAATTTCAACATATTAGTTTTGATGAAAGTAGAACATGCAGAAAATGTTTCAACTGAATCCCATGATTCTAAGTACCCAAACCAAAAACGGTATTCAAAAAATATTTTTCCAATTTTCTCGAAAACGGTTAAAGCTATCGCCTTGAAAATGGTTTCATTCGTTTTCCTAGCCCAGGAATCATATAAAACGAGTACTTAGAAGCTTATGAACTCAAAAACGTAAGCGTTACGATTTTTTTTGCGCGAATTTCGCCCCAAACGCCATCTTCCAGTAGGCGGATTTTGCTGGTTAACGAACTTGACCTTTCAAATTGGACGAAGGATTTTTGTACCAAATTTCATCAAAATCGGACCATTCGTCTTCTATCTAGAGAGCGAACAGACAAATATATATATATATATATATATATATATATATATATATATATATATATATATATATAAATAAATATATACATATATATATATATATACATATATATATATATATATATATATATATATATATAAATAAATATATACATATATATATATATATATATATATATATATATATACAAATTTGAACCACCGTTATTTTCGGTCTCTAGGGGTTCTGAAACGCGAAATTTTCTAGTCGGCACTTCCGGATTGTTTCATTGTATCAACCCTATAAGCGGGGTTCCTCCCTATGGGGGAGGGAGGAACCGCGCTAAAAAGTGAATTGTAATTTAATTATTGAGAAAAGGAATTAAATCT
Organism: Gonocerus acuteangulatus; assembly: GCA_946811695.1. Lineage (NCBI taxonomy): Eukaryota > Metazoa > Arthropoda > Insecta > Hemiptera > Coreidae > Gonocerus > Gonocerus acuteangulatus. The sequence goes on from OX328129.1 coordinate 51,622,207, forward strand.
AGAAAATAGCCGGCAATTTTCAAGTTATTGATAGGAACCCCGTGTTAACGTATGAGGGGCACCTGCATTGATTTCGATCTGATCCGATAGCCACCTAGTTGGAAGAAAAATAAACGCATTCATCTCAATGGAGGTGCCTACATTGGTCCCGACCCGATCCGATCCGATGGCCACCGATTTTCAGCCGTTTAAAATTGTTTTTTTCTAGACAGATTTCGGACCGACGAAGCAAAATGGCGCCTAACATCTTAGCCGATTTCAATGCATTTTTTAAAAAATGAAAACTAATAAAATTTAGATCAACTTAGTCTCTTCACATTTTTGTTTCCCTTGTTCATTAAATTACGAGGAAATATGTTTATAACCTTCCAACCTTCTAGCTACCTTTCTTGTAACTAATTTTAAAATAACAATACTAATGCTTCTCTTATCGTAGTGTAAATGTTAAGAATTAACTGTTACACTAAAATGTATTTCTTGGGGACTGATATATTTCCAGAAGATTGATTGGCCTCTCAACTCCTCCATCATACCTCCAACATTCAACCTAATCAAAGGTTTCTATGCTTATTAGGTGGTATTTCTTAAATTAATCACTCATTTTCACTTTACTACGAGGTCATTGCTGACGAGCACACGATCCCGATCCGATTTAGTCACAGCACGTCAGTAACGACCTCTTAGTGAAGTCAAAATAAGTGATTAATTTAAGAAATACCACCTTATAAGCACGGTCTCTCATTTTATATTAACAAATAAGTAGGTACATAAATTTGGAGTATCGTAAAATACCGAACAGACCCACTTTCAATACAGATAATCCAGTTATATAATGTCCATAAATTCAAAACACGGAGTAGGTAACATGGGTGTTACCTTGCCTGTGGATGTAAGGGTAGTGTTTTTCCTGGAGGGCTTTGTAAGGCATAACCATTCTTGGGTCTGGAGAGGCTTTCAATATGGATAATAAAGGGAAGCAGTAAAATATCTTGGGATGAAATATATCTCCCCCCTTCCACTAGCTGTTTGTCTTTCCCTGATATTCATGGGTAAATGTTTGGACAATGTGTAGGAAGAAGGTGGATATAAAAGGACCAACCTTAGCTGGAGCTTTATTCTTACTTTATCTTTATATATTAGCGCTGCTATTTTCGGACGAGGATTATTAGAAAAGATATGAGGTAAAAGCAATGCATATATTTATTTCTTGTAAACATAATTTTTTTCTTGCGCATATCGGTTTCGGGCATCCTGTCAATATCGTCCAGATTAAAAAAAATATTCATTTGCAACGAAACAGCCATAATAGTCCAATTTTGCTTGAACTACGACATCTTAACGTATTTACTTAAATGCTTACCTTGTTGTTGGCTATTTACAATTAAAATTAATTATTATTAGAATTAATTTTTTTTTAAAACTAATTATCTCTAGTGAGAGAGGCATTCAAATATTTAATTTTTGTGAAACTCATTATACGAGTCGCGGGTATTTTTATTTAGAAACCAGCGGTCCTCTAATCTACGAGAGACGTCCTAGCCTGCGCCATTTCCTATGACTGACTGCTACAAGAGAGGTTCTAGTTGGCCGCTGTGCCCATGTGCCGAGTGCTCCCGACACTGTATTGTGTTTCTCTTGGCAGTAGCTTCTCTTACGGTCTATGGCAAACCACTGCCCATAGCGTTTACAAGTTATCTCTCAAAAACTTTGAGGTTGCTGGCAGAGAAGGAAGATCTTCAGGTCAATGAAAAAAACGTCTAGTTCCTTCACAAACACAAGTTATCTCTCGGTACATTTTCATGCCTGGTTCAAATTTTTATTCTTCAGGCCGTCCTCTCGGCGAATGGTGAGATTTTTCCATAATTCCCTCCTTCGACATCTTCCTTTCTTCTTACCCTTCAATGCCTTGTGACTGGAGGTGGATGTCCTAAAGGTAAGGCTGTTTTTTCTATTTACTATATACAATGGTTGTACCCATAGCCCATTATTTTTTTGAGCTCACCAGGGCATCATATTTGTTTTTGCCCTTATTGTACACCTTGGTGTTATTTAGGAAGCTCAGAATATGAAAATGTAAAGTATATTTTTTTCCGTTAAACTTATAATCCTTTTCTTCTTCTTCATTTATTTTTAGGATTGGTTGCAAAACCCAAAAATAAAAATAAATTGTATCATTTTTATAAACATTCGATATTTCTTCATATTGAAGTGCCAATAACGAACTTTAATCCTTAATATGATGCCATTTTCTTATAAGTACTCAACATGAATATCGTTTTTATTGCCTTCTAATAGAACAGCGAAGTAACATTTGTTCCAGTTTCATCTCATGTTAACAAATATTACCAACACTTTGGAAGAAAATATTGATTAGGATTAGTTATCTTTGGTAGAAAATGAAGATTTTTAGTATTTATTATTTATTTATTTATAATACAGATTATGCACTGAGCAATCTGAGGGTTCATATTTAAACAACAAAACGTCCTAAGAGTAACTTGAGATATTTTCGATACATCTGGTTTTTAGTGTTTAGCTATCGATATAGGGATTTGTAATTTCATGTATGATGCACCTTTCACACATCTATGAAACTTTTATGGATAATAGTTGAGACATTACTGATTTTACGTGATTTTTTTGGTAGGTGTGCTCGGAGGGGTACTTAGGGAAAACCGCCCTTCAAATCTTCACACTTTTTTTTCTTACTTTGTAAGTAGTCCGAAAATTATGAAAAAAATACGCAAGGTACACCTAATCAATAGCTTTAATTCACATTATTTTCATTTTCATATCTAGAATAGTTTCATAGAAAACCGACTTTGAAGTTAGGGGTTTCAAGCCTTATTCCCTCAAAACGAGTACAGTTAGAGGTTTGATAATTGACGAAAAATTATTTCTAGGAACTAGAAATAAAATGATGACATCAAAGTCAAGAAAGACGCCAGTGCAGATTTCATATGGAAACACGGTGAGACCCTTTATATATATAAGTCCATCTCAGTCGGAGGGGGTAGTCCTTCATCCTTAGGAGCTGCAAGTTACTTTCATGTAAGGTAACATGAAACATATATATATATATATATACATATATATATATACATATATATAATATATATATATATATATATATATATATATATATATATATATATATGTATATTTATATATTATAATTTCTCAAGGGTTTTTTCTTTGTCAGTACGCCATATCTTTATTGATACTTCATCAATTTTCATAAATGGGGTATCATCAACTTTTCTTAACCGCTACACCGGAAAGATATACAAATTACTCACATTTTAGTTGTTTTTCGAAAAATAGAAAAAATCTGTTTTCTGAAATCCCGCCCTCGACCTATCGTTCTTCGGTGGTTTCGACCGATAGGTGGTTTCATGCACCTATTATGTCATTCCGCATTTCAACTTAAAATATTGATTTTAGGTATTCGATCTGCTAATTTATTTGTAATAAATAATGGTGTGTTTCCAACTCAAACAATTATATGGAAGGGCAACATTATTCTTTGCTATATGGCAAATAGCTGTAGATATACAGTTCAGAAATACATACAGCAACAGATTCATTAAAATTTAAGTAAAAAAAATGTAAGACCTATAATCTTGATAACTCCCTCTAGGATATAATAAGACATAGGAGAATTGAACTTGGTCGATCAGTTTCCGCTTCTCCTGTCAAATCAAATTCTTTCTTTTCTCGTTCTAGGCAATTTATCATCCTCAATCCTATTTCCTCACAATTATCTGACCTTCCTTTTATTGTAAGGTCTTACTCGATGTTCTTTGTCTGAAACAGAAAGGTTTTCGAGAGGCTCTTTGTTTCCCACAATATCAATAGTTGGTTGATTACAATTCCAGCACGAGTGTTTGATGGAAATGATTTCAGTTAGTTATGACATTTCTTTTCAATCACATACCGACACAAATTCCCAAGCTCTTGATATACATATTGATAATTTATTAATTCTATTTACTAGACCGAATATTAGGCATAGTAACGGCGCGCCAAGCAGTAAAGATCACCGCAGTTAAGCAACGTTGGGCGTGGCAAGTGTTTGAATGGGGGACCGTCATCAAGCTGTAGGGATTATAAAAGGGTGACAACCTGTAGGCGCCAAGAGGGAATAATAACAGAAATTAGGGGTTTTCGGTGAGTGAGAGTTCCACACTAGGGATTTGCCCGAGGCAAAATATATCATCTGGTTAATATGCCGTAAATAAAAATATGACGTCTAAAAATTAATCTTCGAAGTTTTGGCTCCATAAGATCCTGTAATCTCAGGAATGTAATTGACAACAATCTGATCGTGAAACGGAAAGTTCAAATCTCAGCCGGAAGGGTTTAGTTTTTCAAAAATAAGAATATTTGTTTAATGGGAAAATACTATAATAATAATAGGTATAAAAAAAATTATTTTTTTTGTTTTAAAAATAAGGATGTGTGTGGTTTCCCGAAGGAATGATTCTATTAGATTTTCAGCTGGCGAGTTTAAAAATAGTGTCTTACAATTACTTCTCATAATCCACGCATATTCTTGCGAAAATGAATCTACTGAACATCTACAGACTGAAATAATGTGACGACATGGACATTGTCATGTACTATGTAAAAAACGAATTTTGTGTTTTTTATGGCGTGTTTAGACAGAGTAAAGCGAAAGTAAGTTGAACGCAGCGACATTTCTGCCTTTCAAAACTTGGTAATTTGGAGTCGCATGAACATTGTTGACCTAACTCTTCTAAATCCTATGTGTTACTAGCCTATTTCTCTCGTAGAAGACATTTGAAAAGACGAATGGAGGTCTGAATGAAAGGCAGCGTGTAAGTGGTAGCGTGTATTGATAAGACAACTGGCCTGGACGGGATGAGTGATACAGAGGAGTGGTGAGTGTCGAGCGTGGAGTCTAGTTGAGAGTAGATGAGAGTGAGAGGGAGCTAGGATTTTCCCCAGCCTAAATAAGAACGTAGGATTCGGGAATCGTGGGAATTATAGAGCAATGCAGGTCTCTAGCTGCTGATGTTCAATATTGCTGACTAGTGTCTGGGTTCCTTCCTTTCTCATGCTTTTCCTCGCAGAGGACTATTCCGCAATAATTCCCGTAATCCGTGTGTTCTCCCTTTAAATTGAAAGAGTATATTAGTCCTCGAGACCATTTTCGTATATAAATATATAAAACAAAAAATTAAATGAATAATAGTTGTAGTATATAGGAATACCAACAATAAAATGTAATATCCTGTTGAGTTCAGATAAAAGCGGAGGGCGAATTAACAATGGACTAAAGGGACAACCCCTCTAGGTAGTAACTAGAAAGATTAGCATTACCTTTAGGGCATTCACCGCAGTGAACACGCCATTTAAGGGTGAGAAGAAAGGAAGAGATGGAAAGGTCGAGGGATATGGGAAAATCATACCAATTGCCGAGAGGGCAGTCTGAGGAGTTAATGCTAGAACCTGCTATATAACTGCACAGAGGAACAACGCCGTAACGCCAAGGGAAGCGGATCGCTGCAGACCGTGAGAGACGCTACTGGCATAAGGCAAACTGGATATTTCGCACATGGCACATTGGCAATAGTGGCAAGCTTGAACATCTCTCGGGGAGATATGGTAGGCCGGGATATCTCAACAGATTAAAGGACTAGTGGTCCCTAAATAAAAAAAAAACACAAGACCCGTATAATGTGTGTCGAAAAAATACTTTAATGCCTTTCACAAAAATAATAACTAATTCTAACGAAAATAATAAACAATAGTAATTATTATTTGCTAATTTTAATGTTACATTCATAGTTAAATATTTTCAATTATTATATCTTTAAAAAAAAAAACTCTATGAATCAAGATATATATTGTTGTTTTGTTTCTTTTGAATCCTTCCTTGTTTTGGTTATTTCATTCTCGTCAAAAGTCATTTACTTTTTAACTTTTCAGACGTGTGCAGACTCGCAAGTTTAGATCCATAACATTCAACTTAAGACTAACTTTCTGGAAGTACTCTTTACAACTTCTAAAGTGGATTTTTTACTGTTGTTTTTTTCTTCTTCTAGCACTGATGTAGCAAAAGAAAAACCTTTTAGCTTTTACAGAACTTTATTTTCAGGACTTGCATAGATTTGACCTGTCAATAATATATGTAACTATGACAATAGAACAGTACAAAACATTGTTTACATGTACAAATCAATGTTGTCTTCAACTACTCACTCAGTTACGTATTTATTTATTGCGAATTTACTACAATGAATTGATTAAATTTCCAGTTGAAGTTCTATTATGTATTGTAAGCTCTTGAGGGGGAAAGCTCCAGGTTCAGCTTTTCACAAGACAGAAGACTAAAAGGTGAACGAAGGACCTCTACTGTAGATGGTCACTTGGGAGTGGATAAGTTTTGGCTTCTAAGATTGGGTTACTTGTGTAGTTGGTCACTTATTCAGTTGGTTATTTCGGATATCATTTTATGATAAGGAGCTTGTTGAAAAATTAAGGTTGACATGTTTGGTAGAGGTGAAACGTTGGCTAACTTTCCTGCATTAAGTCCTGAATTCTGTCAGAATATGCTTTACAGTGAGTTGCTCATAGCACAAGCTGCTTATTTGAAATGGATTCCTTGCCATGGGGAAGGAGCGTGTGAGGTTTGTATGTCCTATTCGCAGTCGGGGTAACTCTACTTCTTTCCTTCTTGTTTCTCACGAACTTGGTTTTCACTGACTCCTACTTAGTCAGCTTCCCAAATAGTCCATACGGTCCATGTTGTCCCTTAAATAAGGAATCCTATCGTGTTTTCGAACTTTATGCAGCGCTATACGTTCTTCAATTGCTTTCTTTACCAAGGTGTCTCCTGTTCGGTTCAAAGTATCCCACAATGTCCTAGGATCCAAACCAATGTTACCTATCTTTTTTTTTTTTTTTTTATGTAAGCAATAAATTGTTTCTGCGTTTGTTATTAGCGGAAGCCTTAATTCCGGATAATATTTGGCTCCTATGACTGTCACTTTTTAATTATCAGTCCTAGGTAACGGTGTTGATATTTTTGAAGAATCAGAATAAATAACATCAAAGGACACTGGCGGACTGATTGATCGTCTGTGGGAGTTTAGGTGCCAGAATAATTGTGTGTTTACTACCTCCAATAGGTGAGCCAAGGATCGATGAGGTTAGGTTTACCTGAAGGGACCTGGGTTGCGAGAATCGGGCTTTGCATGCAGGAAAATATGAATACGATCAGCTAACATTCGGGAAGATGTTTCATGTTGGCTTACTTTATCATAGCTGGTTTTTACAAAATATCAGGCTTTCATAGTTTAGAAGATGATTCTCATACCATCAAAACTTTTCTGCTGCCCTATTTAAACAAAAATAGAACAAGAGGACGTAGGGACAGAAGAAGAAGAAGAGTAATAAGATTTTATGTGTGAGAATAAGGAAGGGGCTTAGGGATAGACCTTCTTTCTTCAAGAGAATGTGCTTGGTAAACCCACCAAGGCTCTCGTCTCTATGGACAGGTCATTTTCTCCATTTGGGTATTGGATTTTCCAGCCGATCTCTTCTAGGGAAACGGAGCATCTTCTCATCGGAAAACCCAGGAATCCAGTTGTTGATAAAAATATTAGAATGCTTTTATCCTAGAACTTGGAATTGTAGACATTCTACGAACATACTTTCTTTTTTTCTTTTGTATCATCAATTGTGCTATTAAAGCTAGGCTTTTTACAATGTCAACAGCTTGTGGTCGGTCACCCATTCAGGTACTGGCCAACCCCGACGTTCCATAACTTCGGCGGTCAACTAGAACCGGTGCATTGCTATGGCCGTTGGCACGAAAATACTTCTTGAGTTTGTCAACCAGTGGAATCAGCATTGCTGAAAACGGTATTTCGACAAAATGCATGCGATAAAATCGACAAACTGTAAATTATCGAAAAATAAGGCGTAATGATAAGAATAGAAATAGCTTTAGAAAACTTATCTGAACACAGTTCCTCTTCTCGCCATACTAACTAGTCTGCCAATGAATAAATAGGCTATATGCAATATTTTTTATGTATTATGATAGTCACAAACAATATTTATTTAAACAAATATAAATAAGTTAATTTTGTAAATTTTGAGTTGTAAATATCTGTGATGTATGCAGCGTTATTATTACAATATTATGGCAATTGTGATGATAGTCCAAAATTTCTGGTTCATTCCTTCAAATCCACCTAAATGCCTTTTGTAAGCATAATCCCCTTCTTTTATAGTTTTATCTGAGTTGTAATCTGGTGGACAAAATCTGTTATTTGATACAACTGTAGTACTTATGAAATATATATGGTTATTTTTAAATAGTAACTTAGTTCCGTACAATTTATCGAGAAATCCCCCGAATTTACTTACCAATTCTAATCTGAATGTCAAATTCCATTTAGATAAATCCAAATTTATTATCTCATAATTATTTACTTGTCCCCCAACTAAAACTAGGAGTTTATTTTGAACTTCTAGTTCATTAGAAGTCATTGATTGTTCTGTTAAATAAGTTAAAAATTGATCACTCGTGTTCTTTTCTCTACTGGTCTGGACAAGTCGCTGATTGAAAGTTTTGTTTCAGGAACGGTCTGCCTCCTCCAGATTTAATTTCTCTTTCTTTTGGACATAAATAAGATATACCATCTCTATCAATGTTATGGTGATTATTCTCTAATTCATAGATTTTCTGTTTGAGTTCATCACCTGATGATTCTAAAAATTTGACAAAACCTCTTTTAGGTTCATTGCTTGATCCTAGAGGTTTTGGTTTTTTATACAGTATCATGAATGCACAATGGTCGAAGTTTTCATACCAGTAATTTTTTGGTGATCCTACTGCTGTGTCTTTTATTAAATCCAACAAAGTAGGACTCAGATCATAATGGAATACTTGTAAAAATTCAATATGATTCCAAATGGTTGGAAAATGTAATTCTATTTTCCTTCCATGGATTAATTCATTTCTATCAAGTTCTGTTTTGAATTGGAATTTTTCTGGCACTTTAATAGGAGGATACTTTCCATGTCTTTTTCTATAATTTGTCAGAAACATAAATTTGAGCTGTCCTAATGCTTCATCAACTATTTGTTGATCAATTTTTACAGGTTCTGCACCTACTTTTTTAACATTTTTAAGTCCTTCTTTTACATTCAAACAAGGATGTCCAAAAGATTTTCTCAATCCTGTTAATTCCATTAACATTTTGGGATGCTCGGGATTGGATTTGTGCTGATCCATAGTCAAAGTTGAGAGACATCTAGGATTTATATGGTACTTGGTTAAAACAAGGAGCATATCATTTTTTGCTATTAGCTCTAAGTCTTGGATATCTTCAGGTGCATCAGTATTCAAAATTGTGCCCACACATAATGGTTCCCACGAGGCCAGAAAATCAAAAAAAAAAAATCATCTCCTTTCATCAGGGATCTTAATTCCTTCATAGTCTTTAGGATGAGCATTCCTTGTTCTAGAATTGAGAAATTATATTTTTTTTTTATCTGCATCACATAGCGCCCAATAAAGAATGAGATGAAATTCACATTGCACTTGATCCAGATAACACATCAACTGACTAGTAGGTAGGATTTGCCAACTATGAAGAAAACATTTATAGAAAGTTAAATCTGGGTCTACCAATAAATAATCTGTTGGGTTTAAGAACTCACCTCGATTTATATCTTTATAGCAAATTAAGTCTTTTAATTTTTCAACAGCTATTTTTCGCTTATAATAAAGATGTAATGTGTTTATTAAACTTTCATCTTTTAGGATGAACTTATCTGTATTGACCGTCCTCATATGGTAATACTCACTTTGTACCTTGAGATTTTCTCGGGCACTATTTAACAAAGCAATCATTTGTTTAAGAGTTGTTTTATGCGGGATGTCCTTTGTCAACTCGATTATAACTTTTTCTAGGCAAGTCCATTTATGGCATGTATCTTCCCGCAAAAAATTCTTTGGTTGTTTCTCGTTGATCAACAATGAAATCTGTTTGTGTCTATAACAGAAGAACTTTTTATTGTTTAGTAACATGTCAATTTCTTCATTCAAAATTGGTGAATTGAGGTGGCCTAGTAAATAACTTAATGGTTTGTGAATCATCTTCTGGCTATTAGTCTCTGATGAATCTGGAAAATCATCTAAGTCCATCAAATCCTGGTCATCAAGTTCTAGCTCCTGTTTTATGTCAAGATCTTGTAGCTCATTGTTATCTATTTCTATGTCCACCCCCCATCCTCTCATATTGGATGTATGGTGATTTTGGGTAATTAGACATTTTCTACCTTCTTGTAAATATCAATAGGATATTGTTGCATGTTAAATAAAAATTAGATTAATGATTGACTCTAGTAATAATGACATTAGTTATACTAATCACATTATATAAGGCCTACTCCTTGCTATGGGGAAACCTTTGGTGGAGTGAATAAAAGCTAGCAGTTGCTAGAACTAAGTATTTTCCAAGCAATTGCTTAGTTCCGAGTGAATAAAAAGGTTAGCTGCAGCTAGGCCTAGCACTTGCTTAGTGCACGGTTCCTAGCTGCAGCTAGGTAGAAGGTGTGAATAAAGAGCTGTGACTAGGTTCTAAGAGTAGCAATTGCTAAGGGAAAAGCTAGTCTGGTCTGTGTCATGGTAACTTTTTAGTTAGTCGTTTCTTTTCGCTCAATCATGGTGGCGTTTATACATGTTCATAAGGAAAAGGAGTATTATATGCGCTAGTTCTATTTTCATTTTCTTCAGCTACATTTCCTGCAGTAAAACGATTCATTGAAGTTCTGGAGTTGACGGATGTTTTTTTTTTTTTTTTTGTTCCGTATCGTAAACCTCAACCATTTTCGCACTTTTTCAATTTTTTATTTGCAATTCGTTGTGAAGCAGTGCTGGGTTCCTACATCCTTGTTCGACGCTTGTCGATGAGCCGGTGAATTTAACTGTGATTCTTCCTGGAATTTTTGCCCTTGATCAATAATTTGTAAAAATCTTTTCCCTAATGCTTCATTTTTATAGGCTTATTGCCTACAAACCCATAAAACCACTGCCTATAAAATCACTTCATGCGATCTCCCCGTGGCCTAGTGGCTAGCGCCTTAGATTCATAAGCGGGAGATAGAGGGTTCGATTCCCACCGGCTCTTTACGACAATTTCTCACTGCACCCTGGATGTCGGCGCTAATAGCCCAGTAGCATGACCATGCTCCGTAAAAAAAAAAATGTCCATGCACCGTTATGGGGGAAATGGCTGAATTCGAGAGGATATTGTTAGAAGTAGATAAAAAGGATATATGTGAACCTGAGGGGAAAATTAGATACCCTACAGACATGGATGGTGGAAGCTCAGCTCTACTCCTCTATGTATATGTAGAGATTGATGATATGTTTAGGGATGTCGGGGAAAACGTCTTAAGGGCTAAATGTAGATTTACAAGAAAGCTCGTAAGAATGATACGTGGCCGAGGATCTTCCTCGGTGGAGGAAAATAAAAATAAATTAACGAAAAATTAAATTTTTTATAATATATGTATTATTCTTTGCCATTTTAAAAGACAATTGAGAACAAGGGTCACAAACGAATAACATAAAGAGATTAAAGGCTGCATTTCATTGAATAAAGAAGCTAATTCTAATTTTTATAGGAATCCATCGAGGGAGTAGAATGTAGGGGTCAGCGTTCTCCGCTGTAGAGAAATCCCCAAGAGATTGTAGGAAAACTGTGATAACATTTTATGTTGTGTGGAGGGTTGGATGTAGGGAAGGACGTAGCCACTCCTAGTCCAGACGCTCTCCTTTCTTCTTTCACTCCTCTAAAAAACAGCTGCTGTTTATGTTAGTGTAGAGATAAAGTATTTTCTCGGAAGAAAATTACTTGAAAACAGTGTGATAAAAAGAATTTCAGTATAGTTCTTTCAACGATGATTCTATTTAGCTTATCATTTAGTAATTACATTAAATTGTTATTAATATTCCTGGTAACTCTTAGGAATCATTTTATATTTGAGGAATAGGTCTGTTATTAAAAATAATTTAATGATAAGCTTTCTCGAATGCGTTATCAGTACGATGGGCCCTCATAGAGTTGGGACGTTTTAGCGCGGTTCTTCCCTCCCTCCATAGGGAAGAACCCCGCTTATAAGGTTGACCTCATAAAACCTCAATCCGGAAGTGCCGACTAGAAAATTTTGCGTTTCAGAACCCCTAGAGAACGGGGATATATATATATATATATATATATATATTTGTCTGTTCGCGGTCTAGCACAGCGAATAATGGGCCGATTTTGATGAACTTTGGTACAAAAACCTTTTGTCTAATTTGAAGTTCGTTAACCAGCAGAATCCGCCCACCGGAATATGGTTTTTGGAGGTACATTCGCGCGAAAAAAATCGTTACGCTTACTTAATATGCTTGCAAGTACTTATCATATACTAGGTTTATTGGTCTAGAAAAACGAATGTCGTTAAAGCAATAGCTTTAACCGTTTTTGAGAAAAATGGAAAAATGGTTATCGAATAAAGTTTTTGGTTTGGAAATACTTCTTGAGTTTGTCAACCAGTGGAATCAGCATTGCTGAAAACGGTATTTCGACAAAATGCATGCGATAAAATCGACAAACTGTAAATTATCGAAAAATAAGGCGTAATGATAAGAATAGAAATAGCTTTAGAAAACTTATCTGAACACAGTTCCTCTTCTCGCCATACTAACTAGTCTGCCAATGAATAAATAGGCTATATGCAATATTTTTTATGTATTATGATAGTCACAAACAATATTTATTTAAATAAATATAAATAAGTTAATTTTGTAAATTTTGAGTTGTAAATATCTGTGATGTATGCAGCGTTATTATTACAAAAAAAAAAAAGATCAGTCCCGTAACAGGCCACAAGGGCCCAGAGGGGCAGATACTGTAGAGGTATCTGATTCTTGACCGTACGGCACACTAGGGAGATAGTGTGGTCAACACTATGCTCCGGCCGCCTGATTTTCCCCTTGGCTGCTTCAACTGCTAGAGTCATTAGCACCCAAGGTACCCATTATTAATTAAAGGCTGGGTGAGCCTAGGGACGATCTGGGACCCCAAATCCAACCCTCGAACGGCAGCACTAGAAGAAAAAATCTTTAGTGCGCGCTCGGGTTTTGAACCTGGTCCTCCAGTTTATTAGTCGAGTGCTCTACCACTGAGCTAACCTCGCCCTCTTATTATTACAATATTATGGCAATTGTGATGATAGTCCAAAATTTCTGGTTCATTCCTTCAAATCCACCTAAATGCCTTTTGTAAGCATAATCCCCTTCTTTTATAGTTTTATCTGAGTTGTAATCTGGTGGACAAAATCTGTTATTTGATACAACTGTAGTACTTATGAAATATATATGGTTATTTTTAAATAGTAACTTAGTTCCGTACAATTTATCGAGAAATCCCCCGAATTTACTTACCAATTCTAATCTGAATGTCAAATTCCATTTAGATAAATCCAAATTTATTATCTCATAATTATTTACTTGTCCCCCAACTAAAACTAGGAGTTTATTTTGAACTTCTAGTTCATTAGAAGTCATTGATTGTTCTGTTAAATAAGTTAAAAATTGATCACTCGTGTTCTTTTCTCTACTGGTCTGGACAAGTCGCTGATTGAAAGTTTTGTTTCAGGAACGGTCTGCCTCCTCCAGATTTAATTTCTCTTTCTTTTGGACATAAATAAGATATACCATCTCTATCAATGTTATGGTGATTATTCTCTAATTCATAGATTTTCTGTTTGAGTTCATCACCTGATGATTCTAAAAATTTGACAAAACCTCTTTTAGGTTCATTGCTTGATCCTAGAGGTTTTGGTTTTTTATACAGTATCATGAATGCACAATGGTCGAAGTTTTCATACCAGTAATTTTTTGGTGATCCTACTGCTGTGTCTTTTATTAAATCCAACAAAGTAGGACTCAGATCATAATGGAATACTTGTAAAAATTCAATATGATTCCAAATGGTTGGAGAATGTAATTCTATTTTCCTTCCATGGATTAATTCATTTCTATCAAGTTCTGTTTTGAATTGGAATTTTTCTGGCACTTTAATAGGAGGATACTTTCCATGTCTTTTTCTATAATTTGTCAGAAACATAAATTTGAGCTGTCCTAATGCTTCATCAACTATTTGTTGATCAATTTTTACAGGTTCTGCACCTACTTTTTTAACATTTTTAAGTCCTTCTTTTACATTCAAACAAGGATGTCCAAAAGATTTTCTCAATCCTGTTAATTCCATTAACATTTTGGGATGCTCGGGATTGGATTTGTGCTGATCCATAGTCAAAGTTGAGAGACATCTAGGATTTATATGGTACTTGGTTAAAACAAGGAGCATATCATTTTTTGCTATTAGCTCTAAGTCTTGGATATCTTCAGGTGCATCAGTATTCAAAATTGTGCCCACACATAATGGTTCCCACGAGGCCAGAAAATCAAAAAAAAAAAATCATCTCCTTTCATCAGGGATCTTAATTCCTTCATAGTCTTTAGGATGAGCATTCCTTGTTCTAGAATTGAGAAATTATATTTTTTTTTTATCTGCATCACATAGCGCCCAATAAAGAATGAGATGAAATTCACATTGCACTTGATCCAGATAACACATCAACTGACTAGTAGGTAGGATTTGCCAACTATGAAGAAAACATTTATAGAAAGTTAAATCTGGGTCTACCAATAAATAATCTGTTGGGTTTAAGAACTCACCTCGATTTATATCTTTATAGCAAATTAAGTCTTTTAATTTTTCAACAGCTATTTTTCGCTTATAATAAAGATGTAATGTGTTTATTAAACTTTCATCTTTTAGGATGAACTTATCTGTATTGACCGTCCTCATATGGTAATACTCACTTTGTACCTTGAGATTTTCTCGGGCACTATTTAACAAAGCAATCATTTGTTTAAGAGTTGTTTTATGCGGGATGTCCTTTGTCAACTCGATTATAACTTTTTCTAGGCAAGTCCATTTATGGCATGTATCTTCCCGCAAAAAATTCTTTGGTTGTTTCTCGTTGATCAACAATGAAATCTGTTTGTGTCTATAACAGAAGAACTTTTTATTGTTTAGTAACATGTCAATTTCTTCATTCAAAATTGGTGAATTGAGGTGGCCTAGTAAATAACTTAATGGTTTGTGAATCATCTTCTGGCTATTAGTCTCTGATGAATCTGGAAAATCATCTAAGTCCATCAAATCCTGGTCATCAAGTTCTAGCTCCTGTTTTATGTCAAGATCTTGTAGCTCATTGTTATCTATTTCTATGTCCACCCCCCATCCTCTCATATTGGATGTATGGTGATTTTGGGTAATTAGACATTTTCTACCTTCTTGTAAATATCAATAGGATATTGTTGCATGTTAAATAAAAATTAGATTAATGATTGACTCTAGTAATAATGACATTAGTTATACTAATCACATTATATAAGGCCTACTCCTTGCTATGGGGAAACCTTTGGTGGAGTGAATAAAAGCTAGCAGTTGCTAGAACTAAGTATTTTCCAAGCAATTGCTTAGTTCCGAGTGAATAAAAAGGTTAGCTGCAGCTAGGCCTAGCACTTGCTTAGTGCACGGTTCCTAGCTGCAGCTAGGTAGAAGGTGTGAATAAAGAGCTGTGACTAGGTTCTAAGAGTAGCAATTGCTAAGGGAAAAGCTAGTCTGGTCTGTGTCATGGTAACTTTTTAGTTAGTCGTTTCTTTTCGCTCAATCATGGTGGCGTTTATACATGTTCATAAGGAAAAGGAGTATTATATGCGCTAGTTCTATTTTCATTTTCTTCAGCTACATTTCCTGCAGTAAAACGATTCATTGAAGTTCTGGAGTTGACGGATGTTTTTTTTTTTTTTTTTTTGTTCCGTATCGTAAACCTCAACCATTTTCGCACTTTTTCAATTTTTTATTTGCAATTCGTTGTGAAGCAGTGCTGGGTTCCTACATCCTTGTTCGACGCTTGTCGATGAGCCGGTGAATTTAACTGTGATTCTTCCTGGAATTTTTGCCCTTGATCAATAATTTGTAAAAATCTTTTCCCTAATGCTTCATTTTTATAGGCTTATTGCCTACAAACCCATAAAACCACTGCCTATAAAATCACTTCATGCGATCTCCCCGTGGCCTAGTGGCTAGCGCCTTAGATTCATAAGCGGGAGATAGAGGGTTCGATTCCCACCGGCTCTTTACGACAATTTCTCACTGCACCCTGGATGTCGGCGCTAATAGCCCAGTAGCATGACCATGCTCCGTAAAAAAAAAAATGTCCATGCACCGTTATGGGGGAAATGGCTGAATTCGAGAGGATATTGTTAGAAGTAGATAAAAAGGATATATGTGAACCTGAGGGGAAAATTAGATACCCTACAGACATGGATGGTGGAAGCTCAGCTCTACTCCTCTATGTATATGTAGAGATTGATGATATGTTTAGGGATGTCGGGGAAAACGTCTTAAGGGCTAAATGTAGATTTACAAGAAAGCTCGTAAGAATGATACGTGGCCGAGGATCTTCCTCGGTGGAGGAAAATAAAAATAAATTAACGAAAAATTAAATTTTTTATAATATATGTATTATTCTTTGCCATTTTAAAAGACAATTGAGAACAAGGGTCACAAACGAATAACATAAAGAGATTAAAGGCTGCATTTCATTGAATAAAGAAGCTAATTCTAATTTTTATAGGAATCCATCGAGGGAGTAGAATGTAGGGGTCAGCGTTCTCCGCTGTAGAGAAATCCCCAAGAGATTGTAGGAAAACTGTGATAACATTTTATGTTGTGTGGAGGGTTGGATGTAGGGAAGGACGTAGCCACTCCTAGTCCAGACGCTCTCCTTTCTTCTTTCACTCCTCTAAAAAACAGCTGCTGTTTATGTTAGTGTAGAGATAAAGTATTTTCTCGGAAGAAAATTACTTGAAAACAGTGTGATAAAAAGAATTTCAGTATAGTTCTTTCAACGATGATTCTATTTAGCTTATCATTTAGTAATTACATTAAATTGTTATTAATATTCCTGGTAACTCTTAGGAATCATTTTATATTTGAGGAATAGGTCTGTTATTAAAAATAATTTAATGATAAGCTTTCTCGAATGCGTTATCAGTACGATGGGCCCTCATAGAGTTGGGACGTTTTAGCGCGGTTCTTCCCTCCCTCCATAGGGAAGAACCCCGCTTATAAGGTTGACCTCATAAAACCTCAATCCGGAAGTGCCGACTAGAAAATTTTGCGTTTCAGAACCCCTAGAGAACGGGGATATATATATATATATATATATATATTTGTCTGTTCGCGGTCTAGCACAGCGAATAATGGGCCGATTTTGATGAACTTTGGTACAAAAACCTTTTGTCTAATTTGAAGTTCGTTAACCAGCAGAATCCGCCCACCGGAATATGGTTTTTGGAGGTACATTCGCGCGAAAAAAATCGTTACGCTTACTTAATATGCTTGCAAGTACTTATCATATACTAGGTTTATTGGTCTAGAAAAACGAATGTCGTTAAAGCAATAGCTTTAACCGTTTTTGAGAAAAATGGAAAAATGGTTATCGAATAAAGTTTTTGGTTTGGAAATACTTCTTGAGTTTGTCAACCAGTGGAATCAGCATTGCTGAAAACGGTATTTCGACAAAATGCATGCGATAAAATCGACAAACTGTAAATTATCGAAAAATAAGGCGTAATGATAAGAATAGAAATAGCTTTAGAAAACTTATCTGAACACAGTTCCTCTTCTCGCCATACTAACTAGTCTGCCAATGAATAAATAGGCTATATGCAATATTTTTTATGTATTATGATAGTCACAAACAATATTTATTTAAATAAATATAAATAAGTTAATTTTGTAAATTTTGAGTTGTAAATATCTGTGATGTATGCAGCGTTATTATTACAAAAAAAAAAAAGATCAGTCCCGTAACAGGCCACAAGGGCCCAGAGGGGCAGATACTGTAGAGGTATCTGATTCTTGACCGTACGGCACACTAGGGAGATAGTGTGGTCAACACTATGCTCCGGCCGCCTGATTTTCCCCTTGGCTGCTTCAACTGCTAGAGTCATTAGCACCCAAGGTACCCATTATTAATTAAAGGCTGGGTGAGCCTAGGGACGATCTGGGACCCCAAATCCAACCCTCGAACGGCAGCACTAGAAGAAAAAATCTTTAGTGCGCGCTCGGGTTTTGAACCTGGTCCTCCAGTTTATTAGTCGAGTGCTCTACCACTGAGCTAACCTCGCCCTCTTATTATTACAATATTATGGCAATTGTGATGATAGTCCAAAATTTCTGGTTCATTCCTTCAAATCCACCTAAATGCCTTTTGTAAGCATAATCCCCTTCTTTTATAGTTTTATCTGAGTTGTAATCTGGTGGACAAAATCTGTTATTTGATACAACTGTAGTACTTATGAAATATATATGGTTATTTTTAAATAGTAACTTAGTTCCGTACAATTTATCGAGAAATCCCCCGAATTTACTTACCAATTCTAATCTGAATGTCAAATTCCATTTAGATAAATCCAAATTTATTATCTCATAATTATTTACTTGTCCCCCAACTAAAACTAGGAGTTTATTTTGAACTTCTAGTTCATTAGAAGTCATTGATTGTTCTGTTAAATAAGTTAAAAATTGATCACTCGTGTTCTTTTCTCTACTGGTCTGGACAAGTCGCTGATTGAAAGTTTTGTTTCAGGAACGGTCTGCCTCCTCCAGATTTAATTTCTCTTTCTTTTGGACATAAATAAGATATACCATCTCTATCAATGTTATGGTGATTATTCTCTAATTCATAGATTTTCTGTTTGAGTTCATCACCTGATGATTCTAAAAATTTGACAAAACCTCTTTTAGGTTCATTGCTTGATCCTAGAGGTTTTGGTTTTTTATACAGTATCATGAATGCACAATGGTCGAAGTTTTCATACCAGTAATTTTTTGGTGATCCTACTGCTGTGTCTTTTATTAAATCCAACAAAGTAGGACTCAGATCATAATGGAATACTTGTAAAAATTCAATATGATTCCAAATGGTTGGAGAATGTAATTCTATTTTCCTTCCATGGATTAATTCATTTCTATCAAGTTCTGTTTTGAATTGGAATTTTTCTGGCACTTTAATAGGAGGATACTTTCCATGTCTTTTTCTATAATTTGTCAGAAACATAAATTTGAGCTGTCCTAATGCTTCATCAACTATTTGTTGATCAATTTTTACAGGTTCTGCACCTACTTTTTTAACATTTTTAAGTCCTTCTTTTACATTCAAACAAGGATGTCCAAAAGATTTTCTCAATCCTGTTAATTCCATTAACATTTTGGGATGCTCGGGATTGGATTTGTGCTGATCCATAGTCAAAGTTGAGAGACATCTAGGATTTATATGGTACTTGGTTAAAACAAGGAGCATATCATTTTTTGCTATTAGCTCTAAGTCTTGGATATCTTCAGGTGCATCAGTATTCAAAATTGTGCCCACACATAATGGTTCCCACGAGGCCAGAAAATCAAAAAAAAAAAATCATCTCCTTTCATCAGGGATCTTAATTCCTTCATAGTCTTTAGGATGAGCATTCCTTGTTCTAGAATTGAGAAATTATATTTTTTTTTTATCTGCATCACATAGCGCCCAATAAAGAATGAGATGAAATTCACATTGCACTTGATCCAGATAACACATCAACTGACTAGTAGGTAGGATTTGCCAACTATGAAGAAAACATTTATAGAAAGTTAAATCTGGGTCTACCAATAAATAATCTGTTGGGTTTAAGAACTCACCTCGATTTATATCTTTATAGCAAATTAAGTCTTTTAATTTTTCAACAGCTATTTTTCGCTTATAATAAAGATGTAATGTGTTTATTAAACTTTCATCTTTTAGGATGAACTTATCTGTATTGACCGTCCTCATATGGTAATACTCACTTTGTACCTTGAGATTTTCTCGGGCACTATTTAACAAAGCAATCATTTGTTTAAGAGTTGTTTTATGCGGGATGTCCTTTGTCAACTCGATTATAACTTTTTCTAGGCAAGTCCATTTATGGCATGTATCTTCCCGCAAAAAATTCTTTGGTTGTTTCTCGTTGATCAACAATGAAATCTGTTTGTGTCTATAACAGAAGAACTTTTTATTGTTTAGTAACATGTCAATTTCTTCATTCAAAATTGGTGAATTGAGGTGGCCTAGTAAATAACTTAATGGTTTGTGAATCATCTTCTGGCTATTAGTCTCTGATGAATCTGGAAAATCATCTAAGTCCATCAAATCCTGGTCATCAAGTTCTAGCTCCTGTTTTATGTCAAGATCTTGTAGCTCATTGTTATCTATTTCTATGTCCACCCCCCATCCTCTCATATTGGATGTATGGTGATTTTGGGTAATTAGACATTTTCTACCTTCTTGTAAATATCAATAGGATATTGTTGCATGTTAAATAAAAATTAGATTAATGATTGACTCTAGTAATAATGACATTAGTTATACTAATCACATTATATAAGGCCTACTCCTTGCTATGGGGAAACCTTTGGTGGAGTGAATAAAAGCTAGCAGTTGCTAGAACTAAGTATTTTCCAAGCAATTGCTTAGTTCCGAGTGAATAAAAAGGTTAGCTGCAGCTAGGCCTAGCACTTGCTTAGTGCACGGTTCCTAGCTGCAGCTAGGTAGAAGGTGTGAATAAAGAGCTGTGACTAGGTTCTAAGAGTAGCAATTGCTAAGGGAAAAGCTAGTCTGGTCTGTGTCATGGTAACTTTTTAGTTAGTCGTTTCTTTTCGCTCAATCATGGTGGCGTTTATACATGTTCATAAGGAAAAGGAGTATTATATGCGCTAGTTCTATTTTCATTTTCTTCAGCTACATTTCCTGCAGTAAAACGATTCATTGAAGTTCTGGAGTTGACGGATGTTTTTTTTTTTTTTTTTTGTTCCGTATCGTAAACCTCAACCATTTTCGCACTTTTTCAATTTTTTATTTGCAATTCGTTGTGAAGCAGTGCTGGGTTCCTACATCCTTGTTCGACGCTTGTCGATGAGCCGGTGAATTTAACTGTGATTCTTCCTGGAATTTTTGCCCTTGATCAATAATTTGTAAAAATCTTTTCCCTAATGCTTCATTTTTATAGGCTTATTGCCTACAAACCCATAAAACCACTGCCTATAAAATCACTTCATGCGATCTCCCCGTGGCCTAGTGGCTAGCGCCTTAGATTCATAAGCGGGAGATAGAGGGTTCGATTCCCACCGGCTCTTTACGACAATTTCTCACTGCACCCTGGATGTCGGCGCTAATAGCCCAGTAGCATGACCATGCTCCGTAAAAAAAAAAATGTCCATGCACCGTTATGGGGGAACAAGGGTCACAAACGAATAACATAAAGAGATTAAAGGCTGCATTTCATTGAATAAAGAAGCTAATTCTAATTTTTATAGGAATCCATCGAGGGAGTAGAATGTAGGGGTCAGCGTTCTCCGCTGTAGAGAAATCCCCAAGAGATTGTAGGAAAACTGTGATAACATTTTATGTTGTGTGGAGGGTTGGATGTAGGGAAGGACGTAGCCACTCCTAGTCCAGACGCTCTCCTTTCTTCTTTCACTCCTCTAAAAAACAGCTGCTGTTTATGTTAGTGTAGAGATAAAGTATTTTCTCGGAAGAAAATTACTTGAAAACAGTGTGATAAAAAGAATTTCAGTATAGTTCTTTCAACGATGATTCTATTTAGCTTATCATTTAGTAATTACATTAAATTGTTATTAATATTCCTGGTAACTCTTAGGAATCATTTTATATTTGAGGAATAGGTCTGTTATTAAAAATAATTTAATGATAAGCTTTCTCGAATGCGTTATCAGTACGATGGGCCCTCATAGAGTTGGGACGTTTTAGCGCGGTTCTTCCCTCCCTCCATAGGGAAGAACCCCGCTTATAAGGTTGACCTCATAAAACCTCAATCCGGAAGTGCCGACTAGAAAATTTTGCGTTTCAGAACCCCTAGAGAACGGGGATATATATATATATATATATATATATATTTGTCTGTTCGCGGTCTAGCACAGCGAATAATGGGCCGATTTTGATGAACTTTGGTACAAAAACCTTTTGTCTAATTTGAAGTTCGTTAACCAGCAGAATCCGCCCACCGGAATATGGTTTTTGGAGGTACATTCGCGCGAAAAAAATCGTTACGCTTACTTAATATGCTTGCAAGTACTTATCATATACTAGGTTTATTGGTCTAGAAAAACGAATGTCGTTAAAGCAATAGCTTTAACCGTTTTTGAGAAAAATGGAAAAATGGTTATCGAATAAAGTTTTTGGTTTGGAAATACTTCTTGAGTTTGTCAACCAGTGGAATCAGCATTGCTGAAAACGGTATTTCGACAAAATGCATGCGATAAAATCGACAAACTGTAAATTATCGAAAAATAAGGCGTAATGATAAGAATAGAAATAGCTTTAGAAAACTTATCTGAACACAGTTCCTCTTCTCGCCATACTAACTAGTCTGCCAATGAATAAATAGGCTATATGCAATATTTTTTATGTATTATGATAGTCACAAACAATATTTATTTAAATAAATATAAATAAGTTAATTTTGTAAATTTTGAGTTGTAAATATCTGTGATGTATGCAGCGTTATTATTACAAAAAAAAAAAAGATCAGTCCCGTAACAGGCCACAAGGGCCCAGAGGGGCAGATACTGTAGAGGTATCTGATTCTTGACCGTACGGCACACTAGGGAGATAGTGTGGTCAACACTATGCTCCGGCCGCCTGATTTTCCCCTTGGCTGCTTCAACTGCTAGAGTCATTAGCACCCAAGGTACCCATTATTAATTAAAGGCTGGGTGAGCCTAGGGACGATCTGGGACCCCAAATCCAACCCTCGAACGGCAGCACTAGAAGAAAAAATCTTTAGTGCGCGCTCGGGTTTTGAACCTGGTCCTCCAGTTTATTAGTCGAGTGCTCTACCACTGAGCTAACCTCGCCCTCTTATTATTACAATATTATGGCAATTGTGATGATAGTCCAAAATTTCTGGTTCATTCCTTCAAATCCACCTAAATGCCTTTTGTAAGCATAATCCCCTTCTTTTATAGTTTTATCTGAGTTGTAATCTGGTGGACAAAATCTGTTATTTGATACAACTGTAGTACTTATGAAATATATATGGTTATTTTTAAATAGTAACTTAGTTCCGTACAATTTATCGAGAAATCCCCCGAATTTACTTACCAATTCTAATCTGAATGTCAAATTCCATTTAGATAAATCCAAATTTATTATCTCATAATTATTTACTTGTCCCCCAACTAAAACTAGGAGTTTATTTTGAACTTCTAGTTCATTAGAAGTCATTGATTGTTCTGTTAAATAAGTTAAAAATTGATCACTCGTGTTCTTTTCTCTACTGGTCTGGACAAGTCGCTGATTGAAAGTTTTGTTTCAGGAACGGTCTGCCTCCTCCAGATTTAATTTCTCTTTCTTTTGGACATAAATAAGATATACCATCTCTATCAATGTTATGGTGATTATTCTCTAATTCATAGATTTTCTGTTTGAGTTCATCACCTGATGATTCTAAAAATTTGACAAAACCTCTTTTAGGTTCATTGCTTGATCCTAGAGGTTTTGGTTTTTTATACAGTATCATGAATGCACAATGGTCGAAGTTTTCATACCAGTAATTTTTTGGTGATCCTACTGCTGTGTCTTTTATTAAATCCAACAAAGTAGGACTCAGATCATAATGGAATACTTGTAAAAATTCAATATGATTCCAAATGGTTGGAGAATGTAATTCTATTTTCCTTCCATGGATTAATTCATTTCTATCAAGTTCTGTTTTGAATTGGAATTTTTCTGGCACTTTAATAGGAGGATACTTTCCATGTCTTTTTCTATAATTTGTCAGAAACATAAATTTGAGCTGTCCTAATGCTTCATCAACTATTTGTTGATCAATTTTTACAGGTTCTGCACCTACTTTTTTAACATTTTTAAGTCCTTCTTTTACATTCAAACAAGGATGTCCAAAAGATTTTCTCAATCCTGTTAATTCCATTAACATTTTGGGATGCTCGGGATTGGATTTGTGCTGATCCATAGTCAAAGTTGAGAGACATCTAGGATTTATATGGTACTTGGTTAAAACAAGGAGCATATCATTTTTTGCTATTAGCTCTAAGTCTTGGATATCTTCAGGTGCATCAGTATTCAAAATTGTGCCCACACATAATGGTTCCCACGAGGCCAGAAAATCAAAAAAAAAAAATCATCTCCTTTCATCAGGGATCTTAATTCCTTCATAGTCTTTAGGATGAGCATTCCTTGTTCTAGAATTGAGAAATTATATTTTTTTTTTATCTGCATCACATAGCGCCCAATAAAGAATGAGATGAAATTCACATTGCACTTGATCCAGATAACACATCAACTGACTAGTAGGTAGGATTTGCCAACTATGAAGAAAACATTTATAGAAAGTTAAATCTGGGTCTACCAATAAATAATCTGTTGGGTTTAAGAACTCACCTCGATTTATATCTTTATAGCAAATTAAGTCTTTTAATTTTTCAACAGCTATTTTTCGCTTATAATAAAGATGTAATGTGTTTATTAAACTTTCATCTTTTAGGATGAACTTATCTGTATTGACCGTCCTCATATGGTAATACTCACTTTGTACCTTGAGATTTTCTCGGGCACTATTTAACAAAGCAATCATTTGTTTAAGAGTTGTTTTATGCGGGATGTCCTTTGTCAACTCGATTATAACTTTTTCTAGGCAAGTCCATTTATGGCATGTATCTTCCCGCAAAAAATTCTTTGGTTGTTTCTCGTTGATCAACAATGAAATCTGTTTGTGTCTATAACAGAAGAACTTTTTATTGTTTAGTAACATGTCAATTTCTTCATTCAAAATTGGTGAATTGAGGTGGCCTAGTAAATAACTTAATGGTTTGTGAATCATCTTCTGGCTATTAGTCTCTGATGAATCTGGAAAATCATCTAAGTCCATCAAATCCTGGTCATCAAGTTCTAGCTCCTGTTTTATGTCAAGATCTTGTAGCTCATTGTTATCTATTTCTATGTCCACCCCCCATCCTCTCATATTGGATGTATGGTGATTTTGGGTAATTAGACATTTTCTACCTTCTTGTAAATATCAATAGGATATTGTTGCATGTTAAATAAAAATTAGATTAATGATTGACTCTAGTAATAATGACATTAGTTATACTAATCACATTATATAAGGCCTACTCCTTGCTATGGGGAAACCTTTGGTGGAGTGAATAAAAGCTAGCAGTTGCTAGAACTAAGTATTTTCCAAGCAATTGCTTAGTTCCGAGTGAATAAAAAGGTTAGCTGCAGCTAGGCCTAGCACTTGCTTAGTGCACGGTTCCTAGCTGCAGCTAGGTAGAAGGTGTGAATAAAGAGCTGTGACTAGGTTCTAAGAGTAGCAATTGCTAAGGGAAAAGCTAGTCTGGTCTGTGTCATGGTAACTTTTTAGTTAGTCGTTTCTTTTCGCTCAATCATGGTGGCGTTTATACATGTTCATAAGGAAAAGGAGTATTATATGCGCTAGTTCTATTTTCATTTTCTTCAGCTACATTTCCTGCAGTAAAACGATTCATTGAAGTTCTGGAGTTGACGGATGTTTTTTTTTTTTTTTTTTTGTTCCGTATCGTAAACCTCAACCATTTTCGCACTTTTTCAATTTTTTATTTGCAATTCGTTGTGAAGCAGTGCTGGGTTCCTACATCCTTGTTCGACGCTTGTCGATGAGCCGGTGAATTTAACTGTGATTCTTCCTGGAATTTTTGCCCTTGATCAATAATTTGTAAAAATCTTTTCCCTAATGCTTCATTTTTATAGGCTTATTGCCTACAAACCCATAAAACCACTGCCTATAAAATCACTTCATGCGATCTCCCCGTGGCCTAGTGGCTAGCGCCTTAGATTCATAAGCGGGAGATAGAGGGTTCGATTCCCACCGGCTCTTTACGACAATTTCTCACTGCACCCTGGATGTCGGCGCTAATAGCCCAGTAGCATGACCATGCTCCGTAAAAAAAAAAATGTCCATGCACCGTTATGGGGGAACAAGGGTCACAAACGAATAACATAAAGAGATTAAAGGCTGCATTTCATTGAATAAAGAAGCTAATTCTAATTTTTATAGGAATCCATCGAGGGAGTAGAATGTAGGGGTCAGCGTTCTCCGCTGTAGAGAAATCCCCAAGAGATTGTAGGAAAACTGTGATAACATTTTATGTTGTGTGGAGGGTTGGATGTAGGGAAGGACGTAGCCACTCCTAGTCCAGACGCTCTCCTTTCTTCTTTCACTCCTCTAAAAAACAGCTGCTGTTTATGTTAGTGTAGAGATAAAGTATTTTCTCGGAAGAAAATTACTTGAAAACAGTGTGATAAAAAGAATTTCAGTATAGTTCTTTCAACGATGATTCTATTTAGCTTATCATTTAGTAATTACATTAAATTGTTATTAATATTCCTGGTAACTCTTAGGAATCATTTTATATTTGAGGAATAGGTCTGTTATTAAAAATAATTTAATGATAAGCTTTCTCGAATGCGTTATCAGTACGATGGGCCCTCATAGAGTTGGGACGTTTTAGCGCGGTTCTTCCCTCCCTCCATAGGGAAGAACCCCGCTTATAAGGTTGACCTCATAAAACCTCAATCCGGAAGTGCCGACTAGAAAATTTTGCGTTTCAGAACCCCTAGAGAACGGGGATATATATATATATATATATATATATATATATATATATATATATATTTGTCTGTTCGCGGTCTAGCACAGCGAATAATGGGCCGATTTTGATGAACTTTGGTACAAAAACCTTTTGTCTAATTTGAAGTTCGTTAACCAGCAGAATCCGCCCACCGGAATATGGTTTTTGGAGGTACATTCGCGCGAAAAAAATCGTTACGCTTACTTAATATGCTTGCAAGTACTTATCATATACTAGGTTTATTGGTCTAGAAAAACGAATGTCGTTAAAGCAATAGCTTTAACCGTTTTTGAGAAAAATGGAAAAATGGTTATCGAATAAAGTTTTTGGTTTGGAAATACTTCTTGAGTTTGTCAACCAGTGGAATCAGCATTGCTGAAAACGGTATTTCGACAAAATGCATGCGATAAAATCGACAAACTGTAAATTATCGAAAAATAAGGCGTAATGATAAGAATAGAAATAGCTTT
This sequence comes from Gonocerus acuteangulatus, assembly GCA_946811695.1. Taxonomy (NCBI): domain Eukaryota; kingdom Metazoa; phylum Arthropoda; class Insecta; order Hemiptera; family Coreidae; genus Gonocerus; species Gonocerus acuteangulatus. The sequence goes on from OX328129.1 coordinate 51,649,520, forward strand.
AGAAAACTTATCTGAACACAGTTCCTCTTCTCGCCATACTAACTAGTCTGCCAATGAATAAATAGGCTATATGCAATATTTTTTATGTATTATGATAGTCACAAACAATATTTATTTAAATAAATATAAATAAGTTAATTTTGTAAATTTTGAGTTGTAAATATCTGTGATGTATGCAGCGTTATTATTACAAAAAAAAAAAAGATCAGTCCCGTAACAGGCCACAAGGGCCCAGAGGGGCAGATACTGTAGAGGTATCTGATTCTTGACCGTACGGCACACTAGGGAGATAGTGTGGTCAACACTATGCTCCGGCCGCCTGATTTTCCCCTTGGCTGCTTCAACTGCTAGAGTCATTAGCACCCAAGGTACCCATTATTAATTAAAGGCTGGGTGAGCCTAGGGACGATCTGGGACCCCAAATCCAACCCTCGAACGGCAGCACTAGAAGAAAAAATCTTTAGTGCGCGCTCGGGTTTTGAACCTGGTCCTCCAGTTTATTAGTCGAGTGCTCTACCACTGAGCTAACCTCGCCCTCTTATTATTACAATATTATGGCAATTGTGATGATAGTCCAAAATTTCTGGTTCATTCCTTCAAATCCACCTAAATGCCTTTTGTAAGCATAATCCCCTTCTTTTATAGTTTTATCTGAGTTGTAATCTGGTGGACAAAATCTGTTATTTGATACAACTGTAGTACTTATGAAATATATATGGTTATTTTTAAATAGTAACTTAGTTCCGTACAATTTATCGAGAAATCCCCCGAATTTACTTACCAATTCTAATCTGAATGTCAAATTCCATTTAGATAAATCCAAATTTATTATCTCATAATTATTTACTTGTCCCCCAACTAAAACTAGGAGTTTATTTTGAACTTCTAGTTCATTAGAAGTCATTGATTGTTCTGTTAAATAAGTTAAAAATTGATCACTCGTGTTCTTTTCTCTACTGGTCTGGACAAGTCGCTGATTGAAAGTTTTGTTTCAGGAACGGTCTGCCTCCTCCAGATTTAATTTCTCTTTCTTTTGGACATAAATAAGATATACCATCTCTATCAATGTTATGGTGATTATTCTCTAATTCATAGATTTTCTGTTTGAGTTCATCACCTGATGATTCTAAAAATTTGACAAAACCTCTTTTAGGTTCATTGCTTGATCCTAGAGGTTTTGGTTTTTTATACAGTATCATGAATGCACAATGGTCGAAGTTTTCATACCAGTAATTTTTTGGTGATCCTACTGCTGTGTCTTTTATTAAATCCAACAAAGTAGGACTCAGATCATAATGGAATACTTGTAAAAATTCAATATGATTCCAAATGGTTGGAGAATGTAATTCTATTTTCCTTCCATGGATTAATTCATTTCTATCAAGTTCTGTTTTGAATTGGAATTTTTCTGGCACTTTAATAGGAGGATACTTTCCATGTCTTTTTCTATAATTTGTCAGAAACATAAATTTGAGCTGTCCTAATGCTTCATCAACTATTTGTTGATCAATTTTTACAGGTTCTGCACCTACTTTTTTAACATTTTTAAGTCCTTCTTTTACATTCAAACAAGGATGTCCAAAAGATTTTCTCAATCCTGTTAATTCCATTAACATTTTGGGATGCTCGGGATTGGATTTGTGCTGATCCATAGTCAAAGTTGAGAGACATCTAGGATTTATATGGTACTTGGTTAAAACAAGGAGCATATCATTTTTTGCTATTAGCTCTAAGTCTTGGATATCTTCAGGTGCATCAGTATTCAAAATTGTGCCCACACATAATGGTTCCCACGAGGCCAGAAAATCAAAAAAAAAAAATCATCTCCTTTCATCAGGGATCTTAATTCCTTCATAGTCTTTAGGATGAGCATTCCTTGTTCTAGAATTGAGAAATTATATTTTTTTTTTATCTGCATCACATAGCGCCCAATAAAGAATGAGATGAAATTCACATTGCACTTGATCCAGATAACACATCAACTGACTAGTAGGTAGGATTTGCCAACTATGAAGAAAACATTTATAGAAAGTTAAATCTGGGTCTACCAATAAATAATCTGTTGGGTTTAAGAACTCACCTCGATTTATATCTTTATAGCAAATTAAGTCTTTTAATTTTTCAACAGCTATTTTTCGCTTATAATAAAGATGTAATGTGTTTATTAAACTTTCATCTTTTAGGATGAACTTATCTGTATTGACCGTCCTCATATGGTAATACTCACTTTGTACCTTGAGATTTTCTCGGGCACTATTTAACAAAGCAATCATTTGTTTAAGAGTTGTTTTATGCGGGATGTCCTTTGTCAACTCGATTATAACTTTTTCTAGGCAAGTCCATTTATGGCATGTATCTTCCCGCAAAAAATTCTTTGGTTGTTTCTCGTTGATCAACAATGAAATCTGTTTGTGTCTATAACAGAAGAACTTTTTATTGTTTAGTAACATGTCAATTTCTTCATTCAAAATTGGTGAATTGAGGTGGCCTAGTAAATAACTTAATGGTTTGTGAATCATCTTCTGGCTATTAGTCTCTGATGAATCTGGAAAATCATCTAAGTCCATCAAATCCTGGTCATCAAGTTCTAGCTCCTGTTTTATGTCAAGATCTTGTAGCTCATTGTTATCTATTTCTATGTCCACCCCCCATCCTCTCATATTGGATGTATGGTGATTTTGGGTAATTAGACATTTTCTACCTTCTTGTAAATATCAATAGGATATTGTTGCATGTTAAATAAAAATTAGATTAATGATTGACTCTAGTAATAATGACATTAGTTATACTAATCACATTATATAAGGCCTACTCCTTGCTATGGGGAAACCTTTGGTGGAGTGAATAAAAGCTAGCAGTTGCTAGAACTAAGTATTTTCCAAGCAATTGCTTAGTTCCGAGTGAATAAAAAGGTTAGCTGCAGCTAGGCCTAGCACTTGCTTAGTGCACGGTTCCTAGCTGCAGCTAGGTAGAAGGTGTGAATAAAGAGCTGTGACTAGGTTCTAAGAGTAGCAATTGCTAAGGGAAAAGCTAGTCTGGTCTGTGTCATGGTAACTTTTTAGTTAGTCGTTTCTTTTCGCTCAATCATGGTGGCGTTTATACATGTTCATAAGGAAAAGGAGTATTATATGCGCTAGTTCTATTTTCATTTTCTTCAGCTACATTTCCTGCAGTAAAACGATTCATTGAAGTTCTGGAGTTGACGGATGTTTTTTTTTTTTTTTTTTTGTTCCGTATCGTAAACCTCAACCATTTTCGCACTTTTTCAATTTTTTATTTGCAATTCGTTGTGAAGCAGTGCTGGGTTCCTACATCCTTGTTCGACGCTTGTCGATGAGCCGGTGAATTTAACTGTGATTCTTCCTGGAATTTTTGCCCTTGATCAATAATTTGTAAAAATCTTTTCCCTAATGCTTCATTTTTATAGGCTTATTGCCTACAAACCCATAAAACCACTGCCTATAAAATCACTTCATGCGATCTCCCCGTGGCCTAGTGGCTAGCGCCTTAGATTCATAAGCGGGAGATAGAGGGTTCGATTCCCACCGGCTCTTTACGACAATTTCTCACTGCACCCTGGATGTCGGCGCTAATAGCCCAGTAGCATGACCATGCTCCGTAAAAAAAAAAATGTCCATGCACCGTTATGGGGGAAATGGCTGAATTCGAGAGGATATTGTTAGAAGTAGATAAAAAGGATATATGTGAACCTGAGGGGAAAATTAGATACCCTACAGACATGGATGGTGGAAGCTCAGCTCTACTCCTCTATGTATATGTAGAGATTGATGATATGTTTAGGGATGTCGGGGAAAACGTCTTAAGGGCTAAATGTAGATTTACAAGAAAGCTCGTAAGAATGATACGTGGCCGAGGATCTTCCTCGGTGGAGGAAAATAAAAATAAATTAACGAAAAATTAAATTTTTTATAATATATGTATTATTCTTTGCCATTTTAAAAGACAATTGAGAACAAGGGTCACAAACGAATAACATAAAGAGATTAAAGGCTGCATTTCATTGAATAAAGAAGCTAATTCTAATTTTTATAGGAATCCATCGAGGGAGTAGAATGTAGGGGTCAGCGTTCTCCGCTGTAGAGAAATCCCCAAGAGATTGTAGGAAAACTGTGATAACATTTTATGTTGTGTGGAGGGTTGGATGTAGGGAAGGACGTAGCCACTCCTAGTCCAGACGCTCTCCTTTCTTCTTTCACTCCTCTAAAAAACAGCTGCTGTTTATGTTAGTGTAGAGATAAAGTATTTTCTCGGAAGAAAATTACTTGAAAACAGTGTGATAAAAAGAATTTCAGTATAGTTCTTTCAACGATGATTCTATTTAGCTTATCATTTAGTAATTACATTAAATTGTTATTAATATTCCTGGTAACTCTTAGGAATCATTTTATATTTGAGGAATAGGTCTGTTATTAAAAATAATTTAATGATAAGCTTTCTCGAATGCGTTATCAGTACGATGGGCCCTCATAGAGTTGGGACGTTTTAGCGCGGTTCTTCCCTCCCTCCATAGGGAAGAACCCCGCTTATAAGGTTGACCTCATAAAACCTCAATCCGGAAGTGCCGACTAGAAAATTTTGCGTTTCAGAACCCCTAGAGAACGGGGATATATATATATATATATATATATATATATATTTGTCTGTTCGCGGTCTAGCACAGCGAATAATGGGCCGATTTTGATGAACTTTGGTACAAAAACCTTTTGTCTAATTTGAAGTTCGTTAACCAGCAGAATCCGCCCACCGGAATATGGTTTTTGGAGGTACATTCGCGCGAAAAAAATCGTTACGCTTACTTAATATGCTTGCAAGTACTTATCATATACTAGGTTTATTGGTCTAGAAAAACGAATGTCGTTAAAGCAATAGCTTTAACCGTTTTTGAGAAAAATGGAAAAATGGTTATCGAATAAAGTTTTTGGTTTGGAAATACTTCTTGAGTTTGTCAACCAGTGGAATCAGCATTGCTGAAAACGGTATTTCGACAAAATGCATGCGATAAAATCGACAAACTGTAAATTATCGAAAAATAAGGCGTAATGATAAGAATAGAAATAGCTTTAGAAAACTTATCTGAACACAGTTCCTCTTCTCGCCATACTAACTAGTCTGCCAATGAATAAATAGGCTATATGCAATATTTTTTATGTATTATGATAGTCACAAACAATATTTATTTAAATAAATATAAATAAGTTAATTTTGTAAATTTTGAGTTGTAAATATCTGTGATGTATGCAGCGTTATTATTACAAAAAAAAAAAAGATCAGTCCCGTAACAGGCCACAAGGGCCCAGAGGGGCAGATACTGTAGAGGTATCTGATTCTTGACCGTACGGCACACTAGGGAGATAGTGTGGTCAACACTATGCTCCGGCCGCCTGATTTTCCCCTTGGCTGCTTCAACTGCTAGAGTCATTAGCACCCAAGGTACCCATTATTAATTAAAGGCTGGGTGAGCCTAGGGACGATCTGGGACCCCAAATCCAACCCTCGAACGGCAGCACTAGAAGAAAAAATCTTTAGTGCGCGCTCGGGTTTTGAACCTGGTCCTCCAGTTTATTAGTCGAGTGCTCTACCACTGAGCTAACCTCGCCCTCTTATTATTACAATATTATGGCAATTGTGATGATAGTCCAAAATTTCTGGTTCATTCCTTCAAATCCACCTAAATGCCTTTTGTAAGCATAATCCCCTTCTTTTATAGTTTTATCTGAGTTGTAATCTGGTGGACAAAATCTGTTATTTGATACAACTGTAGTACTTATGAAATATATATGGTTATTTTTAAATAGTAACTTAGTTCCGTACAATTTATCGAGAAATCCCCCGAATTTACTTACCAATTCTAATCTGAATGTCAAATTCCATTTAGATAAATCCAAATTTATTATCTCATAATTATTTACTTGTCCCCCAACTAAAACTAGGAGTTTATTTTGAACTTCTAGTTCATTAGAAGTCATTGATTGTTCTGTTAAATAAGTTAAAAATTGATCACTCGTGTTCTTTTCTCTACTGGTCTGGACAAGTCGCTGATTGAAAGTTTTGTTTCAGGAACGGTCTGCCTCCTCCAGATTTAATTTCTCTTTCTTTTGGACATAAATAAGATATACCATCTCTATCAATGTTATGGTGATTATTCTCTAATTCATAGATTTTCTGTTTGAGTTCATCACCTGATGATTCTAAAAATTTGACAAAACCTCTTTTAGGTTCATTGCTTGATCCTAGAGGTTTTGGTTTTTTATACAGTATCATGAATGCACAATGGTCGAAGTTTTCATACCAGTAATTTTTTGGTGATCCTACTGCTGTGTCTTTTATTAAATCCAACAAAGTAGGACTCAGATCATAATGGAATACTTGTAAAAATTCAATATGATTCCAAATGGTTGGAGAATGTAATTCTATTTTCCTTCCATGGATTAATTCATTTCTATCAAGTTCTGTTTTGAATTGGAATTTTTCTGGCACTTTAATAGGAGGATACTTTCCATGTCTTTTTCTATAATTTGTCAGAAACATAAATTTGAGCTGTCCTAATGCTTCATCAACTATTTGTTGATCAATTTTTACAGGTTCTGCACCTACTTTTTTAACATTTTTAAGTCCTTCTTTTACATTCAAACAAGGATGTCCAAAAGATTTTCTCAATCCTGTTAATTCCATTAACATTTTGGGATGCTCGGGATTGGATTTGTGCTGATCCATAGTCAAAGTTGAGAGACATCTAGGATTTATATGGTACTTGGTTAAAACAAGGAGCATATCATTTTTTGCTATTAGCTCTAAGTCTTGGATATCTTCAGGTGCATCAGTATTCAAAATTGTGCCCACACATAATGGTTCCCACGAGGCCAGAAAATCAAAAAAAAAAAATCATCTCCTTTCATCAGGGATCTTAATTCCTTCATAGTCTTTAGGATGAGCATTCCTTGTTCTAGAATTGAGAAATTATATTTTTTTTTTATCTGCATCACATAGCGCCCAATAAAGAATGAGATGAAATTCACATTGCACTTGATCCAGATAACACATCAACTGACTAGTAGGTAGGATTTGCCAACTATGAAGAAAACATTTATAGAAAGTTAAATCTGGGTCTACCAATAAATAATCTGTTGGGTTTAAGAACTCACCTCGATTTATATCTTTATAGCAAATTAAGTCTTTTAATTTTTCAACAGCTATTTTTCGCTTATAATAAAGATGTAATGTATTTATTAAACTTTCATCTTTTAGGATGAACTTATCTGTATTGACCGTCCTCATATGGTAATACTCACTTTGTACCTTGAGATTTTCTCGGGCACTATTTAACAAAGCAATCATTTGTTTAAGAGTTGTTTTATGCGGGATGTCCTTTGTCAACTCGATTATAACTTTTTCTAGGCAAGTCCATTTATGGCATGTATCTTCCCGCAAAAAATTCTTTGGTTGTTTCTCGTTGATCAACAATGAAATCTGTTTGCGTCTATAACAGAAGAACTTTTTATTGTTTAGTAACATGTCAATTTCTTCATTCAAAATTGGTGAATTGAGGTGGCCTAGTAAATAACTTAATGGTTTGTGAATCATCTTCTGGCTATTAGTCTCTGATGAATCTGGAAAATCATCTAAGTCCATCAAATCCTGGTCATCAAGTTCTAGCTCCTGTTTTATGTCAAGATCTTGTAGCTCATTGTTATCTATTTCTATGTCCACCCCCCATCCTCTCATATTGGATGTATGGTGATTTTGGGTAATTAGACATTTTCTACCTTCTTGTAAATATCAATAGGATATTGTTGCATGTTAAATAAAAATTAGATTAATGATTGACTCTAGTAATAATGACATTAGTTATACTAATCACATTATATAAGGCCTACTCCTTGCTATGGGGAAACCTTTGGTGGAGTGAATAAAAGCTAGCAGTTGCTAGAACTAAGTATTTTCCAAGCAATTGCTTAGTTCCGAGTGAATAAAAAGGTTAGCTGCAGCTAGGCCTAGCACTTGCTTAGTGCACGGTTCCTAGCTGCAGCTAGGTAGAAGGTGTGAATAAAGAGCTGTGACTAGGTTCTAAGAGTAGCAATTGCTAAGGGAAAAGCTAGTCTGGTCTGTGTCATGGTAACTTTTTAGTTAGTCGTTTCTTTTCGCTCAATCATGGTGGCGTTTATACATGTTCATAAGGAAAAGGAGTATTATATGCGCTAGTTCTATTTTCATTTTCTTCAGCTACATTTCCTGCAGTAAAACGATTCATTGAAGTTCTGGAGTTGACGGATGTTTTTTTTTTTTTTTTTTTGTTCCGTATCGTAAACCTCAACCATTTTCGCACTTTTTCAATTTTTTATTTGCAATTCGTTGTGAAGCAGTGCTGGGTTCCTACATCCTTGTTCGACGCTTGTCGATGAGCCGGTGAATTTAACTGTGATTCTTCCTGGAATTTTTGCCCTTGATCAATAATTTGTAAAAATCTTTTCCCTAATGCTTCATTTTTATAGGCTTATTGCCTACAAACCCATAAAACCACTGCCTATAAAATCACTTCATGCGATCTCCCCGTGGCCTAGTGGCTAGCGCCTTAGATTCATAAGCGGGAGATAGAGGGTTCGATTCCCACCGGCTCTTTAAGACAATTTCTCACTGCACCCTGGATGTCGGCGCTAATAGCCCAGTAGCATGACCATGCTCCGTAAAAAAAAAAAATGTCCATGCACCGTTATGGGGGAAATGGCTGAATTCGAGAGGATATTGTTAGAAGTAGATAAAAAGGATATATGTGAACCTGAGGGGAAAATTAGATACCCTACAGACATGGATGGTGGAAGCTCAGCTCTACTCCTCTATGTATATGTAGAGATTGATGATATGTTTAGGGATGTCGGGGAAAACGTCTTAAGGGCTAAATGTAGATTTACAAGAAAGCTCGTAAGAATGATACGTGGCCGAGGATCTTCCTCGGTGGAGGAAAATAAAAATAAATTAACGAAAAATTAAATTTTTTATAATATATGTATTATTCTTTGCCATTTTAAAAGACAATTGAGAACAAGGGTCACAAACGAATAACATAAAGAGATTAAAGGCTGCATTTCATTGAATAAAGAAGCTAATTCTAATTTTTATAGGAATCCATCGAGGGAGTAGAATGTAGGGGTCAGCGTTCTCCGCTGTAGAGAAATCCCCAAGAGATTGTAGGAAAACTGTGATAACATTTTATGTTGTGTGGAGGGTTGGATGTAGGGAAGGACGTAGCCACTCCTAGTCCAGACGCTCTCCTTTCTTCTTTCACTCCTCTAAAAAACAGCTGCTGTTTATGTTAGTGTAGAGATAAAGTATTTTCTCGGAAGAAAATTACTTGAAAACAGTGTGATAAAAAGAATTTCAGTATAGTTCTTTCAACGATGATTCTATTTAGCTTATCATTTAGTAATTACATTAAATTGTTATTAATATTCCTGGTAACTCTTAGGAATCATTTTATATTTGAGGAATAGGTCTGTTATTAAAAATAATTTAATGATAAGCTTTCTCGAATGCGTTATCAGTACGATGGGCCCTCATAGAGTTGGGACGTTTTAGCGCGGTTCTTCCCTCCCTCCATAGGGAAGAACCCCGCTTATAAGGTTGACCTCATAAAACCTCAATCCGGAAGTGCCGACTAGAAAATTTTGCGTTTCAGAACCCCTAGAGAACGGGGATATATATATATATATATATATATATATATATTTGTCTGTTCGCGGTCTAGCACAGCGAATAATGGGCCGATTTTGATGAACTTTGGTACAAAAACCTTTTGTCTAATTTGAAGTTCGTTAACCAGCAGAATCCGCCCACCGGAATATGGTTTTTGGAGGTACATTCGCGCGAAAAAAATCGTTACGCTTACTTAATATGCTTGCAAGTACTTATCATATACTAGGTTTATTGGTCTAGAAAAACGAATGTCGTTAAAGCAATAGCTTTAACCGTTTTTGAGAAAAATGGAAAAATGGTTATCGAATAAAGTTTTTGGTTTGGAAATACTTCTTGAGTTTGTCAACCAGTGGAATCAGCATTGCTGAAAACGGTATTTCGACAAAATGCATGCGATAAAATCGACAAACTGTAAATTATCGAAAAATAAGGCGTAATGATAAGAATAGAAATAGCTTTAGAAAACTTATCTGAACACAGTTCCTCTTCTCGCCATACTAACTAGTCTGCCAATGAATAAATAGGCTATATGCAATATTTTTTATGTATTATGATAGTCACAAACAATATTTATTTAAATAAATATAAATAAGTTAATTTTGTAAATTTTGAGTTGTAAATATCTGTGATGTATGCAGCGTTATTATTACAAAAAAAAAAAAGATCAGTCCCGTAACAGGCCACAAGGGCCCAGAGGGGCAGATACTGTAGAGGTATCTGATTCTTGACCGTACGGCACACTAGGGAGATAGTGTGGTCAACACTATGCTCCGGCCGCCTGATTTTCCCCTTGGCTGCTTCAACTGCTAGAGTCATTAGCACCCAAGGTACCCATTATTAATTAAAGGCTGGGTGAGCCTAGGGACGATCTGGGACCCCAAATCCAACCCTCGAACGGCAGCACTAGAAGAAAAAATCTTTAGTGCGCGCTCGGGTTTTGAACCTGGTCCTCCAGTTTATTAGTCGAGTGCTCTACCACTGAGCTAACCTCGCCCTCTTATTATTACAATATTATGGCAATTGTGATGATAGTCCAAAATTTCTGGTTCATTCCTTCAAATCCACCTAAATGCCTTTTGTAAGCATAATCCCCTTCTTTTATAGTTTTATCTGAGTTGTAATCTGGTGGACAAAATCTGTTATTTGATACAACTGTAGTACTTATGAAATATATATGGTTATTTTTAAATAGTAACTTAGTTCCGTACAATTTATCGAGAAATCCCCCGAATTTACTTACCAATTCTAATCTGAATGTCAAATTCCATTTAGATAAATCCAAATTTATTATCTCATAATTATTTACTTGTCCCCCAACTAAAACTAGGAGTTTATTTTGAACTTCTAGTTCATTAGAAGTCATTGATTGTTCTGTTAAATAAGTTAAAAATTGATCACTCGTGTTCTTTTCTCTACTGGTCTGGACAAGTCGCTGATTGAAAGTTTTGTTTCAGGAACGGTCTGCCTCCTCCAGATTTAATTTCTCTTTCTTTTGGACATAAATAAGATATACCATCTCTATCAATGTTATGGTGATTATTCTCTAATTCATAGATTTTCTGTTTGAGTTCATCACCTGATGATTCTAAAAATTTGACAAAACCTCTTTTAGGTTCATTGCTTGATCCTAGAGGTTTTGGTTTTTTATACAGTATCATGAATGCACAATGGTCGAAGTTTTCATACCAGTAATTTTTTGGTGATCCTACTGCTGTGTCTTTTATTAAATCCAACAAAGTAGGACTCAGATCATAATGGAATACTTGTAAAAATTCAATATGATTCCAAATGGTTGGAGAATGTAATTCTATTTTCCTTCCATGGATTAATTCATTTCTATCAAGTTCTGTTTTGAATTGGAATTTTTCTGGCACTTTAATAGGAGGATACTTTCCATGTCTTTTTCTATAATTTGTCAGAAACATAAATTTGAGCTGTCCTAATGCTTCATCAACTATTTGTTGATCAATTTTTACAGGTTCTGCACCTACTTTTTTAACATTTTTAAGTCCTTCTTTTACATTCAAACAAGGATGTCCAAAAGATTTTCTCAATCCTGTTAATTCCATTAACATTTTGGGATGCTCGGGATTGGATTTGTGCTGATCCATAGTCAAAGTTGAGAGACATCTAGGATTTATATGGTACTTGGTTAAAACAAGGAGCATATCATTTTTTGCTATTAGCTCTAAGTCTTGGATATCTTCAGGTGCATCAGTATTCAAAATTGTGCCCACACATAATGGTTCCCACGAGGCCAGAAAATCAAAAAAAAAAAATCATCTCCTTTCATCAGGGATCTTAATTCCTTCATAGTCTTTAGGATGAGCATTCCTTGTTCTAGAATTGAGAAATTATATTTTTTTTTTATCTGCATCACATAGCGCCCAATAAAGAATGAGATGAAATTCACATTGCACTTGATCCAGATAACACATCAACTGACTAGTAGGTAGGATTTGCCAACTATGAAGAAAACATTTATAGAAAGTTAAATCTGGGTCTACCAATAAATAATCTGTTGGGTTTAAGAACTCACCTCGATTTATATCTTTATAGCAAATTAAGTCTTTTAATTTTTCAACAGCTATTTTTCGCTTATAATAAAGATGTAATGTGTTTATTAAACTTTCATCTTTTAGGATGAACTTATCTGTATTGACCGTCCTCATATGGTAATACTCACTTTGTACCTTGAGATTTTCTCGGGCACTATTTAACAAAGCAATCATTTGTTTAAGAGTTGTTTTATGCGGGATGTCCTTTGTCAACTCGATTATAACTTTTTCTAGGCAAGTCCATTTATGGCATGTATCTTCCCGCAAAAAATTCTTTGGTTGTTTCTCGTTGATCAACAATGAAATCTGTTTGTGTCTATAACAGAAGAACTTTTTATTGTTTAGTAACATGTCAATTTCTTCATTCAAAATTGGTGAATTGAGGTGGCCTAGTAAATAACTTAATGGTTTGTGAATCATCTTCTGGCTATTAGTCTCTGATGAATCTGGAAAATCATCTAAGTCCATCAAATCCTGGTCATCAAGTTCTAGCTCCTGTTTTATGTCAAGATCTTGTAGCTCATTGTTTTCTATTTCTATGTCCACCCCCATCCTCTCATATTGGATGTATGGTGATTTTGGGTAATTAGACATTTTCTACCTTCTTGTAAATATCAATAGGATATTGTTGCATGTTAAATAAAAATTAGATTAATGATTGACTCTAGTAATAATGACATTAGTTATACTAATCACATTATATAAGGCCTACTCCTTGCTATGGGGAAACCTTTGGTGGAGTGAATAAAAGCTAGCAGTTGCTAGAACTAAGTATTTTCCAAGCAATTGCTTAGTTCCGAGTGAATAAAAAGGTTAGCTGCAGCTAGGCCTAGCACTTGCTTAGTGCACGGTTCCTAGCTGCAGCTAGGTAGAAGGTGTGAATAAAGAGCTGTGACTAGGTTCTAAGAGTAGCAATTGCTAAGGGAAAAGCTAGTCTGGTCTGTGTCATGGTAACTTTTTAGTTAGTCGTTTCTTTTCGCTCAATCATGGTGGCGTTTATACATGTTCATAAGGAAAAGGAGTATTATATGCGCTAGTTCTATTTTCATTTTCTTCAGCTACATTTCCTGCAGTAAAACGATTCATTGAAGTTCTGGAGTTGACGGATGTTTTTTTTTTTTTTTTTGTTCCGTATCGTAAACCTCAACCATTTTCGCACTTTTTCAATTTTTTATTTGCAATTCGTTGTGAAGCAGTGCTGGGTTCCTACATCCTTGTTCGACGCTTGTCGATGAGCCGGTGAATTTAACTGTGATTCTTCCTGGAATTTTTGCCCTTGATCAATAATTTGTAAAAATCTTTTCCCTAATGCTTCATTTTTATAGGCTTATTGCCTACAAACCCATAAAACCACTGCCTATAAAATCACTTCATGCGATCTCCCCGTGGCCTAGTGGATAGCGCCTTAGATTCATAAGCGGGAGATAGAGGGTTCGATTCCCACCGGCTCTTTACGACAATTTCTCACTGCACCCTGGATGTCGGCGCTAATAGCCCAGTAGCATGACCATGCTCCGTAAAAAAAAAAATGTCCATGCACCGTTATGGGGGAAATGGCTGAATTCGAGAGGATATTGTTAGAAGTAGATAAAAAGGATATATGTGAACCTGAGGGGAAAAATAGATACCCTACAGACATGGATGGTGGAAGCTCAGCTCTACTCCTCTATGTATATGTAGAGATTGATGATATGTTTAGGGATGTCGGGGAAAACGTCTTAAGGGCTAAATGTAGATTTACAAGAAAGCTCGTAAGAATGATACGTGGCCGAGGATCTTCCTCGGTGGAGGAAAATAAAAATAAATTAACGAAAAATTAAATTTTTTATAATATATGTATTATTCTTTGCCATTTTAAAAGACAATTGAGAACAAGGGCCACAAACGAATAACATAAAGAGATTAAAGGCTGCATTTCATTGAATAAAGAAGCTAATTCTAATTTTTATAGGAATCCATCGAGGGAGTAGAATGTAGGGGTCAGCGTTCTCCGCTGTAGAGAAATCCCCAAGAGATTGTAGGAAAACTGTGATAACATTTTATGTTGTGTGGAGGGTTGGATGTAGGGAAGGACGTAGCCACTCCTAGTCCAGACGCTCTCCTTTCTTCTTTCACTCCTCTAAAAAACAGCTGCTGTTTATGTTAGTGTAGAGATAAAGTATTTTCTCGGAAGAAAATTACTTGAAAACAGTGTGATAAAAAGAATTTCAGTATAGTTCTTTCAACGATGATTCTATTTAGCTTATCATTTAGTAATTACATTAAATTGTTATTAATATTCCTGGTAACTCTTAGGAATCATTTTATATTTGAGGAATAGGTCTGTTATTATAAATAATTTAATGATAAGCTTTCTCGAATGCGTTATCAGTACGATGGGCCCTCATAGAGTTGGGACGTTTTAGCGCGGTTCTTCCCTCCCTCCATAGGGAAGAACCCCGCTTATAAGGTTGACCTCATAAAGCCTCAATCCGGAAGTGCCGACTAGAAAATCATCTCCTTTCATCAGGGATCTTAATTCCTTCATAGTCTTTAGGATGAGCATTCCTTGTTCTAGAATTGAGAAATTATATTTTTTTTTTATCTGCATCACATAGCGCCCAATAAAGAATGAGATGAAATTCACATTGCACTTGATCCAGATAACACATCAACTGACTAGTAGGTAGGATTTGCCAACTATGAAGAAAACATTTATAGAAAGTTAAATCTGGGTCTACCAATAAATAATCTGTTGGGTTAAGAACTCACCTCGATTTATATCTTTATAGCAAATTAAGTCTTTTAATTTTTCAACAGCTATTTTTCGCTTATAATAAAGATGTAATGTGTTTATTAAACTTTCATCTTTTAGGATGAACTTATCTGTATTGACCGTCCTCATATGGTAATACTCACTTTGTACCTTGAGATTTTCTCGGGCACTATTTAACAAAGCAATCATTTGTTTAAGAGTTGTTTTATGCGGGATGTCCTTTGTCAACTCGATTATAACTTTTTCTAGGCAAGTCCATTTATGGCATGTATCTTCCCGCAAAAAATTCTTTGGTTGTTTCTCGTTGATCAACAATGAAATCTGTTTGTGTCTATAACAGAAGAACTTTTTATTGTTTAGTAACATGTCAATTTCTTCATTCAAAATTGGTGAATTGAGGTGGCCTAGTAAATAACTTAATGGTTTGTGAATCATCTTCTGGCTATTAGTCTCTGATGAATCTGGAAAATCATCTAAGTCCATCAAATCCTGGTCATCAAGTTCTAGCTCCTGTTTTATGTCAAGATCTTGTAGCTCATTGTTTTCTATTTCTATGTCCACCCCCATCCTCTCATATTGGATGTATGGTGATTTTGGGTAATTAGACATTTTCTACCTTCTTGTAAATATCAATAGGATATTGTTGCAAGTTAAATAAAAATTAGATTAATGATTGACTCTAGTAATAATGACATTAGTTATACTAATCACATTATATAAGGCCTACTCCTTGCTATGGGGAAACCTTTGGTGGAGTGAATAAAAGCTAGCAGTTGCTAGAACTAAGTATTTTCCAAGCAATTGCTTAGTTCCGAGTGAATAAAAAGGTTAGCTGCAGCTAGGCCTAGCACTTGCTTAGTGCACGGTTCCTAGCTGCAGCTAGGTAGAAGGTGTGAATAAAGAGCTGTGACTAGGTTCTAAGAGTAGCAATTGCTAAGGGAAAAGCTAGTCTGGTCTGTGTCATGGTAACTTTTTAGTTAGTCGTTTCTTTTCGCTCAATCATGGTGGCGTTTATACATGTTCATAAGGAAAAGGAGTATTATATGCGCTAGTTCTATTTTCATTTTCTTCAGCTACATTTCCTGCAGTAAAACGATTCATTGAAGTTCTGGAGTTGACGGATGTTTTTTTTTTTTTTTTTTGTTCCGTATCGTAAACCTCAACCATTTTCGCACTTTTTCAATTTTTTATTTGCAATTCGTTGTGAAGCAGTGCTGGGTTCCTACATCCTTGTTCGACGCTTGTCGATGAGCCGGTGAATTTAACTGTGATTCTTCCTGGAATTTTTGCCCTTGATCAATAATTTGTAAAAATCTTTTCCCTAATGCTTCATTTTTATAGGCTTATTGCCTACAAACCCATAAAACCACTGCCTATAAAATCACTTCATGCGATCTCCCCGTGGCCTAGTGGCTAGCGCCTTAGATTCATAAGCGGGAGATAGAGGGTTCGATTCCCACCGGCTCTTTACGACAATTTCTCACTGCACCCTGGATGTCGGCGCTAATAGCCCAGTAGCATGACCATGCTCCGTAAAAAAAAAAAATGTCCATGCACCGTTATGGGGGAAATGGCTGAATTCGAGAGGATATTGTTAGAAGTAGATAAAAAGGATATATGTGAACCTGAGGGGAAAATTAGATACCCTACAGACATGGATGGTGGAAGCTCAGCTCTACTCCTCTATGTATATGTAGAGATTGATGATATGTTTAGGGATGTCGGGGAAAACGTCTTAAGGGCTAAATGTAGATTTACAAGAAAGCTCGTAAGAATGATACGTGGCCGAGGATCTTCCTCGGTGGAGGAAAATAAAAATAAATTAACGAAAAATTAAATTTTTTATAATATATGTATTATTCTTTGCCATTTTAAAAGACAATTGAGAACAAGGGTCACAAACGAATAACATAAAGAGATTAAAGGCTGCATTTCATTGAATAAAGAAGCTAATTCTAATTTTTATAGGAATCCATCGAGGGAGTAGAATGTAGGGGTCAGCGTTCTCCGCTGTAGAGAAATCCCCAAGAGATTGTAGGAAAACTGTGATAACATTTTATGTTGTGTGGAGGGTTGGATGTAGGGAAGGACGCAGCCACTCCTAGTCCAGACGCTCTCCTTTCTTCTTTCACTCCTCTAAAAAACAGCTGCTGTTTATGTTAGTGTAGAGATAAAGTATTTTCTCGGAAGAAAATTACTTGAAAACAGTGTGATAAAAAGAATTTCAGTATAGTTCTTTCAACGATGATTCTATTTAGCTTATCATTTAGTAATTACATTAAATTGTTATTAATATTCCTGGTAACTCTTAGGAATCATTTTATATTTGAGGAATAGGTCTGTTATTATAAATAATTTAATGATAAGCTTTCTCGAATGCGTTATCAGTACGATGGGCCCTCATAGAGTTGGGATGTTTTAGCGCGGTTCTTCCCTCCCTCCATAGGGAAGAACCCCGCTTATAAGGTTGACCTCATAAAACCTCAATCCGGAAGTGCCGACTAGAAAATTTTGCGTTTCAGAACCCCTAGAGAACGGGGATATATATATATATATATATATATATATATATATATATATATATATATTTGTCTGTTCGCGGTCTAGCACAGCGAATAATGGGCCGATTTTGATGAACTTTGGTACAAAAACCTTTTGTCTAATTTGAAGTTCGTTAACCAGCAGAATCCGCCCACCGGAATATGGTTTTTGGAGGTACATTCGCGCGAAAAAAATCGTTACGCTTACTTAATATGCTTGCAAGTACTTATCATATACTAGGTTTATTGGTCTAGAAAAACGAATGTCGTTAAAGCAATAGCTTTAACCGTTTTTGAGAAAAATGGAAAAATGGTTATCGAATAAAGTTTTTGGTTTGGAAATACTTCTTGAGTTTGTCAACCAGTGGAATCAGCATTGCTGAAAACGGTATTTCGACAAAATGCATGCGATAAAATCGACAAACTGTAAATTATCGAAAAATAAGGCGTAATGATAAGAATAGAAATAGCTTTAGAAAACTTATCTGAACACAGTTCCTCTTCTCGCCATACTAACTAGTCTGCCAATGAATAAATAGGCTATATGCAATATTTTTTATGTATTATGATAGTCACAAACAATATTTATTTAAATAAATATAAATAAGTTAATTTTGTAAATTTTGAGTTGTAAATATCTGTGATGTATGCAGCGTTATTATTACAAAAAAAAAAAAGATCAGTCCCGTAACAGGCCACAAGGGCCCAGAGGGGCAGATACTGTAGAGGTATCTGATTCTTGACCGTACGGCACACTAGGGAGATAGTGTGGTCAACACTATGCTCCGGCCGCCTGATTTTCCCCTTGGCTGCTTCAACTGCTAGAGTCATTAGCACCCAAGGTACCCATTATTAATTAAAGGCTGGGTGAGCCTAGGGACGATCTGGGACCCCAAATCCAACCCTCGAACGGCAGCACTAGAAGAAAAAATCTTTAGTGCGCGCTCGGGTTTTGAACCTGGTCCTCCAGTTTATTAGTCGAGTGCTCTACCACTGAGCTAACCTCGCCCTCTTATTATTACAATATTATGGCAATTGTGATGATAGTCCAAAATTTCTGGTTCATTCCTTCAAATCCACCTAAATGCCTTTTGTAAGCATAATCCCCTTCTTTTATAGTTTTATCTGAGTTGTAATCTGGTGGACAAAATCTGTTATTTGATACAACTGTAGTACTTATGAAATATATATGGTTATTTTTAAATAGTAACTTAGTTCCGTACAATTTATCGAGAAATCCCCCGAATTTACTTACCAATTCTAATCTGAATGTCAAATTCCATTTAGATAAATCCAAATTTATTATCTCATAATTATTTACTTGTCCCCCAACTAAAACTAGGAGTTTATTTTGAACTTCTAGTTCATTAGAAGTCATTGATTGTTCTGTTAAATAAGTTAAAAATTGATCACTCGTGTTCTTTTCTCTACTGGTCTGGACAAGTCGCTGATTGAAAGTTTTGTTTCAGGAACGGTCTGCCTCCTCCAGATTTAATTTCTCTTTCTTTTGGACATAAATAAGATATACCATCTCTATCAATGTTATGGTGATTATTCTCTAATTCATAGATTTTCTGTTTGAGTTCATCACCTGATGATTCTAAAAATTTGACAAAACCTCTTTTAGGTTCATTGCTTGATCCTAGAGGTTTTGGTTTTTTATACAGTATCATGAATGCACAATGGTCGAAGTTTTCATACCAGTAATTTTTTGGTGATCCTACTGCTGTGTCTTTTATTAAATCCAACAAAGTAGGACTCAGATCATAATGGAATACTTGTAAAAATTCAATATGATTCCAAATGGTTGGAGAATGTAATTCTATTTTCCTTCCATGGATTAATTCATTTCTATCAAGTTCTGTTTTGAATTGGAATTTTTCTGGCACTTTAATAGGAGGATACTTTCCATGTCTTTTTCTATAATTTGTCAGAAACATAAATTTGAGCTGTCCTAATGCTTCATCAACTATTTGTTGATCAATTTTTACAGGTTCTGCACCTACTTTTTTAACATTTTTAAGTCCTTCTTTTACATTCAAACAAGGATGTCCAAAAGATTTTCTCAATCCTGTTAATTCCATTAACATTTTGGGATGCTCGGGATTGGATTTGTGCTGATCCATAGTCAAAGTTGAGAGACATCTAGGATTTATATGGTACTTGGTTAAAACAAGGAGCATATCATTTTTTGCTATTAGCTCTAAGTCTTGGATATCTTCAGGTGCATCAGTATTCAAAATTGTGCCCACACATAATGGTTCCCACGAGGCCAGAAAATCAAAAAAAAAAAAATCATCTCCTTTCATCAGGGATCTTAATTCCTTCATAGTCTTTAGGATGAGCATTCCTTGTTCTAGAATTGAGAAATTATATTTTTTTTTTATCTGCATCACATAGCGCCCAATAAAGAATGAGATGAAATTCACATTGCACTTGATCCAGATAACACATCAACTGACTAGTAGGTAGGATTTGCCAACTATGAAGAAAACATTTATAGAAAGTTAAATCTGGGTCTACCAATAAATAATCTGTTGGGTTTAAGAACTCACCTCGATTTATATCTTTATAGCAAATTAAGTCTTTTAATTTTTCAACAGCTATTTTTCGCTTATAATAAAGATGTAATGTGTTTATTAAACTTTCATCTTTTAGGATGAACTTATCTGTATTGACCGTCCTCATATGGTAATACTCACTTTGTACCTTGAGATTTTCTCGGGCACTATTTAACAAAGCAATCATTTGTTGTTTGAGTTGTTTTATGCGGGATGTCCTTTGTCAACTCGATTATAACTTTTTCTAGGCAAGTCCATTTATGGCATGTATCTTCCCGCAAAAAATTCTTTGGTTGTTTCTCGTTGATCAACAATGAAATCTGTTTGTGTCTATAACAGAAGAACTTTTTATTGTTTAGTAACATGTCAATTTCTTCATTCAAAATTGGTGAATTGAGGTGGCCTAGTAAATAACTTAATGGTTTGTGAATCATCTTCTGGCTATTAGTCTCTGATGAATCTGGAAAATCATCTAAGTCCATCAAATCCTGGTCATCAAGTTCTAGCTCCTGTTTTATGTCAAGATCTTGTAGCTCATTGTTATCTATTTCTATGTCCACCCCCCATCCTCTCATATTGGATGTATGGTGATTTTGGGTAATTAGACATTTTCTACCTTCTTGTAAATATCAATAGGATATTGTTGCATGTTAAATAAAAATTAGATTAATGATTGACTCTAGTAATAATGACATTAGTTATACTAATCACATTATATAAGGCCTACTCCTTGCTATGGGGAAACCTTTGGTGGAGTGAATAAAAGCTAGCAGTTGCTAGAACTAAGTATTTTCCAAGCAATTGCTTAGTTCCGAGTGAATAAAAAGGTTAGCTGCAGCTAGGCCTAGCACTTGCTTAGTGCACGGTTCCTAGCTGCAGCTAGGTAGAAGGTGTGAATAAAGAGCTGTGACTAGGTTCTAAGAGTAGCAATTGCTAAGGGAAAAGCTAGTCTGGTCTGTGTCATGGTAACTTTTTAGTTAGTCGTTTCTTTTCGCTCAATCATGGTGGCGTTTATACATGTTCATAAGGAAAAGGAGTATTATATGCGCTAGTTCTATTTTCATTTTCTTCAGCTACATTTCCTGCAGTAAAACGATTCATTGAAGTTCTGGAGTTGACGGATGTTTTTTTTTTTTTTTTTTTGTTCCGTATCGTAAACCTCAACCATTTTCGCACTTTTTCAATTTTTTATTTGCAATTCGTTGTGAAGCAGTGCTGGGTTCCTACATCCTTGTTCGACGCTTGTCGATGAGCCGGTGAATTTAACTGTGATTCTTCCTGGAATTTTTGCCCTTGATCAATAATTTGTAAAAATCTTTTCCCTAATGCTTCATTTTTATAGGCTTATTGCCTACAAACCCATAAAACCACTGCCTATAAAATCACTTCATGCGATCTCCCCGTGGCCTAGTGGCTAGCGCCTTAGATTCATAAGCGGGAGATAGAGGGTTCGATTCCCACCGGCTCTTTACGACAATTTCTCACTGCACCCTGGATGTCGGCGCTAATAGCCCAGTAGCATGACCATGCTCCGTAAAAAAAAAAATGTCCATGCACCGTTATGGGGGAAATGGCTGAATTCGAGAGGATATTGTTAGAAGTAGATAAAAAGGATATATGTGAACCTGAGGGGAAAATTAGATACCCTACAGACATGGATGGTGGAAGCTCAGCTCTACTCCTCTATGTATATGTAGAGATTGATGATATGTTTAGGGATGTCGGGGAAAACGTCTTAAGGGCTAAATGTAGATTTACAAGAAAGCTCGTAAGAATGATACGTGGCCGAGGATCTTCCTCGGTGGAGGAAAATAAAAATAAATTAACGAAAAATTAAATTTTTTATAATATATGTATTATTCTTTGCCATTTTAAAAGACAATTGAGAACAAGGGTCACAAACGAATAACATAAAGAGATTAAAGGCTGCATTTCATTGAATAAAGAAGCTAATTCTAATTTTTATAGGAATCCATCGAGGGAGTAGAATGTAGGGGTCAGCGTTCTCCGCTGTAGAGAAATCCCCAAGAGATTGTAGGAAAACTGTGATAACATTTTATGTTGTGTGGAGGGTTGGATGTAGGGAAGGACGTAGCCACTCCTAGTCCAGACGCTCTCCTTTCTTCTTTCACTCCTCTAAAAAACAGCTGCTGTTTATGTTAGTGTAGAGATAAAGTATTTTCTCGGAAGAAAATTACTTGAAAACAGTGTGATAAAAAGAATTTCAGTATAGTTCTTTCAACGATGATTCTATTTAGCTTATCATTTAGTAATTACATTAAATTGTTATTAATATTCCTGGTAACTCTTAGGAATCATTTTATATTTGAGGAATAGGTCTGTTATTAAAAATAATTTAATGATAAGCTTTCTCGAATGCGTTATCAGTACGATGGGCCCTCATAGAGTTGGGACGTTTTAGCGCGGTTCTTCCCTCCCTCCATAGGGAAGAACCCCGCTTATAAGGTTGACCTCATAAAACCTCAATCCGGAAGTGCCGACTAGAAAATTTTGCGTTTCAGAACCCCTAGAGAACGGGGATATATATATATATATATATATATATATATATTTGTCTGTTCGCGGTCTAGCACAGCGAATAATGGGCCGATTTTGATGAACTTTGGTACAAAAACCTTTTGTCTAATTTGAAGTTCGTTAACCAGCAGAATCCGCCCACCGGAATATGGTTTTTGGAGGTACATTCGCGCGAAAAAAATCGTTACGCTTACTTAATATGCTTGCAAGTACTTATCATATACTAGGTTTATTGGTCTAGAAAAACGAATGTCGTTAAAGCAATAGCTTTAACCGTTTTTGAGAAAAATGGAAAAATGGTTATCGAATAAAGTTTTTGGTTTGGAAATACTTCTTGAGTTTGTCAACCAGTGGAATCAGCATTGCTGAAAACGGTATTTCGACAAAATGCATGCGATAAAATCGACAAACTGTAAATTATCGAAAAATAAGGCGTAATGATAAGAATAGAAATAGCTTTAGAAAACTTATCTGAACACAGTTCCTCTTCTCGCCATACTAACTAGTCTGCCAATGAATAAATAGGCTATATGCAATATTTTTTATGTATTATGATAGTCACAAACAATATTTATTTAAATAAATATAAATAAGTTAATTTTGTAAATTTTGAGTTGTAAATATCTGTGATGTATGCAGCGTTATTATTACAAAAAAAAAAAAGATCAGTCCCGTAACAGGCCACAAGGGCCCAGAGGGGCAGATACTGTAGAGGTATCTGATTCTTGACCGTACGGCACACTAGGGAGATAGTGTGGTCAACACTATGCTCCGGCCGCCTGATTTTCCCCTTGGCTGCTTCAACTGCTAGAGTCATTAGCACCCAAGGTACCCATTATTAATTAAAGGCTGGGTGAGCCTAGGGACGATCTGGGACCCCAAATCCAACCCTCGAACGGCAGCACTAGAAGAAAAAATCTTTAGTGCGCGCTCGGGTTTTGAACCTGGTCCTCCAGTTTATTAGTCGAGTGCTCTACCACTGAGCTAACCTCGCCCTCTTATTATTACAATATTATGGCAATTGTGATGATAGTCCAAAATTTCTGGTTCATTCCTTCAAATCCACCTAAATGCCTTTTGTAAGCATAATCCCCTTCTTTTATAGTTTTATCTGAGTTGTAATCTGGTGGACAAAATCTGTTATTTGATACAACTGTAGTACTTATGAAATATATATGGTTATTTTTAAATAGTAACTTAGTTCCGTACAATTTATCGAGAAATCCCCCGAATTTACTTACCAATTCTAATCTGAATGTCAAATTCCATTTAGATAAATCCAAATTTATTATCTCATAATTATTTACTTGTCCCCCAACTAAAACTAGGAGTTTATTTTGAACTTCTAGTTCATTAGAAGTCATTGATTGTTCTGTTAAATAAGTTAAAAATTGATCACTCGTGTTCTTTTCTCTACTGGTCTGGACAAGTCGCTGATTGAAAGTTTTGTTTCAGGAACGGTCTGCCTCCTCCAGATTTAATTTCTCTTTCTTTTGGACATAAATAAGATATACCATCTCTATCAATGTTATGGTGATTATTCTCTAATTCATAGATTTTCTGTTTGAGTTCATCACCTGATGATTCTAAAAATTTGACAAAACCTCTTTTAGGTTCATTGCTTGATCCTAGAGGTTTTGGTTTTTTATACAGTATCATGAATGCACAATGGTCGAAGTTTTCATACCAGTAATTTTTTGGTGATCCTACTGCTGTGTCTTTTATTAAATCCAACAAAGTAGGACTCAGATCATAATGGAATACTTGTAAAAATTCAATATGATTCCAAATGGTTGGAGAATGTAATTCTATTTTCCTTCCATGGATTAATTCATTTCTATCAAGTTCTGTTTTGAATTGGAATTTTTCTGGCACTTTAATAGGAGGATACTTTCCATGTCTTTTTCTATAATTTGTCAGAAACATAAATTTGAGCTGTCCTAATGCTTCATCAACTATTTGTTGATCAATTTTTACAGGTTCTGCACCTACTTTTTTAACATTTTTAAGTCCTTCTTTTACATTCAAACAAGGATGTCCAAAAGATTTTCTCAATCCTGTTAATTCCATTAACATTTTGGGATGCTCGGGATTGGATTTGTGCTGATCCATAGTCAAAGTTGAGAGACATCTAGGATTTATATGGTACTTGGTTAAAACAAGGAGCATATCATTTTTTGCTATTAGCTCTAAGTCTTGGATATCTTCAGGTGCATCAGTATTCAAAATTGTGCCCACACATAATGGTTCCCACGAGGCCAGAAAATCAAAAAAAAAAAATCATCTCCTTTCATCAGGGATCTTAATTCCTTCATAGTCTTTAGGATGAGCATTCCTTGTTCTAGAATTGAGAAATTATATTTTTTTTTTATCTGCATCACATAGCGCCCAATAAAGAATGAGATGAAATTCACATTGCACTTGATCCAGATAACACATCAACTGACTAGTAGGTAGGATTTGCCAACTATGAAGAAAACATTTATAGAAAGTTAAATCTGGGTCTACCAATAAATAATCTGTTGGGTTTAAGAACTCACCTCGATTTATATCTTTATAGCAAATTAAGTCTTTTAATTTTTCAACAGCTATTTTTCGCTTATAATAAAGATGTAATGTGTTTATTAAACTTTCATCTTTTAGGATGAACTTATCTGTATTGACCGTCCTCATATGGTAATACTCACTTTGTACCTTGAGATTTTCTCGGGCACTATTTAACAAAGCAATCATTTGTTTAAGAGTTGTTTTATGCGGGATGTCCTTTGTCAACTCGATTATAACTTTTTCTAGGCAAGTCCATTTATGGCATGTATCTTCCCGCAAAAAATTCTTTGGTTGTTTCTCGTTGATCAACAATGAAATCTGTTTGTGTCTATAACAGAAGAACTTTTTATTGTTTAGTAACATGTCAATTTCTTCATTCAAAATTGGTGAATTGAGGTGGCCTAGTAAATAACTTAATGGTTTGTGAATCATCTTCTGGCTATTAGTCTCTGATGAATCTGGAAAATCATCTAAGTCCATCAAATCCTGGTCATCAAGTTCTAGCTCCTGTTTTATGTCAAGATCTTGTAGCTCATTGTTATCTATTTCTATGTCCACCCCCCATCCTCTCATATTGGATGTATGGTGATTTTGGGTAATTAGACATTTTCTACCTTCTTGTAAATATCAATAGGATATTGTTGCATGTTAAATAAAAATTAGATTAATGATTGACTCTAGTAATAATGACATTAGTTATACTAATCACATTATATAAGGCCTACTCCTTGCTATGGGGAAACCTTTGGTGGAGTGAATAAAAGCTAGCAGTTGCTAGAACTAAGTATTTTCCAAGCAATTGCTTAGTTCCGAGTGAATAAAAAGGTTAGCTGCAGCTAGGCCTAGCACTTGCTTAGTGCACGGTTCCTAGCTGCAGCTAG
Organism: Gonocerus acuteangulatus; assembly: GCA_946811695.1. NCBI lineage: Eukaryota > Metazoa > Arthropoda > Insecta > Hemiptera > Coreidae > Gonocerus > Gonocerus acuteangulatus. The sequence continues at coordinate 51,675,608 of OX328129.1, forward strand.
GTAGAAGGTGTGAATAAAGAGCTGTGACTAGGTTCTAAGAGTAGCAATTGCTAAGGGAAAAGCTAGTCTGGTCTGTGTCATGGTAACTTTTTAGTTAGTCGTTTCTTTTCGCTCAATCATGGTGGCGTTTATACATGTTCATAAGGAAAAGGAGTATTATATGCGCTAGTTCTATTTTCATTTTCTTCAGCTACATTTCCTGCAGTAAAACGATTCATTGAAGTTCTGGAGTTGACGGATGTTTTTTTTTTTTTTTTTTTGTTCCGTATCGTAAACCTCAACCATTTTCGCACTTTTTCAATTTTTTATTTGCAATTCGTTGTGAAGCAGTGCTGGGTTCCTACATCCTTGTTCGACGCTTGTCGATGAGCCGGTGAATTTAACTGTGATTCTTCCTGGAATTTTTGCCCTTGATCAATAATTTGTAAAAATCTTTTCCCTAATGCTTCATTTTTATAGGCTTATTGCCTACAAACCCATAAAACCACTGCCTATAAAATCACTTCATGCGATCTCCCCGTGGCCTAGTGGCTAGCGCCTTAGATTCATAAGCGGGAGATAGAGGGTTCGATTCCCACCGGCTCTTTACGACAATTTCTCACTGCACCCTGGATGTCGGCGCTAATAGCCCAGTAGCATGACCATGCTCCGTAAAAAAAAAAATGTCCATGCACCGTTATGGGGGAAATGGCTGAATTCGAGAGGATATTGTTAGAAGTAGATAAAAAGGATATATGTGAACCTGAGGGGAAAATTAGATACCCTACAGACATGGATGGTGGAAGCTCAGCTCTACTCCTCTATGTATATGTAGAGATTGATGATATGTTTAGGGATGTCGGGGAAAACGTCTTAAGGGCTAAATGTAGATTTACAAGAAAGCTCGTAAGAATGATACGTGGCCGAGGATCTTCCTCGGTGGAGGAAAATAAAAATAAATTAACGAAAAATTAAATTTTTTATAATATATGTATTATTCTTTGCCATTTTAAAAGACAATTGAGAACAAGGGTCACAAACGAATAACATAAAGAGATTAAAGGCTGCATTTCATTGAATAAAGAAGCTAATTCTAATTTTTATAGGAATCCATCGAGGGAGTAGAATGTAGGGGTCAGCGTTCTCCGCTGTAGAGAAATCCCCAAGAGATTGTAGGAAAACTGTGATAACATTTTATGTTGTGTGGAGGGTTGGATGTAGGGAAGGACGTAGCCACTCCTAGTCCAGACGCTCTCCTTTCTTCTTTCACTCCTCTAAAAAACAGCTGCTGTTTATGTTAGTGTAGAGATAAAGTATTTTCTCGGAAGAAAATTACTTGAAAACAGTGTGATAAAAAGAATTTCAGTATAGTTCTTTCAACGATGATTCTATTTAGCTTATCATTTAGTAATTACATTAAATTGTTATTAATATTCCTGGTAACTCTTAGGAATCATTTTATATTTGAGGAATAGGTCTGTTATTAAAAATAATTTAATGATAAGCTTTCTCGAATGCGTTATCAGTACGATGGGCCCTCATAGAGTTGGGACGTTTTAGCGCGGTTCTTCCCTCCCTCCATAGGGAAGAACCCCGCTTATAAGGTTGACCTCATAAAACCTCAATCCGGAAGTGCCGACTAGAAAATTTTGCGTTTCAGAACCCCTAGAGAACGGGGATATATATATATATATATATATATTTGTCTGTTCGCGGTCTAGCACAGCGAATAATGGGCCGATTTTGATGAACTTTGGTACAAAAACCTTTTGTCTAATTTGAAGTTCGTTAACCAGCAGAATCCGCCCACCGGAATATGGTTTTTGGAGGTACATTCGCGCGAAAAAAATCGTTACGCGCTTACTTAATATGCTTGCAAGTACTTATCATATACTAGGTTTATTGGTCTAGAAAAACGAATGTCGTTAAAGCAATAGCTTTAACCGTTTTTGAGAAAAATGGAAAAATGGTTATCGAATAAAGTTTTTGGTTTGGAAATACTTCTTGAGTTTGTCAACCAGTGGAATCAGCATTGCTGAAAACGGTATTTCGACAAAATGCATGCGATAAAATCGACAAACTGTAAATTATCGAAAAATAAGGCGTAATGATAAGAATAGAAATAGCTTTAGAAAACTTATCTGAACACAGTTCCTCTTCTCGCCATACTAACTAGTCTGCCAATGAATAAATAGGCTATATGCAATATTTTTTATGTATTATGATAGTCACAAACAATATTTATTTAAATAAATATAAATAAGTTAATTTTGTAAATTTTGAGTTGTAAATATCTGTGATGTATGCAGCGTTATTATTACAAAAAAAAAAAAGATCAGTCCCGTAACAGGCCACAAGGGCCCAGAGGGGCAGATACTGTAGAGGTATCTGATTCTTGACCGTACGGCACACTAGGGAGATAGTGTGGTCAACACTATGCTCCGGCCGCCTGATTTTCCCCTTGGCTGCTTCAACTGCTAGAGTCATTAGCACCCAAGGTACCCATTATTAATTAAAGGCTGGGTGAGCCTAGGGACGATCTGGGACCCCAAATCCAACCCTCGAACGGCAGCACTAGAAGAAAAAATCTTTAGTGCGCGCTCGGGTTTTGAACCTGGTCCTCCAGTTTATTAGTCGAGTGCTCTACCACTGAGCTAACCTCGCCCTCTTATTATTACAATATTATGGCAATTGTGATGATAGTCCAAAATTTCTGGTTCATTCCTTCAAATCCACCTAAATGCCTTTTGTAAGCATAATCCCCTTCTTTTATAGTTTTATCTGAGTTGTAATCTGGTGGACAAAATCTGTTATTTGATACAACTGTAGTACTTATGAAATATATATGGTTATTTTTAAATAGTAACTTAGTTCCGTACAATTTATCGAGAAATCCCCCGAATTTACTTACCAATTCTAATCTGAATGTCAAATTCCATTTAGATAAATCCAAATTTATTATCTCATAATTATTTACTTGTCCCCCAACTAAAACTAGGAGTTTATTTTGAACTTCTAGTTCATTAGAAGTCATTGATTGTTCTGTTAAATAAGTTAAAAATTGATCACTCGTGTTCTTTTCTCTACTGGTCTGGACAAGTCGCTGATTGAAAGTTTTGTTTCAGGAACGGTCTGCCTCCTCCAGATTTAATTTCTCTTTCTTTTGGACATAAATAAGATATACCATCTCTATCAATGTTATGGTGATTATTCTCTAATTCATAGATTTTCTGTTTGAGTTCATCACCTGATGATTCTAAAAATTTGACAAAACCTCTTTTAGGTTCATTGCTTGATCCTAGAGGTTTTGGTTTTTTATACAGTATCATGAATGCACAATGGTCGAAGTTTTCATACCAGTAATTTTTTGGTGATCCTACTGCTGTGTCTTTTATTAAATCCAACAAAGTAGGACTCAGATCATAATGGAATACTTGTAAAAATTCAATATGATTCCAAATGGTTGGAGAATGTAATTCTATTTTCCTTCCATGGATTAATTCATTTCTATCAAGTTCTGTTTTGAATTGGAATTTTTCTGGCACTTTAATAGGAGGATACTTTCCATGTCTTTTTCTATAATTTGTCAGAAACATAAATTTGAGCTGTCCTAATGCTTCATCAACTATTTGTTGATCAATTTTTACAGGTTCTGCACCTACTTTTTTAACATTTTTAAGTCCTTCTTTTACATTCAAACAAGGATGTCCAAAAGATTTTCTCAATCCTGTTAATTCCATTAACATTTTGGGATGCTCGGGATTGGATTTGTGCTGATCCATAGTCAAAGTTGAGAGACATCTAGGATTTATATGGTACTTGGTTAAAACAAGGAGCATATCATTTTTTGCTATTAGCTCTAAGTCTTGGATATCTTCAGGTGCATCAGTATTCAAAATTGTGCCCACACATAATGGTTCCCACGAGGCCAGAAAATCAAAAAAAAAAAATCATCTCCTTTCATCAGGGATCTTAATTCCTTCATAGTCTTTAGGATGAGCATTCCTTGTTCTAGAATTGAGAAATTATATTTTTTTTTTATCTGCATCACATAGCGCCCAATAAAGAATGAGATGAAATTCACATTGCACTTGATCCAGATAACACATCAACTGACTAGTAGGTAGGATTTGCCAACTATGAAGAAAACATTTATAGAAAGTTAAATCTGGGTCTACCAATAAATAATCTGTTGGGTTTAAGAACTCACCTCGATTTATATCTTTATAGCAAATTAAGTCTTTTAATTTTTCAACAGCTATTTTTCGCTTATAATAAAGATGTAATGTGTTTATTAAACTTTCATCTTTTAGGATGAACTTATCTGTATTGACCGTCCTCATATGGTAATACTCACTTTGTACCTTGAGATTTTCTCGGGCACTATTTAACAAAGCAATCATTTGTTTAAGAGTTGTTTTATGCGGGATGTCCTTTGTCAACTCGATTATAACTTTTTCTAGGCAAGTCCATTTATGGCATGTATCTTCCCGCAAAAAATTCTTTGGTTGTTTCTCGTTGATCAACAATGAAATCTGTTTGTGTCTATAACAGAAGAACTTTTTATTGTTTAGTAACATGTCAATTTCTTCATTCAAAATTGGTGAATTGAGGTGGCCTAGTAAATAACTTAATGGTTTGTGAATCATCTTCTGGCTATTAGTCTCTGATGAATCTGGAAAATCATCTAAGTCCATCAAATCCTGGTCATCAAGTTCTAGCTCCTGTTTTATGTCAAGATCTTGTAGCTCATTGTTATCTATTTCTATGTCCACCCCCCATCCTCTCATATTGGATGTATGGTGATTTTGGGTAATTAGACATTTTCTACCTTCTTGTAAATATCAATAGGATATTGTTGCATGTTAAATAAAAATTAGATTAATGATTGACTCTAGTAATAATGACATTAGTTATACTAATCACATTATATAAGGCCTACTCCTTGCTATGGGGAAACCTTTGGTGGAGTGAATAAAAGCTAGCAGTTGCTAGAACTAAGTATTTTCCAAGCAATTGCTTAGTTCCGAGTGAATAAAAAGGTTAGCTGCAGCTAGGCCTAGCACTTGCTTAGTGCACGGTTCCTAGCTGCAGCTAGGTAGAAGGTGTGAATAAAGAGCTGTGACTAGGTTCTAAGAGTAGCAATTGCTAAGGGAAAAGCTAGTCTGGTCTGTGTCATGGTAACTTTTTAGTTAGTCGTTTCTTTTCGCTCAATCATGGTGGCGTTTATACATGTTCATAAGGAAAAGGAGTATTATATGCGCTAGTTCTATTTTCATTTTCTTCAGCTACATTTCCTGCAGTAAAACGATTCATTGAAGTTCTGGAGTTGACGGATGTTTTTTTTTTTTTTTTTTTGTTCCGTATCGTAAACCTCAACCATTTTCGCACTTTTTCAATTTTTTATTTGCAATTCGTTGTGAAGCAGTGCTGGGTTCCTACATCCTTGTTCGACGCTTGTCGATGAGCCGGTGAATTTAACTGTGATTCTTCCTGGAATTTTTGCCCTTGATCAATAATTTGTAAAAATCTTTTCCCTAATGCTTCATTTTTATAGGCTTATTGCCTACAAACCCATAAAACCACTGCCTATAAAATCACTTCATGCGATCTCCCCGTGGCCTAGTGGCTAGCGCCTTAGATTCATAAGCGGGAGATAGAGGGTTCGATTCCCACCGGCTCTTTACGACAATTTCTCACTGCACCCTGGATGTCGGCGCTAATAGCCCAGTAGCATGACCATGCTCCGTAAAAAAAAAAAATGTCCATGCACCGTTATGGGGGAAATGGCTGAATTCGAGAGGATATTGTTAGAAGTAGATAAAAAGGATATATGTGAACCTGAGGGGAAAATTAGATACCCTACAGACATGGATGGTGGAAGCTCAGCTCTACTCCTCTATGTATATGTAGAGATTGATGATATGTTTAGGGATGTCGGGGAAAACGTCTTAAGGGCTAAATGTAGATTTACAAGAAAGCTCGTAAGAATGATACGTGGCCGAGGATCTTCCTCGGTGGAGGAAAATAAAAATAAATTAACGAAAAATTAAATTTTTTATAATATATGTATTATTCTTTGCCATTTTAAAAGACAATTGAGAACAAGGGTCACAAACGAATAACATAAAGAGATTAAAGGCTGCATTTCATTGAATAAAGAAGCTAATTCTAATTTTTATAGGAATCCATCGAGGGAGTAGAATGTAGGGGTCAGCGTTCTCCGCTGTAGAGAAATCCCCAAGAGATTGTAGGAAAACTGTGATAACATTTTATGTTGTGTGGAGGGTTGGATGTAGGGAAGGACGCAGCCACTCCTAGTCCAGACGCTCTCCTTTCTTCTTTCACTCCTCTAAAAAACAGCTGCTGTTTATGTTAGTGTAGAGATAAAGTATTTTCTCGGAAGAAAATTACTTGAAAACAGTGTGATAAAAAGAATTTCAGTATAGTTCTTTCAACGATGATTCTATTTAGCTTATCATTTAGTAATTACATTAAATTGTTATTAATATTCCTGGTAACTCTTAGGAATCATTTTATATTTGAGGAATAGGTCTGTTATTATAAATAATTTAATGATAAGCTTTCTCGAATGCGTTATCAGTACGATGGGCCCTCATAGAGTTGGGATGTTTTAGCGCGGTTCTTCCCTCCCTCCATAGGGAAGAACCCCGCTTATAAGGTTGACCTCATAAAACCTCAATCCGGAAGTGCCGACTAGAAAATTTTGCGTTTCAGAACCCCTAGAGAACGGGGATATATATATATATATATATATATATATATATATATATATATATATATTTGTCTGTTCGCGGTCTAGCACAGCGAATAATGGGCCGATTTTGATGAACTTTGGTACAAAAACCTTTTGTCTAATTTGAAGTTCGTTAACCAGCAGAATCCGCCCACCGGAATATGGTTTTTGGAGGTACATTCGCGCGAAAAAAATCGTTACGCTTACTTAATATGCTTGCAAGTACTTATCATATACTAGGTTTATTGGTCTAGAAAAACGAATGTCGTTAAAGCAATAGCTTTAACCGTTTTTGAGAAAAATGGAAAAATGGTTATCGAATAAAGTTTTTGGTTTGGAAATACTTCTTGAGTTTGTCAACCAGTGGAATCAGCATTGCTGAAAACGGTATTTCGACAAAATGCATGCGATAAAATCGACAAACTGTAAATTATCGAAAAATAAGGCGTAATGATAAGAATAGAAATAGCTTTAGAAAACTTATCTGAACACAGTTCCTCTTCTCGCCATACTAACTAGTCTGCCAATGAATAAATAGGCTATATGCAATATTTTTTATGTATTATGATAGTCACAAACAATATTTATTTAAATAAATATAAATAAGTTAATTTTGTAAATTTTGAGTTGTAAATATCTGTGATGTATGCAGCGTTATTATTACAAAAAAAAAAAAGATCAGTCCCGTAACAGGCCACAAGGGCCCAGAGGGGCAGATACTGTAGAGGTATCTGATTCTTGACCGTACGGCACACTAGGGAGATAGTGTGGTCAACACTATGCTCCGGCCGCCTGATTTTCCCCTTGGCTGCTTCAACTGCTAGAGTCATTAGCACCCAAGGTACCCATTATTAATTAAAGGCTGGGTGAGCCTAGGGACGATCTGGGACCCCAAATCCAACCCTCGAACGGCAGCACTAGAAGAAAAAATCTTTAGTGCGCGCTCGGGTTTTGAACCTGGTCCTCCAGTTTATTAGTCGAGTGCTCTACCACTGAGCTAACCTCGCCCTCTTATTATTACAATATTATGGCAATTGTGATGATAGTCCAAAATTTCTGGTTCATTCCTTCAAATCCACCTAAATGCCTTTTGTAAGCATAATCCCCTTCTTTTATAGTTTTATCTGAGTTGTAATCTGGTGGACAAAATCTGTTATTTGATACAACTGTAGTACTTATGAAATATATATGGTTATTTTTAAATAGTAACTTAGTTCCGTACAATTTATCGAGAAATCCCCCGAATTTACTTACCAATTCTAATCTGAATGTCAAATTCCATTTAGATAAATCCAAATTTATTATCTCATAATTATTTACTTGTCCCCCAACTAAAACTAGGAGTTTATTTTGAACTTCTAGTTCATTAGAAGTCATTGATTGTTCTGTTAAATAAGTTAAAAATTGATCACTCGTGTTCTTTTCTCTACTGGTCTGGACAAGTCGCTGATTGAAAGTTTTGTTTCAGGAACGGTCTGCCTCCTCCAGATTTAATTTCTCTTTCTTTTGGACATAAATAAGATATACCATCTCTATCAATGTTATGGTGATTATTCTCTAATTCATAGATTTTCTGTTTGAGTTCATCACCTGATGATTCTAAAAATTTGACAAAACCTCTTTTAGGTTCATTGCTTGATCCTAGAGGTTTTGGTTTTTTATACAGTATCATGAATGCACAATGGTCGAAGTTTTCATACCAGTAATTTTTTGGTGATCCTACTGCTGTGTCTTTTATTAAATCCAACAAAGTAGGACTCAGATCATAATGGAATACTTGTAAAAATTCAATATGATTCCAAATGGTTGGAGAATGTAATTCTATTTTCCTTCCATGGATTAATTCATTTCTATCAAGTTCTGTTTTGAATTGGAATTTTTCTGGCACTTTAATAGGAGGATACTTTCCATGTCTTTTTCTATAATTTGTCAGAAACATAAATTTGAGCTGTCCTAATGCTTCATCAACTATTTGTTGATCAATTTTTACAGGTTCTGCACCTACTTTTTTAACATTTTTAAGTCCTTCTTTTACATTCAAACAAGGATGTCCAAAAGATTTTCTCAATCCTGTTAATTCCATTAACATTTTGGGATGCTCGGGATTGGATTTGTGCTGATCCATAGTCAAAGTTGAGAGACATCTAGGATTTATATGGTACTTGGTTAAAACAAGGAGCATATCATTTTTTGCTATTAGCTCTAAGTCTTGGATATCTTCAGGTGCATCAGTATTCAAAATTGTGCCCACACATAATGGTTCCCACGAGGCCAGAAAATCAAAAAAAAAAAATCATCTCCTTTCATCAGGGATCTTAATTCCTTCATAGTCTTTAGGATGAGCATTCCTTGTTCTAGAATTGAGAAATTATATTTTTTTTTTATCTGCATCACATAGCGCCCAATAAAGAATGAGATGAAATTCACATTGCACTTGATCCAGATAACACATCAACTGACTAGTAGGTAGGATTTGCCAACTATGAAGAAAACATTTATAGAAAGTTAAATCTGGGTCTACCAATAAATAATCTGTTGGGTTTAAGAACTCACCTCGATTTATATCTTTATAGCAAATTAAGTCTTTTAATTTTTCAACAGCTATTTTTCGCTTATAATAAAGATGTAATGTGTTTATTAAACTTTCATCTTTTAGGATGAACTTATCTGTATTGACCGTCCTCATATGGTAATACTCACTTTGTACCTTGAGATTTTCTCGGGCACTATTTAACAAAGCAATCATTTGTTTAAGAGTTGTTTTATGCGGGATGTCCTTTGTCAACTCGATTATAACTTTTTCTAGGCAAGTCCATTTATGGCATGTATCTTCCCGCAAAAAATTCTTTGGTTGTTTCTCGTTGATCAACAATGAAATCTGTTTGTGTCTATAACAGAAGAACTTTTTATTGTTTAGTAACATGTCAATTTCTTCATTCAAAATTGGTGAATTGAGGTGGCCTAGTAAATAACTTAATGGTTTGTGAATCATCTTCTGGCTATTAGTCTCTGATGAATCTGGAAAATCATCTAAGTCCATCAAATCCTGGTCATCAAGTTCTAGCTCCTGTTTTATGTCAAGATCTTGTAGCTCATTGTTATCTATTTCTATGTCCACCCCCCATCCTCTCATATTGGATGTATGGTGATTTTGGGTAATTAGACATTTTCTACCTTCTTGTAAATATCAATAGGATATTGTTGCATGTTAAATAAAAATTAGATTAATGATTGACTCTAGTAATAATGACATTAGTTATACTAATCACATTATATAAGGCCTACTCCTTGCTATGGGGAAACCTTTGGTGGAGTGAATAAAAGCTAGCAGTTGCTAGAACTAAGTATTTTCCAAGCAATTGCTTAGTTCCGAGTGAATAAAAAGGTTAGCTGCAGCTAGGCCTAGCACTTGCTTAGTGCACGGTTCCTAGCTGCAGCTAGGTAGAAGGTGTGAATAAAGAGCTGTGACTAGGTTCTAAGAGTAGCAATTGCTAAGGGAAAAGCTAGTCTGGTCTGTGTCATGGTAACTTTTTAGTTAGTCGTTTCTTTTCGCTCAATCATGGTGGCGTTTATACATGTTCATAAGGAAAAGGAGTATTATATGCGCTAGTTCTATTTTCATTTTCTTCAGCTACATTTCCTGCAGTAAAACGATTCATTGAAGTTCTGGAGTTGACGGATGTTTTTTTTTTTTTTTTTTGTTCCGTATCGTAAACCTCAACCATTTTCGCACTTTTTCAATTTTTTATTTGCAATTCGTTGTGAAGCAGTGCTGGGTTCCTACATCCTTGTTCGACGCTTGTCGATGAGCCGGTGAATTTAACTGTGATTCTTCCTGGAATTTTTGCCCTTGATCAATAATTTGTAAAAATCTTTTCCCTAATGCTTCATTTTTATAGGCTTATTGCCTACAAACCCATAAAACCACTGCCTATAAAATCACTTCATGCGATCTCCCCGTGGCCTAGTGGCTAGCGCCTTAGATTCATAAGCGGGAGATAGAGGGTTCGATTCCCACCGGCTCTTTACGACAATTTCTCACTGCACCCTGGATGTCGGCGCTAATAGCCCAGTAGCATGACCATGCTCCGTAAAAAAAAAAATGTCCATGCACCGTTATGGGGGAAATGGCTGAATTCGAGAGGATATTGTTAGAAGTAGATAAAAAGGATATATGTGAACCTGAGGGGAAAATTAGATACCCTACAGACATGGATGGTGGAAGCTCAGCTCTACTCCTCTATGTATATGTAGAGATTGATGATATGTTTAGGGATGTCGGGGAAAACGTCTTAAGGGCTAAATGTAGATTTACAAGAAAGCTCGTAAGAATGATACGTGGCCGAGGATCTTCCTCGGTGGAGGAAAATAAAAATAAATTAACGAAAAATTAAATTTTTTATAATATATGTATTATTCTTTGCCATTTTAAAAGACAATTGAGAACAAGGGTCACAAACGAATAACATAAAGAGATTAAAGGCTGCATTTCATTGAATAAAGAAGCTAATTCTAATTTTTATAGGAATCCATCGAGGGAGTAGAATGTAGGGGTCAGCGTTCTCCGCTGTAGAGAAATCCCCAAGAGATTGTAGGAAAACTGTGATAACATTTTATGTTGTGTGGAGGGTTGGATGTAGGGAAGGACGTAGCCACTCCTAGTCCAGACGCTCTCCTTTCTTCTTTCACTCCTCTAAAAAACAGCTGCTGTTTATGTTAGTGTAGAGATAAAGTATTTTCTCGGAAGAAAATTACTTGAAAACAGTGTGATAAAAAGAATTTCAGTATAGTTCTTTCAACGATGATTCTATTTAGCTTATCATTTAGTAATTACATTAAATTGTTATTAATATTCCTGGTAACTCTTAGGAATCATTTTATATTTGAGGAATAGGTCTGTTATTAAAAATAATTTAATGATAAGCTTTCTCGAATGCGTTATCAGTACGATGGGCCCTCATAGAGTTGGGACGTTTTAGCGCGGTTCTTCCCTCCCTCCATAGGGAAGAACCCCGCTTATAAGGTTGACCTCATAAAACCTCAATCCGGAAGTGCCGACTAGAAAATTTTGCGTTTCAGAACCCCTAGAGAACGGGGATATATATATATATATATATATATATATATTTGTCTGTTCGCGGTCTAGCACAGCGAATAATGGGCCGATTTTGATGAACTTTGGTACAAAAACCTTTTGTCTAATTTGAAGTTCGTTAACCAGCAGAATCCGCCCACCGGAATATGGTTTTTGGAGGTACATTCGCGCGAAAAAAATCGTTACGCTTACTTAATATGCTTGCAAGTACTTATCATATACTAGGTTTATTGGTCTAGAAAAACGAATGTCGTTAAAGCAATAGCTTTAACCGTTTTTGAGAAAAATGGAAAAATGGTTATCGAATAAAGTTTTTGGTTTGGAAATACTTCTTGAGTTTGTCAACCAGTGGAATCAGCATTGCTGAAAACGGTATTTCGACAAAATGCATGCGATAAAATCGTCAAACTGTAAATTATCGAAAAATAAGGCGTAATGATAAGAATAGAAATAGCTTTAGAAAACTTATCTGAACACAGTTCCTCTTCTCGCCATACTAACTAGTCTGCCAATGAATAAATAGGCTATATGCAATATTTTTTATGTATTATGATAGTCACAAACAATATTTATTTAAATAAATATAAATAAGTTAATTTTGTAAATTTTGAGTTGTAAATATCTGTGATGTATGCAGCGTTATTATTACAAAAAAAAAAAAGATCAGTCCCGTAACAGGCCACAAGGGCCCAGAGGGGCAGATACTGTAGAGGTATCTGATTCTTGACCGTACGGCACACTAGGGAGATAGTGTGGTCAACACTATGCTCCGGCCGCCTGATTTTCCCCTTGGCTGCTTCAACTGCTAGAGTCATTAGCACCCAAGGTACCCATTATTAATTAAAGGCTGGGTGAGCCTAGGGACGATCTGGGACCCCAAATCCAACCCTCGAACGGCAGCACTAGAAGAAAAAATCTTTAGTGCGCGCTCGGGTTTTGAACCTGGTCCTCCAGTTTATTAGTCGAGTGCTCTACCACTGAGCTAACCTCGCCCTCTTATTATTACAATATTATGGCAATTGTGATGATAGTCCAAAATTTCTGGTTCATTCCTTCAAATCCACCTAAATGCCTTTTGTAAGCATAATCCCCTTCTTTTATAGTTTTATCTGAGTTGTAATCTGGTGGACAAAATCTGTTATTTGATACAACTGTAGTACTTATGAAATATATATGGTTATTTTTAAATAGTAACTTAGTTCCGTACAATTTATCGAGAAATCCCCCGAATTTACTTACCAATTCTAATCTGAATGTCAAATTCCATTTAGATAAATCCAAATTTATTATCTCATAATTATTTACTTGTCCCCCAACTAAAACTAGGAGTTTATTTTGAACTTCTAGTTCATTAGAAGTCATTGATTGTTCTGTTAAATAAGTTAAAAATTGATCACTCGTGTTCTTTTCTCTACTGGTCTGGACAAGTCGCTGATTGAAAGTTTTGTTTCAGGAACGGTCTGCCTCCTCCAGATTTAATTTCTCTTTCTTTTGGACATAAATAAGATATACCATCTCTATCAATGTTATGGTGATTATTCTCTAATTCATAGATTTTCTGTTTGAGTTCATCACCTGATGATTCTAAAAATTTGACAAAACCTCTTTTAGGTTCATTGCTTGATCCTAGAGGTTTTGGTTTTTTATACAGTATCATGAATGCACAATGGTCGAAGTTTTCATACCAGTAATTTTTTGGTGATCCTACTGCTGTGTCTTTTATTAAATCCAACAAAGTAGGACTCAGATCATAATGGAATACTTGTAAAAATTCAATATGATTCCAAATGGTTGGAGAATGTAATTCTATTTTCCTTCCATGGATTAATTCATTTCTATCAAGTTCTGTTTTGAATTGGAATTTTTCTGGCACTTTAATAGGAGGATACTTTCCATGTCTTTTTCTATAATTTGTCAGAAACATAAATTTGAGCTGTCCTAATGCTTCATCAACTATTTGTTGATCAATTTTTACAGGTTCTGCACCTACTTTTTTAACATTTTTAAGTCCTTCTTTTACATTCAAACAAGGATGTCCAAAAGATTTTCTCAATCCTGTTAATTCCATTAACATTTTGGGATGCTCGGGATTGGATTTGTGCTGATCCATAGTCAAAGTTGAGAGACATCTAGGATTTATATGGTACTTGGTTAAAACAAGGAGCATATCATTTTTTGCTATTAGCTCTAAGTCTTGGATATCTTCAGGTGCATCAGTATTCAAAATTGTGCCCACACATAATGGTTCCCACGAGGCCAGAAAATCAAAAAAAAAAATCATCTCCTTTCATCAGGGATCTTAATTCCTTCATAGTCTTTAGGATGAGCATTCCTTGTTCTAGAATTGAGAAATTATATTTTTTTTTTATCTGCATCACATAGCGCCCAATAAAGAATGAGATGAAATTCACATTGCACTTGATCCAGATAACACATCAACTGACTAGTAGGTAGGATTTGCCAACTATGAAGAAAACATTTATAGAAAGTTAAATCTGGGTCTACCAATAAATAATCTGTTGGGTTAAGAACTCACCTCGATTTATATCTTTATAGCAAATTAAGTCTTTTAATTTTTCAAGAGCTATTTTTCGCTTATAATAAAGATGTAATGTGTTTATTAAACTTTCATCTTTTAGGATGAACTTATCTGTATTGACCGTCCTCATATGGTAATACTCACTTTGTACCTTGAGATTTTCTCGGGCACTATTTAACAAAGCAATCATTTGTTTAAGAGTTGTTTTATGCGGGATGTCCTTTGTCAACTCGATTATAACTTTTTCTAGGCAAGTCCATTTATGGCATGTATCTTCCCGCAAAAAATTCTTTGGTTGTTTCTCGTTGATCAACAATGAAATCTGTTTGTGTCTATAACAGAAGAACTTTTTATTGTTTAGTAACATGTCAATTTCTTCATTCAAAATTGGTGAATTGAGGTGGCCTAGTAAATAACTTAATGGTTTGTGAATCATCTTCTGGCTATTAGTCTCTGATGAATCTGGAAAATCATCTAAGTCCATCAAATCCTGGTCATCAAGTTCTAGCTCCTGTTTTATGTCAAGATCTTGTAGCTCATTGTTTTCTATTTCTATGTCCACCCCCATCCTCTCATATTGGATGTATGGTGATTTTGGGTAATTAGACATTTTCTACCTTCTTGTAAATATCAATAGGATATTGTTGCATGTTAAATAAAAATTAGATTAATGATTGACTCTAGTAATAATGACATTAGTTATACTAATCACATTATATAAGGCCTACTCCTTGCTATGGGGAAACCTTTGGTGGAGTGAATAAAAGCTAGCAGTTGCTAGAACTAAGTATTTTCCAAGCAATTGCTTAGTTCCGAGTGAATAAAAAGGTTAGCTGCAGCTAGGCCTAGCACTTGCTTAGTGCACGGTTCCTAGCTGCAGCTAGGTAGAAGGTGTGAATAAAGAGCTGTGACTAGGTTCTAAGAGTAGCAATTGCTAAGGGAAAAGCTAGTCTGGTCTGTGTCATGGTAACTTTTTAGTTAGTCGTTTCTTTTCGCTCAATCATGGTGGCGTTTATACATGTTCATAAGGAAAAGGAGTATTATATGCGCTAGTTCTATTTTCATTTTCTTCAGCTACATTTCCTGCAGTAAAACGATTCATTGAAGTTCTGGAGTTGACGGATGTTTTTTTTTTTTTTTTTTGTTCCGTATCGTAAACCTCAACCATTTTCGCACTTTTTCAATTTTTTATTTGCAATTCGTTGTGAAGCAGTGCTGGGTTCCTACATCCTTGTTCGACGCTTGTCGATGAGCCGGTGAATTTAACTGTGATTCTTCCTGGAATTTTTGCCCTTGATCAATAATTTGTAAAAATCTTTTCCCTAATGCTTCATTTTTGAAGCATGACCATGCTCCGTAAAAAAAAAAATGTCCATGCACCGTTATGGGAGAAATGGCTGAATTCGAGAGGATATTGTTAGAAGTAGATAAAAAGGATATATGTGAACCTGAGGGGAAAATTAGATACCCTACAGACATGGATGGTGGAAGCTCAGCTCTACTCCTCTATGTATATGTAGAGATTGATGATATGTTTAGGGATGTCGGGGAAAACGTCTTAAGGGCTAAATGTAGATTTACAAGAAAGCTCGTAAGAATGATACGTGGCCGAGGATCTTCCTCGGTGGAGGAAAATAAAAATAAATTAACGAAAAATTAAATTTTTTATAATATATGTATTATTCTTTGCCATTTTAAAAGACAATTGAGAACAAGGGCCACAAACGAATAACATAAAGAGATTAAAGGCTGCATTTCATTGAATAAAGAAGCTAATTCTAATTTTTATAGGAATCCATCGAGGGAGTAGAATGTAGGGGTCAGCGTTCTCCGCTGTAGAGAAATCCCCAAGAGATTGTAGGAAAACTGTGATAACATTTTATGTTGTGTGGAGGGTTGGATGTAGGGAAGGACGTAGCCACTCCTAGTCCAGACGCTCTCCTTTCTTCTTTCACTCCTCTAAAAAACAGCTGCTGTTTATGTTAGTGTAGAGATAAAGTATTTTCTCGGAAGAAAATTACTTGAAAACAGTGTGATAAAAAGAATTTCAGTATAGTTCTTTCAACGATGATTCTATTTAGCTTATCATTTAGTAATTACATTAAATTGTTATTAATATTCCTGGTAACTCTTAGGAATCATTTTATATTTGAGGAATAGGTCTGTTATTATAAATAATTTAATGATAAGCTTTCTCGAATGCGTTATCAGTACGATGGGCCCTCATAGAGTTGGGACGTTTTAGCGCGGTTCTTCCCTCCCTCCATAGGGAAGAACCCCGCTTATAAGGTTGACCTCATAAAGCCTCAATCCGGAAGTGCCGACTAGAAAATTTTGCGTTTCAGAACCCCTAGAGAACGGGGATATATATATATATATATATATATATATATATATATATATATATTTGTCTGTTCGCGGTCTAGCACAGCGAATAATGGGCCGATTTTGATGAACTTTGGTACAAAAACCTTTTGTCTAATTTGAAGTTCGTTAACCAGCAGAATCCGCCCACCGGAATATGGTTTTTGGAGGTACATTCGCGCGAAAAAAATCGTTACGCTTACTTAATATGCTTGCAAGTACTTATCATATACTAAGTTTATTGGTCTAGAAAAACGAATGTCGTTAAAGCAATAGCTTTAACCGTTTTTGAGAAAAATGGAAAAATGGTTATCGAATAAAGTTTTTGGTTTGAGTGTTTAGAATCATGGGATTCAGTTAAAATATTTCCTGCGTTTTTGAAATTCATATTAACAATGATTTTTAAATTTTGGTTACGTTTGGAGTTTAGGAAGGATTAGAATAAAATATTTTATTTTTAGACATGAAAAGTTTTGGGTACTTCGTATATTTTCCTTAATAAGTATCTCGAAAACGGTTGAAAATCTTGGTAAGCGCAAGGTCACCATTCGAAAGCTTATAAATGCTTTTCAAAAGAGATTCTGAAGTAATTTTCGATTAGTCGATGTCAATCGGAGAAATAAGTGCTTAAAACTTTAAATGTGTTTGTTTTGTTCTTTTGAACGGGTTTTCGTAGTTGTTTAGCTCCCTTTTTAAGTGTTTGTTTTAAATTGCATTTATGTTTAGAAATAGTTTTATAGTAAAAGAAGTCAAGAAAATTAGAAACATTTTGATATTTTTGAATACATTGAGTTATGAAATAAGAATTTCATGGCTCTAGCAGTGGGGCCTGGCCAAGCCAGCTTTAGGGTGTTCCAGGTATAAGGGTACGCTGGCCCTTTGTCACCGGTCAAAAAACTTTTCAAGAAAGATCGAACCAAAATAATAAGTGTTTCTATTTCATTCTTTCTAAATTAGACTCGGGATAAAAACGGAACCGCGCTAAGATGACGCAGTTCCTGCGAATCGGACTTTTATACGTTAGAGATGGTGAAGGAGTCGGGACAAGATATCAAGATTGGCAGTGAGGGGATAGAGCAGAAACTAGTTGTACGGACAACTTAAGATATCTTGAATGCAACTGTACGGTTGGAGGGAATATGAAGGTCGTAAAGATGGCGAGAATGTGTATGAAAGTCAAAAATTAAATGACCTTGGTAAAAGATTGAAAGAAAAAGTCTGTAGAAAAGGAAGAGCCTCAGTTTCTTCTGGTTGAGTCCTGATATGTGGGAATCTGGGGATTCGGTGTGTAAAATGATTTTATAAACAGAAAAATTTTACCAGGCTTTTAAGTTTGGCTTCGATTTTGCCTGATATCCCACTGTTTACCGAACTGTTGTTATGCTAAAATCAAGTGAAGGCATAAGACAAGAAATCACACGAAGTTGACGGCGGGAGAGGTTTGCTGGAAATTTGGGATATGTGATTTTCCAGGAACGGGTTTGATCCAATATAATTACCAGAATTTTATTTTATTTTGCGAGAAAGAAGGCATTATAACTTTTAAGAATGGCAGGAACCTTTAAGAATGGCTTAACGTTGTTCACGGCTAGCTTATTAGCTGGTGCCTACACATCCAATGTTTTATTTCAGCTTATCGCCTGCAACTCGTAGAGAGCTTAAAGGAAAAGTTATTTTGAAGTAAAATCAAAATTGCAATTTGAGTTAGTTTTTTCATTCATTATACTTGATAAATATAAGAAACTGTTCACTGAAACCTCCACTCTGGTGTAAACTATTGTTATCATGCAAGCTTAGACTCTCCTACAACTTACATTACATCCCTATCTTTTTAAAAATAAATTACAAATGTGTACAAATTATGAAAAGTTCAATTCAGGCCATATCAAGAACCTTTTACTGCCCATTTCTTTGTAAGTGTTAATAAATTTATTTATTTTCCGCCATAAATTTTCTGCCTTTACTCCTATCCACCATTGGATGTCACTGACATGACTATAAATAGAAACACTAAGTTCGCAACGTAAACGTCAAAAAAATTATTAATCTATATCCGTTATTATGATCCATTTCCAGGAAGGTCTGTCTGGTTTCTGAAATTAATTCGCTCCTAATTGGAAGCGTTGTTGAAGGAAAGTTTGTTTTGTTTGAGGCAGAAGGAATAACAATGGCCAGCTTGGTTCGTCGACCAACACGTACAGAGCAATTTACATTTTGGAAGTTGCTTCCTCTCCGACCAACATAACATTTCCCCCGAAAGTTTCGTATAATACCGCCATGTCACTCGGAAAACTTATGATGGATGCTTTTTGGAAATGTAATCTGTGTCCGAGTGTAACGGATTACATCAATATTGAATTTAGAATTTATTCTCCGGCATTGATATAAAACTTCAATGATGAGCATGTTATTTTGATAGTCAACCCTGATTGAGCTGCATCAATCTTCCTAAAGTCAAACATGATGGTCCTGCATCAATCGTCCTAAAGTCAAACTTGATGGTCTTGCATCAATCGTCCTAGTGCTATACATGGTGGTTGTGCATCAATCGTGCTAGTGCTATACATGATCGTTTTGCATCAATCGTCCTAGTGCTATACATGGTGGTTGTGCATCAATCGTCCTAGTGCTATACATGATGGTTGTGCATCAATCGTCCTAGTGCTATACATGGTGGTTGTGCATCAATCGTCCTAAAGTAAAACTTCATGGTCTTGCATCAATCGTCATATGGACAAACATGATGGTCGTGCATCAATCGTCTATTAAAAAATTTAATTTATACCTTTCTGTTTTTTAGTACTGTACTTTTACTTATATATATAAGTTAATCCGTTGTTTTAGCTTTTATTTACAATACGTCAAACACCAAATAACTACGTGGTTAGTTTAGCTAGTTACTAGGTTTTGTATTTTTTTACCCAAAACAATCCAACAAAATTAGAGCTGTATAAAACGTTAGCTGTTATTTAAACCATTGTAAAACATTAACTCACATAAAGTTCCTGGGGGAGAAGCATGGAGAAAAGACTGCGTGCTCAGCTGAGAATCGAATATGATGTGCATCCGCTGTTTTACCGAATCTGTTAAAGGGAATTTATAGTTAATTATGAAAAGTTCAATTCTGGCCATATCAAGAACCATTTACTGTAACATTTATTTGTAAATGAAATCAATTGGCTATATGTATATTTTTTTTTTGCATACATTTTCTGCCTTTAATCCTATCCACCAACCACTTATGAAAATAAAATGTATGTTTAGGGGGAAGGGATTCAGATATTTTCTTCCAAGGCTTTAGAAGAAGAAAAAACATGAGAAATAATCTAAGAAAAATATACCTGTATATATATATATATATATATATATATATATATGTGTGTGTGTGTGTGTGTGTGTGTGTGTGTGTGTGTGTGTGTGTGTGTGTGTGTGTGTGTGTGTGTGTGTGTGCAGACTTGCTCGAACTTAAGTTAAGAGTTTATAAATATACAATGGAAATATACGAACTTGTATATATGTTCTTATAATATATCACTAAAGGTGAAGGAAGTGAGGTTAGGAACGCGTCAGATGAAAAATAATGTTTTTAAGCAAAGAGCAAATACAGAGATAAAATAGAATGTATATATAGTATATGTAGTTGCTCTTTGCTTGAAAATTAAAAACATTATTTTTCATCTGACGCGTTCCTAACCTCCCTTCACCTCCAGTTCATAACGTCTGAACATTTTTTTGTCATAAATATATTAAGAAATGAATTATTAAGTCGTTATTTACCGGGAGTATTAAGAAATCATTGAAATAACTATTTGAAAGATTTTCAAATACTGGTGACGTTCTTCGCTAATGGCTAGTAGGAAAAGCTCTGTTTTATCTATGGTCTACTGGAATATACAATATAATGTGTGTCATAAGAATGTCTGAGATAGGAAAACAAGATTTCTTATCACTTTTCTTAGTTTTCACGTCGGTTTTGTTCTCGCGAACTTGGTCATTATTCAACATATGTCAAAAAGGTTCAACAAGGAACTGCATCATCTTAGCGTTTTCTATAAAACTCTTGTGATTTGGAAAGATTGGACTTAAACGAAGACTTTTCTCCGAATGTGGTGGTCCTATCGAAATCCATGCGAGAAACATTTTTGCAGGACGTTTATTAGGATTGCGAAAAGTAATTTTTCTGGAAGATTTTGAACCCGTTTTTGAGAAATTTATGAAGATTCTATAATTGCTCGTGTCTGTTGTTAAAATATATATTTTTTTTTAATACGTGCTGTACAACAGATATAATGTTTCTAAATATTGATGAGCATGGGGCTTGTGAAGGAATTTTTCAGTTTCACTTTTCTAGAATTCATTGTTAATGAAAACAAAAAACGAATTAAATACTAATAATAAAATATTCTCAGAAAAAAAGCATATCATTTAGTTAACGGTAAAATAATAACAAGTGCAATGAAAGGTACCTTCAACCACTAGAGCAATGATCCTTTTAAATATATAATGATATTCACATCTGGAAGTACGAACACATTCTTACGATTACTGATTATATATGAACAAATTGATATTTTAACGTCTGAAATTCGCCTAAACAGAGAAATATGACTTTTGTTTACATTTAGAATATAGGAAAATTGTATAAGTCGCCTATTTCAGGAAAATAAATAGCAGTTTTCGTTTACTATATTTCTTTACTTATTTATTATTATTTCTCGAAAAAGGCTTGAAAATCGTTCTAAAGCATCATAAATATCCCACGAAATACGTTCGAAGTAAATTTCGGTAGGTCTGCCTCATTCGAAGGTAAGGGTGCTTTAAAGTTTCCATTTTATATGTGTATTTTGACGAATCGCCTTCGCTGCGGGTGCTCACAAATAAATAAAAAGAAAAATTAAATAGTCTTTGTTCGATTGATAGCTATTAGTTCTTATCGTGGGCGTATCTAAGGGCCCATGATAAGAACGCCCCCACTCTGAGGGGACTGCAGTCCCTCCCCCGAAATTTTATTTTGGTGAGAACATTTCACGTAAAACAAAGCCTATAACGAAAACCTACATTTACTCTGGTCTACTAACAGGGTACTGTTAAACCTACATTTACCCTTGTTTACTGGGTAAACCTACATTTACCCTGGTCTACTAACAGGGTACAGTTAAACCTACATTTACCCTTGTTTACTGGGTAAACCTACATTTACCGTGGTCTACTAACAGGGTACTGTTAAACCTACATTTACCCTTGTTTACTGGGTAAACCTACATTTACCCTGGTCTACTAACAGGGTCCACTGTAAGTGTTCAATGGACCTTAAAACCCACCATTTTAGACTAAGATATTTAAAATTTTCCCTACACCCCAAATTCCAAGGTGCTCCCAGCCCTTCCCCGAAATTATTTTCTATATACCTAGTGGTTCCTATTCTATAATTTTCCATATCAGATCAGATTTTCAAATACGCTAAAATAATCCATTTCCTAAGATATTACCATTTTTTTTTTCTCTCTCTCTCTCTGTGGCGTTATGTTAAACCAGCATAGCATTTAGGTCATTAGACATTAATTACCGATTAGCTATGTAGGTGTCTTAATATTAGCGCTGACGCCTTATAACCTTTCCGGAATAAGTAAATAAGACATTATCTCTTGTATTAAAGTCCCCCGAGACGCATTTACCATTCCCGAAGCGTGTAAGCCTTTAAACACAGGTTGTAAGACGAACTGGATATGCAGTTTACTTAACTCTTTGACATTTGCATATTTAATGACTTAATTCAGCCTATGAAATCAAGATGAGTAGTTGCAGTTATAATTTTTTCCTAAAGGTGAAAACAATTCAACCGGATCCCTGCAAATTTACATTATATGAAAACTGTAGGGAAAAGGGAGTTGTAGAAAAAAGGCACGAATTGTTGAACAAGCCGGTAGTCTGGCGTTACAGGTGACATACTAAGTATTCCTTAAGGATAGGCTATCGGAAACACACAAAAAACAATATTTGACAAAATACGAGCTTAGGGTACATCGGAAGGACTGTTTTTTTTTATCCTGGGTGGTTATTTTAATCCTTAATTGTGTTGATTTAGGTCATAATACGTTACTAACCGATTGGCTACTTTTCTGCATGTATTAAAGCACCCCGAGGCACAATTAACACACTAGAAGCATGTAGACGACAGGTTGTACCGCAGACGGTAAAATGTTATAGCTGGAAAGTTTACATAGGTACCTTTTAATATTTAAATACTTAATGACTTAATTAAACGAATGAAATCAAGTGGTAGTTACAATTTGTGCTCACAGAACTAATAATCTGTCAGTCTGGCATCGTCTGGTCGTTCTGAAATGTTTCCTAATCCTGTCGGGGTATGTTGACACGGGCGGAGGTAAAACGAAACCTCAGGGGTTCACACACCCTAAGCCTATAGAAGAATGACAGCGCTTCGAGGTCATGGAGCCGACATTTGTCAGCAATGCCAGTGGAATAATACCTAAATCCGAACATATGTTTCTCTTTTTAGCACTTTCCTCCGAAGGAAAGTAGCTATTGAGGTTGGACTCATGACGGAATTTTTGAAAAATTTCTTCAAATCTTTATCGATCCTACCTAGTAGATACCGAAAATGACCCCCGTTAAAATTTATATATATCTATATATATATATATATATATATATATATATATATATATATATATGCATATATATATATATATGTGTCTGTTAACACGATAGCGGCCAGAGTTTTTGTTTTTTCGTCACGAAACTTGGTATATAGCATTCAATTAGCAAACGATTGAACGAGTTCGTTAACCACCGAAATCGGTCCACCGGAAGGGGGGGTTTACTCCGAACCCAAAACACTAATTTGACCATTTCAGCCGTAATATTTGTTATATTTCAACGAAACTTGGTATTCGTAGTGGTAATATAGAGAGAAAAGTGAGATATAAAAATGAACTAAATC
This sequence comes from Gonocerus acuteangulatus, assembly GCA_946811695.1. Classification (NCBI taxonomy): domain Eukaryota; kingdom Metazoa; phylum Arthropoda; class Insecta; order Hemiptera; family Coreidae; genus Gonocerus; species Gonocerus acuteangulatus. The sequence goes on from OX328129.1 coordinate 51,699,306, forward strand.
GGTTCATAAGGAGGGGGGGTTTACTCCGGACCAACAATACCAATTCGCCACTACCAGCCGTGATTTTAGGTATATTTCGACGAAACTCGGTATTCATAGTGGTAATCTACAGGTAAATATGTGTTGTAAAAATAAACTAAATCGGTTCATTAGGAGGGGGGGGGGGGTTTACTCCAGACCCACAATACCAATTCGCCACTACCAACCGTGATTTTTGGTATATTTCAACGAAACTCGGTATTCGTAGTGGTAATCTACAGGTAAATATGTGATGTAAAAATAAACTAAATCGGTTCATTAGGAGGGGGGGGTTTACTCCGGACCCAAATTTTTAATATACTCATACTGGTCGTAATTTCTGCTGTATTGTAACGAAACGCGGTATACGTCGTGGGTAACTCATGAGAAAGAAGTGTTATAAAAATGAGCTGAATCGGTCAATCGGAAAGGGGGGTTTACTTTGTAATATATTTCAATAGAAAAGCCAGCCAGACATAGGTCCACAAAGGCGCCGCAAGGAACGCTAGAGGGACTGTATCCGGTTCCTGCGTTAGATCAAAATACGATAATATGAGGTTTATTGTATTTATTAAGTAGTGTAATATGTACCATGTGTAAACATAACTCTGGAAGCAAATTAATAATTTATCATTTACTCATTACAAAATTAAAAGAGAACTATTCATGTTTTTATTTTATTTATGTAGGATATTTTAAGCAAATTGTTCTGGAAATCAGTCTACACTACCCAAATTCTGAGGAAAGTGCTTAGTTATGCAGCTCCTGCGTGACGGACTTTTTTTTTTTTATTCTTTTTTTTACATCGAAATAACCCAGCGATGTGAAGTTTGTTAAGTTCTGCACATCCCAGGCATTAATATGTATTTTACGTTCAACAGTTACAGTTTTTTTTTAATATATAAAATATATAACAGTTAATGCTTGAACATGAAAAATGTTTGTTTGTTATAAAAATTGAAAAAACAATATTTTTATAAACAAATCCGAACATTTGTTTTTCTTTTTATTATTATTTATTAACAAAAATTAATAAACAAAAAAATGAAATAAAACAATTATCTTTTTGTTTATTTTATAAATTAAAATTATATATATATATATATATATATATATATATATATATATGTTAGGGGTGTAAGGAAGTGTAAAAGGAAAACAAACAGGCTGGGCCTATAAATAGAGCCCAGCCAGGATGAATAAAGCAGTTCTTGTCTAGCACCCGTGTTGTCTATACTCCCTGTGTATGATATAGTTCTTTTTAAAAACGTCTATTCGTTCGTACGACATATAAGTGGTGCCGAAACCCGGGAGTGCCGTAGTGATAAGTGTACCGGGAGTTTATGACGGAGAGGCGGGTGAGACTTACTGTGCAAGACAGGTTAAATCAGAACAGGATGGCGGATGAAGAGGAAGCAGCTGTGGTCATAGAAACTATCGAAGCGCTGAAATTTAAAGCCGCGGCCGCTCAAGACATGCGTACGGCTATAAGCCAAATCGAAGTGTTCTCGGGCGACGCAGGAGAACTGACACATTTCCTTAAGGATGGTGATCGGATTTCAAGCACTATTGATGGTAAAGTAGCTGCGAGATGGTTGGACCCGAGCGACGTGGTGACCCTGAGGGCAGCACTCATAGGCAGAGTGAGGAGACGAGTGCTGAACCAAATTCAGTGCGATACAAACACAGAGTGGGCAACCGTAAAGACACGTTTGAAGAAAGCCTACGGGGGAGGACGATGGGCACCCGAAGAAGATCTCTTAAAAATGTTAAGAGAAACGAAAGGGTCACGCCAGTCATCAGGAGCTTTCGCAGCGACGCTAATAGCCTGGCGAAATAAGATCCTAGATAAACTAAGCGAAAGCCACGGGACCCCCGAAGCTGCGGCGACCCAAATCGTCATGGAGAGGATCTTGAAAGTGCAATTAAGCCAAGAAACTGGACGAGTAATAGACAGTACACAAGAGTTCGTGAAGGTAGCGCAGGCCATGGTAGACGAAAGTGAAAAAGAAGCAGAATTGCACTCCTTGAGGCGTGAAGAAGAAGCATGGACCAGAGTAAAAATAAGACGCGGACGAGGAGATTACACCAGGACTATGGAGCCGGACGCCAACAGACGAAGGCAAGGTTGGAAAGGCCCGCGAGATGAAGGACGACGTGACGGGGACAGACGCACACCATTCAAGAAGCGGGAAGGCGACAGGAGAGACCAAGTAAAGAAGTGTTATGAGTGTGGAAGGTCTGGACATATCGCGGCACGTTGTCCAGAAATCAAATGCTTTGAATGCGACAACGTTGGGCATGTAGCAAGACATTGCCCCTACATGCGTAAGCAGACGAAGGATTATGGAGAACCAATGGAAGTGAATTTCCACGAGGTACGTCGCAGAGCCCCAAGTCACCGGGACGAGAGATCTCAATTGGACTCGGATGATAGTAGTGATTCTGAGGTCGACCGGAAGCAGAATCCACCTACAGTGCTGAAGTCATACGCGGCGACTCTGCGAAGTGCACAGATTCGCCGCAAAAATATCTGAGAAAAGTGTGCGTCGCGCGGCAACCCAGAGAAATGTGTTAGAGTTGCGCGATACGGGTTGCCGATCATCGAGGAGGATGGAGTACACTGGCTCGTGGACACGGGGAGCACGTGTACCTTAGTGAGTAAAGAGACATTAGCGAAAATATCTCCGAAGTGGGTGAAACACGAAATGCAAAAGTGCCGATGTAAACTAGTGACTCTAGGAGGATTGTGCGAAGTGCTTGGAGAAATAGAAGTTCCTGCCGAAATGTGGGGGGTCCAGAAGAAAAGGGTCACAGCACACGTAGTCCCGGAAATGCCTCCGGAATATCAAGGCATCTTAGGGTGCGATGCTCTGGCAGCACTGAACGGACGGTTGAAAGCGGTCAGAGGAAGTTGGAGATTGAAAATTGGGAACAGGAGATATTCTGGCCTCCACACCGACAGCGAGGTAGATGAGATAATAGGAGTCACAAGTATTGACAGAGGTGAATTCCAGCACGTCTTAACAGAATTTGACGATGTTTTCCATCAGGACGATCAACCTCTCAGCGCAACGGGCAAAACCCGTCATGAAATTCACCTCAAAGATGACCGAGCTATTTATGTTAAGGAGAGGAGATACCCACAGGCTCTCAAAGGTGTTATTGAAGAAGAAATCCAACGAATGCTGGAGCAGGGAATAATTGTAGCCAGTGCGTCACCGTTTAATAGCCCCCTATGGGCAGTCCCGAAAGCCGGATCGCAAGGAAAATTCCGAGTCGTAGTAGACTACCGGAAACTCAACGAAGCCACGCGAGAGGAAAAATACCCATTGCCACGTCTAGATGACATCTTAGACCGCCTAAGTGGAGCACAGGTATTCAGCACTCTGGATCTGAAAGCCGGCTACCATCAGATCCGCATGCATCCCAGGGATGAAGAGAAGACTGCGTTCTCATTTGAGAGAGGTCACTTCCAGTTTACTCGGATGCCCTTCGGACTTAAGAATGCGCCCATCACATTCCAGCGGCTGATGGATGAAATGCTGAGCGAACTAAATCCGAACTGGTGCCAGGGCTACATGGACGATGTGTTGGTCTTTAGTAAATCATTTCACGAACACGAACAGCATTTGCGGCAACTGTTCACGAGACTCAGGGAATTCGGACTCAAACTATCTCGAGAGAAAACTCATATTGGATTGCCAGAAGTCCACTTCCTGGGACATGTCGTCTCAAGAGATGGAATACACCCCGACCCGGCGAAAGTCGAAGCCCTCACGAAGTTGAAAGCACCCACGGATATAAAAGGGATCAGACGTGTACTCGGAGCCCTCAATTACTATCGAAGATTCGTTCCGAGCATGGCCCATAAGTTAGCGGGAATTAACGATCTTCTAAAAAAGGGACGCAAGGTTAAATTGAGCGAACAAATGAAGAAAAACGTCGAAGAGTGTGTCGAGATGCTGCAAAAGGAACCTATATTAGTCTTCCCCGATTTTCGAAAAGACTTCATTTTAACCACCGACGCAAGTCAGTATGCATTAGGAGCAGTTCTCGCACAAGCGTGGCCGGAAGGCGAACGCCCCGTCGCTTTCGCAAGTAGGAGACTCACCGAGACCGAGGAAAGATATAGTGCTCTGGAAAGAGAACTTCTGGGAGTCGTTTGGGCCGTGGATCATTTTAGGCCTTATTTATATGGCAGGCACTTCATAGTACATACAGATCACATGCCGCTACAGTGGGTCTCAACGCTAAAAGAAAAGTCAGCCAGAGTGCACAGATGGAAAGAATCGCTTAATCAGTACAATTTCGAGGTTAGATATACACCTGGAAAAGACAACGTAGTGGCGGACTGGTTGTCCCGCCTCCACCAGGTCAATGTCACAACGAAGGACGGAGAAGTAAGCGGGCAGTCATTGCGGCAGTTTTTCAAGGACTGGAATCCTGATGGCGACCAAACAGTCAGCCGTGACAGCGAAGACACCGTGTCAGCAGATGAACGAGGCGAGACCATGACGGAAATCGACGACCTCATCGTCGCTAAAAAGAGACACATAATCTGGATAGCAACCTCACAAGGATCTCCACAAATCACATATGGTCGAAAAACGCGTTCCAGCCTCAAATGCACAGTGCGAGCACCAGTTACGGCAACAGATGAGACTATTTGTCGGTTACTTAATGACGCATCATAATGACTACCTATCTTTATGTGGGCAACGCCACAGTGTGGGCCAAGATAGCGCACCTCTGGAGTCAAGAACGGATAGGAACTGACAGATCGTTCGTCCGTTGCACAAACTTAGGAGAAGTCGTTGCAGATCCCCAGACGCAGCGAGATATCGTGGTCGCTCATCACCAAGGTAAGACTAACCACCGAGGAGTTACGGAAACCTTGGCGAGTTTACGCCGGAAGTATCACTGGAAAGGGATGACGAAAATGGTGCGCGACGTAATTGGACACTGCAACATATGTAACCAAACAAAGTACGTACGACATCCGATCCAAGCTCAGCAGGAAGAAACACCAACCGCAGAAACTCCATTATTATTGCTTCAAGCAGATATTTTTACGTGGAAGGGCATGTTGTGGACCACCATCGTCGATTCATTCAGCAAGGTTGCCATGGCACAAAACATAGAGACAAAGTCGGCAAAAGAAATAGTGAGAGCCCTCCGACGGTGGAGCCAAGTCTACGGAACACCGGAACTTCTCGTGACAGATGGTGGACGGGAGTTCCGAAACGGGGAATTACAGAGCCTATTACGACAGTGGGGCACAAAACATCATATAACGACCCCAGGACATCCACAAAGCCACGGTGGCATTGAACGGTTGCACAATACATTAAGCGAGCACTTGCGCTTAATCGAAGCTCAACATGGAATCTCGGGCGAGGAAGCTATGGAAGTGGCAGTAGCAGCCTATAATCACTCCGTGCACAAGGTAACGGGTTTTACACCGTTTGAGGTACTTTTTGGGACTCTGCGTGTGGGAAGGGATGTCCAAGATTCATCCGGTGAACCAGGCGTCGTGGCAGCGATACTACAGCGTTGGGAGAACCAGAGGAGGATAACCCGGGAAACCAGGAACCGTTTACAAACAGAAAAAGCACGACGAGTTCGTAAACACAATCTACAAGTCAAGGAAGTGAGAACACCGCTCAAAATAGGAGACGTCGTTTATCGGAAAATTCCAACAAACCGAGCCAAACAGGTTATTCGTTATGACGGACCGTATACAGTCATTGCATTGCGAGAACACAACATCGTGACCATCCGGTCACAAGAACAACCATCACGGCAACGCACAGTTCATCTGGAACAACTTCGTATTCCAGTACAGTGAGTGTAATTATGTGACAGAAACTATCAATAAGTATTAACTATTATTTTATAGTGTGTACATACGTATTTTCATATTTTCATTTTTTAGTTGTTTCAATCAAGAATAATTTCTTTTTGTAAGTTGTAGTTTTCTTTAGCTTTCTTATTATCATTTAGATTCTTGTAGTTTTTAGTTTTATTTATTTTACATTACTTGTAAGTTTTGGGGTATGATTGTCCTTATTCTACTATTTTATATTGTACAAGAGTTTCTGAACAGTTGTCAGAAACTGGGGGGGGATTGTTAGGGGTGTAAGGAAGTGTAAAAGGAAAACAAACAGGCTGGGCCTATAAATAGAGCCCAGCCAGGATGAATAAAGCAGTTCTTGTCTAGCACCCGTGTTGTCTATACTCCCTGTGTATGATATAGTTCTTTTTAAAAACGTCTATTCGTTCGTACGACATATAAGTTATATATATATATATATATATATATATATATATATATATATATATATATTGTTTTATCTTCCAAAGGGTTGGAAGATAAAACATACTTTTTATGATAAAGTAATTTTTATTTAACCATTATGAAGCAATGCCTTTTCAAATTCGTTTAATAGGCTTCTTGGCCTAGGGAAACGTATGAAACCATTTTTAAGGCGATGGGTTTAGCCGTCTTCGAGGAACTTGGAGAAATAGTTTTCAAATAAAGCATTTAAATAAAAGTCTCCACAAAAAACGTTTAAGAACATTTTAAGAAATACTAAGTACTTAAAACTTTGAAGTAGTTGGTTTCTCTAATTTGAACGGTTCTTTTTGTCTGTTACCCTTTTTTTAATTGATTATAGAACACAAATGTATTTGGCAAGTAAACAGGATACGTAAAATTAGAAACAATATTTCGTTATTAGAAATATAGCTTACTGGTGCGGAATTCCGTGTCAATATTTTCTTCTCTTTTTACCACAGTTTTTTTTTACCTTAAAACACGAGAAGAATGTAAGTATTTTGAATTGACTTTTAGAGCCTTGCTTTGGGACCAGGGAGTGCAAGACCTTTTACCTGTAGAGGCTAGTAGGTTTTATTGCACTCCCTAAATCTAAAAGAATCTCACAAGAGCGGGCAGCTATTTTACGGAGGTCCTATGTGTTTACGATTTTTGTTATTTTTGGAGTTAAGGAAATATTCGAATAAAAAATTTTATTAAGAAATTATAAGGTTTGGCATCTTCGTGTTTTAAAATTCATTTAACAGAAATATGAATATTTTAGTATTTTTAATTACATTTATTACTAAAATGAATATTTGAATAAAGAAATTCAAGTAAATTAGAAACATATTTGTAATAGTGACTTCCTAGAGAGGACGTTGTTAGGATGGCTGAAGGAGTAATTTCCGCTTAGGATACTGTTTCCTGTGTTTTGCCGGAAATCTTGCTTTTCATTGAGATTTCATTGGAATAGTTGTTTCATGATTGGTGTAAGCACAGTAATAACTGTTTCTATTCTATATGGTCGCAATTACACTAGGGATATGAACGGATCCGCGCTAAGATGACGCAGCTCCTGCGATTTTCACGTTTTTTATATTGAGTGCATGAGCAATGTGTGGCTTTTACTATCAGCTGCACAAGACGTCGTCTTGTCCTTGCTGGACTATGCTTGAAGATCTATTGTCGTCAGGCGACTCGTGACATATTTCTATAATTGCTTTTTTGGCCTATATATATCTACTTTGATAAATATAAATACATCTGTCCTTTTAATAGAACAATGTTAGATGTTTTGTTGCATACTGCATTTTTTGTACTAGGAGGCGAGAGAGGGAGAAATCATATTATTCGGGATATGCTGCTCATTTTCAATGGGTTGCTACCACACAGCTTACTCCATCACTCCTGGTAAGAGATTCATCAGTTTTCCATAGAGTACGAAAATTTGTAATTAAAAAAAAAACAAGAAAAAAACAGAAAAAAAACGCAAAAGAAAAACAAAACACACATCGGTAACACCGCGAGTATCTCCTCCTCTGACGGTCCTTCATACCTCTCCTCCATTAGATTAAATGTACAGATGGCGATGAAGGATTCCTAGCGAGTCTACAATGATGGACTCAGACAGTTTGGGCAAATGTTGGAAATCGATGTCGCACTCCTCGAAGAATTCTGCTGTAGTCCTAGGAATAGCACCCCTTGCCCCGAACTAAAGCCCTCTAACCTCGAAATACCTTTCTCCGTATGTTTCTAGGAACTTCTTCTTTAGGTAAGGGATGCATTTTTCATAAATTACCATTTTTTCTTGGTCTACTTTTGAGGCCTGGTCGAGGTCATTACATTCGTATCTCACCGTAGGGTGGACGTGCTTTTCTACTCTTCTTATGGAATGCCAAAATAGCAATAAATCGAATTGAGCCCTCTCAGTCGATGCAGTAAACCTCGTCCAAACATGCAAAGTCTTTTTTTCCCAGTAGGTTTAACCTATATTTTATAAGTTGTATGTTGAGCGAGTAAAGCTTATAAATTTATTTTTTTTAGTACTAAACTTGCTGTTTTAAGTCAGCTGAGATTCTTATCTTCATCTGGTCTGAATACTGCCCAATGCAAGAGAAGAGGAAAGGCCTTCAGTTCAGCCTAACGGTATGTTGATGTACACCAGCTGTCGTGCATTCAAATTACTCCAAAAGATCGCCTCCGCTTCAACAAGTGAAGCAGCTTTCTGTTTTACTTCGATGTAGGATCGTTTTGGTCTCTAATAATTAATCCTTTTGAGTTGGTCCAAATCCTAATAGAAGTCCAAGGATAGTCCTAATTCCGGGTGTGTAACCTTTCAGCAAATTCAGTAGGAAATATTTACTTATTGCATCGAATCATAAATCGGGCAATTGCAAGATAGTTCTTTCAACTCAACGTAGCTCGAATTAAAACATTGAATTTTAAAAAGAACAAAATATCCCACTTGTTTTCAAAAATATATACGCCATATATTTACGTGGTTTGTCCGGAAAATACGTATAAAAGTGGAATAATAACTTTATTTTACAAATATTTAGGTATTTCAATATGGTCTCTTCCAAATAACTCCCCCTGAGACAAGATGCACTTCTGCCTACGCCGTTTCCTCTGCTGACACGATCGCTGAAAGTCTTCAATTGTGAGGCTCTTCATATGCCGTGTCGTTTCAGCCTTGATGGCTTCTACATCCCTTTAGTGCCGCCCCCGGAGCACCATTTTGCATTTCGAGACCAGGAAGAAGTCTCAAGGTGATAAATCGGGTGAATAAGGCGGATGTTCTGTTACGGTGATTGAGCCTCACACACAACGAGAGACGTGTGAAACGGCGCGTTGTCGTGATGAAGAATTCACTTGCCCCCTGTGCCAAATCCAGTCGAACTCGGGTCACACGAGCTCTGAGGCGACTTAAAACTTCAACAAAATAATGTCCGTTCACAGTCTGGCCGGGAGTGACAAATTCCTGGTGAACAATGCCCTGAGAATGAAAGAAAACAATCAACATTGTTTTCACATCTTCTCGGCCTTCCCGAAACCTTTTCAACCACTTTTTGACGGTTGGTTCCTTCAGAGAATTGTCTCCGTAAACTTCTTGCAAACACTCAAAAATCTCACGACCATTCTTACCTAGCTTGATGCGCTGTCCCTTAATCAGACAGAGCTCCATGCCGACGGCAGGTGAAAAAGGGATTTACTTTCAACAAGCACACGTAAGTCCTATTTAACTCGCAGAGCGCTCCGGGTCGAACTGAGCATTGAGTGGATTGCAAAGAGAGAGGAAACCACCGGGAACCTCTCCACAACGCCTTGACAGGACGCCCCGAATTTTTTATACGTATTTTCCGGACAAACCATGAATATACATAAATTTATTTTTTAATAGTCATATTACCATTTATACTATATTATTTTATCTTATAAAATGTTGAAACGTTAAATCATAAGTGGATGCGTAACTTGTCAACCGTTGAAAGAGCTATTCACGTTCTAAATAAAATGCCTATTTTATTTTTTCTCTTTGTAATGTTAACAAGTTGTACACGGTACATGCTGGAAGTTCTCATGGAATTTATAAATAAATAATTCATATAATTTTTGCAACCGGAATTACGAACTAATATTTTTAAGTTAATATTATTATATATTTCTTACATATTTTTATTTTTTACGTTTTTGTTACGCTGAAATTTCTTTTCAGTAGTGAATTTAATTATTTCTCTTTGTTCTTTCTTTCTTTTTTGTTTTACTTCACTGTCAACGAAGAAATGAATTGGTCTTCAACATAGCGTTGCCGAACTTAATAATTAAATTAAAACAAAATAATATTTAATTAAGCCTGCATTTATTTAGGTAGGTAATTGAATCTAAAGCATTTTGTCGACACCTACTATATACAAAGGCGGTTTCGACTATGATGTTAATTTGTATGTATCTCTTCCAATGTCATCTCAGATAATCCTCCTCGACGCCTTCCCCGCCATTGGCCACGAGACAACTTACAACTGGTTAATTACCCTGCCTTATAAAATAATGTTAATAGTGTAAATATTGTAAATAATGTATATAGTTTAAAAAAAGAGAAAAAGTTTTAATTTAAATAAGAAATACCATAACTAAGAAATTTTATGTATAGTTTGACCATATTTACTTATTGTACATAACTGTACAGATGGTAAATGTTCAATAAAGATCAATATTTAAAAAAAAAAAAAAAAAATTGTATGTAAAATAATGCATCGTCTTTGGATATATATATTAATTTGAGTATAAAAAATTCTGAGAAATCTTTATATATATATATATATATATATATATATATATATATATATATATATATATATAATCTGTACCTTGGAAGAAAAAGTACCCACGTCCAAACCTGTGAAATTTCAGGAAACTGCCGTGAAAGTGCTAATTCTATAGGATAATTCTCTTCCTTATTAACCAACAATAGAATATATTGGCCTTTTTAACAATTAATGTTTATCCCAGCCTGATGTCACTCGTGCAGTACTCTCAAATTTCTGAGGTTTGGTCATGGGTCCTTTTCGTTCCAAGGTATATATACACCGTTGTTTTTGTTATATATGGTTTCTGAAGCGAGAGAAGTTCTTCAGAATTGAGTCATGAGGTCGGCCTCATAACCGGGCTTCCTATCTATGGAGGGAGGGAGGAAACGCCCTAGAATTATACGCTTTGCATTTGACCAGAAGGGGTCTTCACGGTATTAATGGACGACCACTAGTGGGCTTGAGTTTTCGCCAGGTAATAGCCCTCCAACGCGGGGGCGGCTACACCTAGGAACGGGAACATCCAGGCAGTTTGCATAATCAGATACACTCTCGAGTACACATCTAATTAAATTGTCTATCATACTCGGGGTAAACAGCGTTTAAGTGAAATGTAATCATCTACTAAACATCAAAATTATACCGTATGAAAATTATAAATCTCCTGAGGTGCCTAAGTAAACATGCTGGAACGCTTCATTGCATATTTATAAGTGTGTGAAAACCTTAGGGTGGGTCCATAGGCTCATGAAGGTAATCTGAAATGTAAAACTCTTTATCGACAGGTCACGCACTACATCACTTCATCTAGATATCTGGATAAGTGCAGCGGCAATTGACTTTTTTTATTAGAAAGTCTTCTAAGCTTGTCGGTCCCAGACAGGTTTTTGATTGAAATTTGGAGGATCAAACTAGTCCCTTAAAAGTGGCCTAAAGACAAATTTTCAGTTCTGAATGTTCACCACCCCCCGTCAAATAAAAAAAAGAAAACCAAAATTGCCTTGAAAATTTATATCTCAGGAATGAGTTGTCTGATCAGAATGAATAAAAAATCAAAATATGCATCTTACTTATGGCGTTATTTAATTGTAAATTAATAATTAATTATATGTAATATTTTTGACTGTTTATTAATTGTTTGTTGATAAACATTATTATCCGCTTTATCAATCAGCGATCGATCATTATCTCCGCTACTAAGACGATTAGCAGGTAACGAAGTGTGTGACATTGCTCATTCATCAGTTCAGCTAAATACGATATAGCTTGCTTATACTAATGTGAACCAGTAAAGAATATTTTAAATGTTTTTCTGTTATTTCTGGATAATCATGTAGGTCGTCCGAAATGACGCTTTCAAATGGAAGTTTGTTGCCATGTTGAAATTTTTGCTTGAACCTACCATTTTCTGATTCAACTGGCGAACGGAATTTTGTAACAAACCTAGATTCGTTTGATTCAGCAGTTGTGAATTGTTTTCGTTTACCTTTCAAGGCTGGCATTAGTACTTGAAAGATCTTATTTTCTAAAGTACTTTTTACGTGGAGAAAACCTCGGCCCACTATACAAATATCACCCTGTACCATCAATCTGCATAAGGCTCCTCGATCACTTACTGCCTCCTTCATGACACTTACATCATTCACATTTGCTAGGTATGGTCCTAACGTATCAACTAGGTATGTAACCATCAGTCGTGCATACGGTAACTCCTTTACATAGAGGCACTTTTTTCTGTATAGAAAACGATTTCCTTTGATATTCGTTGGTGAAACTTTTTTGATGACCTGCATATGTACCATCGCAAATTAACATGAGCTTATTACCGGCATTGTGGTGTTCTTTTGCGACAACTGTAGTGTGGTTTTCAAGAAGACCGGCTCTTTTTGCCACAGCAATTCCAAAACAAGTAGGAAGCACATCTACTTCAAAGGCCTGAATTACTGACGCTGAGAAATCTGAAACAGGTTGTTCTCGCTACAGCTGAAAAAATGATATCAGTTATTTCGAGTTTCCTGTTCGAAGCTTGCACAAGAAAACTATAACTGCTTGTAAGACAGAACGATTTGAACTTTGCCTTATTGACGTTATGTGTCTTAGCTCAATTATATTGTCCCATTTAAGATAAGTATAGATATGGATTTGTTCATCGGAAAATAGCTACTGACTAATTTGATCGAATGGCGTGTGGCATCGATAGCAAAGCTTTCCATCATGACACGAAGTTCACTAGCTTGGAGATTTGTAGAAATGGAGTAAGCAATAAGGCGATTCTTATCGTCATAGTAAAATCGATTATTAATTAGATGATTTGGACAACAACGATTGCCGATTGGTATATAAATACGTCGCTTACTGTAATCTTGCACTTTGAGGAACAAGGCGGAGATTCCCAGTAGCAAAGCACACACAATATCTATGAGTGGCTACTGTTCTTTGAATCTGGACTTCTATGAATCAGAATCTGTGCTGTCCTGTGGGAGGCGTACTATTTCTACAGTCCAATCAAATGAACTTGTGCTATCATCCGACGAACTCGATTCAGCCGGCCCTGTTTTCTTTTTTTTTTTCTTTTTTTGTGTGCTTCGACTGCCTGGGCCATTAGCACAGCCTGTTTTATTATTATAATTTTTTTCTGAATCAGGTTTTCTTCCTTTTAAACTTGTTACACGACACCTTCCGCTTATAATATCACCCACAGATACTCTTTTGCCTAAAACTTCGAAGTATTCCTCTACATCAGCAGGTAGTACTATCTTTTTGGATGTATCTGGAATTTTGTTACAAGTTTTTCACAAATAGGACACTTTGGATTATTTGTTCTTAAATACGCCATATTTTAAGTAAGAATATGCTTACTTAACACGCGATTTCACTTTATAGAACTGCACTCAAATATTACTCACAAATGAGACTGCTTCTTACGCAGAAATCTTCGCTTATGTTGAAAAGGAGCGAATTACAGATATTGAATGATTCTTAGTAGGATTACTTTTTTTATTTACACTATTTATTAACCTGATCCAGTGAAACTCAGACGTCACACACTTCGTTACCTGCTAATCGTCTTAGTTGCGGAGCCGATTTGTAAAATAAATAAATAATAGGGTTAATCTTAACAATAACCATTGATTTCTCATCACACGGCTTGTTGGGAAAATTCTTCGTTGCACCCTGGATGTTCGGCGCTAATGGCCTAGTTGTCCAACCGCCGTAAAAAAAAAAAAAAAAAAAAAAAAAAAAAAAAAATTGATAATAAATAGTCGAAAATATAATATATAATAATTTATAATTAAATATAACCCTCTTGGCTTTCCCATAATATATCCAAAAAAAATAATCGACTTTTTTTTACTATGGCGTACCACTTGGATGGTCTCGGAAAAAATTGAGGTTGTACAGGGATGGTAAGAGAATTTTCACTAAGATTTTGGTGATTGTGGGGGCGAGGTTAGCTCAGTGGTAGAGCACTCGACTAATGAACTGGAGGACCAGGTTCAAAACCCGAGCGCGCACTAAAGATTTTTTCTTCTAGTGCTGCCGTTCGAGGGTTGGATTTGGGGTCCCAGATCGTCCCTAGGCTCACCCAGCCTTTAATTAATTTAATTAATAATGGGTACCTTGGGTGCTAATGACCCTAGCAGTCGAAGCAGCCAAGGGGAAAATCAGGCGGCCGGAGCATAGTATTGACCACACTATCTCCCTAGTGTGACGTATGGTCAAGAATCAGATACCTCTACAGTATCTGCCCCTCTGGGCCCTTGTGGCCTGTTACGGGACTGATTTTTTTTTTTTTTTTTGGTGATTGTACCACATACTGATAATTCCATAAAAAAAAAATAATTAAAAAAAAAAAACACAAAAAAACAATTGACCTTCCACCAATTTTTATTATTGACCTTACGGCACATATTAGCGATAGCAAAATTTGTTATCTTTGCTAGTTAATAAATATTAAAACCATACATTCTACATTTGTTTGCAGTTTAATATTTGATAAATGAGACACCGTAAATTATTTATTATTTGCAAGTGCTCTGAAGTGGCCGTTATCCAAGACGGCATGCCGGCTGTAGGTTGGAGAGGTAGAGAGAGAGAACAATGCAAACAGAGGATGAGTTATTGCCTCTTAGGAATAATAAATAATCTATGTGTCATGCTTATTTAATTACTACGTGAGAGGCAGTCCGTGCTAGTGCAGGCGCCTGCTGTTTCCTCCCGCATTGCACATATACACTCCTGTCTGGCCTAACTGTAGTTCTGGATAGAACTCCTCGACAGGTTTAATTCATATATGGTGTACAAGGATAAAATCGACATTTCTGCTGTTGACATAGCATTTTACATGCTTTCTGTCAAATTTGGACAAAGTTGAACCTCAATTAATCTTGAAGGTAGGGATTGTCGGGGTTCGGTCATTGCTTCTAATAAAACCACATTTTACGGGTGAAAATGGTTTCACTTTTAAAATGTAGTTTTAACACTCTCGAGTGTTAAGAAGCAATGACCGAACCCTGACAATCCCTACCTATCTTCTCATCATCAACGGTCAAAGATCTCCACTCAATAAATTAATCTCTTGTCTAATCTCAAAGAATAATCGAAAAACTTTATAAAAACTAATCATGTCTCTTTTAGAGAAATATATAAACCTTTGTTGACTTTTAATACACAAACCGTGATTCAAAATAACCCTACCAACTGCTTGAATATGGAATAATAATGTAATTAAGGTACATAGTTTAACTAAGTTATAACGTCCTTTCCATGATCTTATTTAAACTAAGATCACGTTAATACTATAACTATTATAATTATATTTTAAAACTATATTTCATTTTGGGTATGATATACTATCATTGGGAATATGAATATAGGTCGCCTTTACAAACATTGTTTCATTAACCATCATAGCTTTGGCATTTAGTTTTATATTCGCCTGGTTTGTTGGGTTAAAGGAGGTTTCCTCCATCTAAAGTAAATATAATTTGAGCAGCCTGCTTTAATGATTAAGTAATCAATTATCTTGACAGCATTTGTTTTGAAATTCGCCCTCCGATCATTGGCGAAGGAATTGGAGGATAAACTATTGAAATTTCTCTTCTAGTGCAAAGTTCGGTCTTAAGCCTTCGATTCTACATGCACCATCTTCTTTCTCGGCTGTATCAATTTTAGCATTAAGTGAAATAAATTAACTGATACCAAAAGGTGTATTTGCTAACTACTTGCATGAGAAACCTATGAAATGTCTTACGATCTCTCAAAAATAGCAAATCATTTATTTTCCAAAGCTCGGAATTTGGACATCTCAAAATTACAATTCTTTTTTATTAGTTGTAGTTTTTAAGGCCAATTACCAGTCTGCTCTCTCTGACCCTCTCAAGTTCCCTTAGACCACTGGGAGTTCTTATTGTCCATTACGCTGAAAGACACATGTTATCTGCAAAGCTATTAAAAAGAGCATTCCTCCTGTGGTCCTAGTGAGTTAATTGAGTAAATTTACAAAGCCAACTTTACGGCTGACAATTAGCTCTCTCTCTCTCTCTCTCTCTCTCTCTCTCTCTCTCTCTCTCTCCACTCACTCTCTCGCTCTTTCTCCCCCCCCCCCTCCCCCCCTGTCTCTTCCTCCTATTTTTTGTCCTCATGTTCTGTTAGTTCAATGTTAGACGAACTTTTTTTTCCCCCTTAATATTTTTCATTTAAAAATAAAACATTTTTACTATGAAAATCGCTCAATTTGTAAGTTAATACAGATAAAAAAGGATCATTGCACACCGAGTGTGCAGTTCGCTTTTCGGAAAATTTTTATTGCGAGGAGCGGATTGAGCACCATTAAATCTTCTTTTCCAGTACTTTACAGATTTCATTAGTTTAAGAAAAATATGCCGTCTTATAGCCTCGTAAATCCACTGCACACTCAGTGTGTGATCGGTCTCGAATTGGTTAAAATGATAGGAAATGAACATTCAACCACGTAAAAGTAAATAATCACTTATAATTGACCATTCTTTTTAAGAATTGCTAAAAGAGCTGCTGAAATAAACAGCGATCGTTCTGAATATCAGCACCCTGGGGGAGTAAGGGGGAATCGCGAATTCCGGGTGCTGGGAAATCGAAGTTAAAATTCTAGAAGCGCTTCAGGTTAGGGCTAATGTTTACTCTATGGAATGCTGATTGAAAGAGCATGCAATTGAAAGTCGTTGTTTTAATTATAATTTTTATTGAGTGATTTATGGGTAACAAAAATGCTAGGAGGGACGTTTCAGGCCCGAGGCTGCTTATCAACTTGAAACTGTGAGAAAAATAAAGGCGAACCAGGGAAACTAGGTGAAGCGTCATCTTACCTACCTCTAACTGATTCAGAAATTAAAATAAAATAAGTCGCTTTTTCTGATTTGCCCTTACTCTTCCAAGGTCCTGATATATACTTTTCCCTTCGTCCACATACAGACCTATATTTTTCCACCAAATGACCACGGCTAATCAATGCTAGGTTTAAAGAGGCATTTAATTCTACTGCCCTATAATTCACGAGGCCAGATAATCTCCCTCCATTGTAAAAAGAGGGGATAAAGAAAAGCTAAACGCTGGAGAGCAAAGGAGAGGAATTCCAATATTAAACTTTTTGTCGGTCGTTTATCTCTTCACTTCCCCTCACTTGCTAAAATTAATTCAATGCCACTTTTTTGGTGATCAGGACTCAGGGCTACTATTGTCAGATATATTAGGGTTCAATATCCTAACAACCCTCTTACGATTGTCGAAATATATGCGAAACATAAAAGTATATCCACACGAGGTTGTTTTTTCAGTGGAATGCTTTTAAAGATTATAAATATTTAATAAGCTGAAATTGAATTTCTATTACCAAATTTTTAATTGTCCAAAACTTATTCATTCAAACTAATTGAGAATAATAAGTAATATCCGGCGTAAATAGTCGTACAAAAATAAGTAATGTATATATATATATATATATATATATATATATATATATATATATATATATATATAAACTAAACAGCAAATAAACCGGCGCACCTGAAATATTGTCGTTTTTTTCTTTCTAGTGCAAATAATTTAATTTTTTCTGTATGTGCTAAGTAAAGTATACACCATATAAGTTAACAGATGGAGAAAAAAATATTTGAATAGGAATCAAGTTTTATTTACAAAAACTCCAAACTAGTATAAAATAATAAAATATTCTTCGGTAATGTTTCTCCATTACATTTTTGTTATTATTTTTTTCAATTTTGTTTTAATAACAGGTAATTGCTCCCCTTGCTTGTATCAGAGCCTGGATTCTCCTCATCATGCTGCTGATTAAGCTGGCAACTCTTTCCTGTTCGATGCCGTCCCAGTCTTCCACTAGCGGGGTTAGGAGGTGTCGAAGGTCTATTGGAACATCGAGTCGCCTTCTGATGCACCTCCCTGCACTATCCCAGGGGTGTTCTATGGGATTAAGGTCGGGGCTGCGGGCTGGCCACTGTAGGGTGCGTATACCGACTTCATTAAGGTAGTCTGTAACCACATTTGCAACATGTGGTCTTGCGTTGTCATGCATTAACATGAAATCATCGCCTATGAAAGGGGCGAATGGCACTACATACCCTTCCAGAATATCGGATATGTACCTGTGTGCAGTTAGATATCCTCTCTGGAACACATGAAGATCAGTCTTTGTCACTAAAGTAATTCCACCCCAAACCATTACAGACCCACCACCGTAAAGCACCCTTCGGAGGTATTGCAGAGTGCAAATCGCTGTCCTGGCCTTCTCCACACTCTAGCCCGATGATCTGAAGCAAAGAGTGAAAATCTCGATTCGTCTGTAAACAGTACTCGTGCCCAGTCGTTTACTGTCCACTCTGAGTGTTCCCGAGCAAACATAAGACGGGATGCCCGGTGTGCTGGGGTGAGCTGAACTCCAGTAGCTGGGGCCCTTGATTGAAGGCGAGCTTCTTGAAGCCACCTCCGTACCGTATCCACTCTGATACTCACATTTCGAGCAATTCGAAGCCTTTGTTTGGTATCCGCGGCTATCTGAAAGTGATTTCTTAATTTTTATTTTATTTTTATTTTTATTTTTTTGTACGGCGCATCTACATCTTGGCCATTAGCGCCGCGATTTCTTAATGTCTGCATAACAATAAATCAGGAACAGTCACTCTGGGCCGACCTGAACCTGACCTCCTAGTTAAGTTACCAGTTTCCCTGTACCTCTGGACTGCCCTGCGAACTTTGGTTTCTGGTATCCCTAAGGACCTAGCAACATATCGCTGTTTTCTCCCATCCTCTACCAACGCGACGATCCTCGCGACCTTTTCGGAGGTTAAAACCATTGTGAACAGCAAAGTAGATACGGATAAGACAAAAAATGGGTTTAAAAAAAGAAAAAGTTGCGAAAATGAACATGAATGTATAAATGAACTTAATTACACAACGACTGTAGATGAACTAATACGGACAGAATTATTATTTCTTGGGCAGGAAAGGACTTGGTAGGGAATTATTGATATGAAAGTCTTTCTAACCGTTAAAACACGTAAACCAAACCAAACAATACGCTCAGAATGCAATTTTTATACACATTAATCGAAAAATATAGGGTGCGCCGGTTTTTTTGCTGTTAGTTTATATATATAAAATGTATAAAACTATTCATACATATGTATAATGAAGTAGAACATAATAAAAGAACGTTTTGGTCCAATAGATTTATAATCCAGACTAGCTATTTTTTGCGAGAATATTTGAGAATATTTTGGGAACAAATAAAATAACAATACTTGAGTTATGCTAAACATTTCTGTGTGTATATATATATATATATATATATATATATATATATATATATATATATATATATATATATATATATATATATATATATATATAGCCAAGGCATCAAAAGAGTTGTAAAGCAATTTCCTTTAATATTCTACTATTTATAAAGGTTAAAATGTATTCGCTGCTTTGCATAATAATAATCGTAGGGAAAAAGTGGCAAAAAAAGACATTATACCAAGATACCTTATGTATTTAAAATAGAAATTAACTTTTTCTGAGTTTTCGAAATTAGTAGGTTTAAGGAACAACTAGATACTTTTAACTATATTTATTTTTATTCTCTTTTCTGTAAGCTTTGTGGTGCAATTTTAGGGACAATTAGAAAGGTTTAAATATCATATATATATATAATCATATCGTCCCTACCATGTTGGACTATAGAATATGAAAAATCTCGTATTTCAGATTCAAGAACTCTTGGATTGTGGGCTTCTCGCAACACTAATCCCTTTAGAATACCCTTTAATACCTTCATAAAGTATCGATAAGATCATTTTTCAATTTATTACTTCGACAATGGATAGAATATGTTCGTTCTCTATAGTTTGCTCCGATTTTCATATTCGATAGTTTGGCATGGTAAAATTTATTTGTATTAATTATGTAAAAATAGGACATACAGATAGATTCCTGGTGAATGTTTTTCCTTGTCAATTTAATGCCGTAATAAGTTTTATCTGTAACATTTTTCTCTGAAGGGACGCCACGAAGTAGTGAAAACAATTTAAGTAAGACAAGAAATAAATGCAGTTTAAGTGTGTAGATTCGTAAATTCTAGAATTTGTACAAAGGTTCTAGTATGTAGTAGTTCTTTATTATTAATTATGAACTTACTTTTGATTGGAATCTGGAATTTAAACTTTATCCTAGTGTTGAATGGTAATATATATTTGTGGTTTATTGATCTTTTTTTTTTCCAGAGCATTAACATTGGCCTATAAACGCTTGGGGTTGATAAAATGTGTTGTAAAATCCATAATACCCACCCCTATTACGACGTCCTCATGCAAAAGTAACATTATCCCTAAAGTTATTAGTAGAAACAGTTAAGGAAGAATGGTTGTTCCGGGTATATAATTTTGTCAATGTTCCGTCTATGTAAATGACCTATGTACATAATTCAACAGTAACATATAGATACAATAAGCGTCGCTAAGCGATTGCTCCGGGATTGAATCTATCAGGTCGCACTGATCGACTGGTAATAATCAGCAAAATATTCCACTTTCGAGAACACATAACATAAACTCAGTTAAGGATAATAATATTTGTTAAATAAATATAAAACATATAATTACACAGAGAAATACACACTTTGTATGGACAAATATATTTTTTTCCTGTTGTATAAATACATAAATAAAATATGCTGTGGAAGTGTTGCTAAGAATTTATTCGGCGTTCCTAAGTCGCCTATTTGGGTTTTTTTACTAATAATTTTTTGTAACAAATATAAAAAATGTAACACATTTGGATTATTTTAACCACTGACTTCCTAAAAAATGAGCTCAGTTTGATTTGAAAAATCAATAAACCACAAATATATATTACCATTCAACACTAGGATAAAGTTTAAATTCCAGATTCCAATCAAAAGTAAGTTTTTAATTAATAATGAAGCACTACTACATACTAGAACCTTTGTACAAATTCTGGAATTTACTTACGTACATACTTAAACTGCATTTATCAGGGTAAAATCTTCAGGGAAAAATGTTACTGATAAAACTTATTACGGTATCAACTTGACAAGGAAAAAAATTCACCAGGAATCTATCTGTATGTCCTATTTTTACATAATTAATACAAATAAATTTTACCATGCCAAACTATGCAATATAAAATGAGCTCAGCTAAAAAATCAGCCATAGAAACTCCGGCGCTAATGGATTAATGAAGTGCTGTATATTCTTATTGGTAGAAATAAATAAGAAAAGTGCATTCTACCATATCGCTAATTGGCAGAAACACTAGAAGTTTTAATTTTTAGAACTTAAAGAGAACCGAATGTTTAATGATTTTTATCCTCTTTGTTATGGTGATCAGCTCTTCCAGTTTCGGAAAGAATCTTGTTAATGCACGAGTTTTTTTTTTTTTTTACCAAAGATTAGGTCTGTAAGACGTAGGAGTATTCTTAAACAAATGCTTTCTTTTTTTTTCCTTCAGCCTACTAAAAAAATTTTTTTCTCCGGCGGGCAGATATTTAATCCTTGACGAAAACAAATGTCCGTCGCGCAGGAGCTGCTTAACGTTCCTAAGCACATTCCTAAGAATGGTGTTAATTTTTCGTCACTTTGCTGCAGAATGTGCTAAACCAACCTAGATAAATGAAAAACGAAGAAAAATACTTTTGCTCTGTAATGTTTTTTTTTAATATCTGACTTATAATTTCTTTATAGTTTTCTTAGGGAGTAAACCCCAGCGACTAATAGGCCAATTTCTTGGGTTTTTACTATGTCTTGGATTATCATTAGTTGTTCACGACTTACTTTATTTCGCTACAATGAGATACAAAAAGTCCGGCTCGCAGGAACTGCAGCATCTTAGCGCGGTTCCGTTCATGTCCCTATTGTCATTTGATAAGCTTAGAAAAGAAATAAACTTTTTTTTTTTATATATCTCGTGAAAATTGTCAAAATCCTCTCGAACGTCTCGAATAAAAGTGATATTAAGGCGTCAGGAACACCGACAGTAGCTAACTTATACAAGGCGTCAGGAACACCGACAGTAGCTAACTTATACACAGAAGCGGAAATTACACAATCCGGCTCTCTTTCTAAAGCAAAGCTCTATAAATCAATAGAAAATATGCCTAATAAAGCCTTTCTAGTGGATACAGAAGCATGGGCGTATATGAGGGGGGGGGGCTGAGGGGGCTGCAGCCCCTCCCGAAATTTTGAATTGATGATAAAAACTTCTCGTAAAACCCTTAAAAATAAATTAAATAAGATCACTTAGTTCATAAAAAATATTTTATTTTACGTGTAATAGCGTTTTAGTTGCCTAAAACTATTCCAAGCTCTAAATATTTATTATTCCATACCCTGGAAATGGTCTCAGCCCCCCCCCCGAAATTGTTTTTATATACGCCCATGTACAGAAGGATCAAGAAGAAGTACACAAGATTGAGCAGAATACCCTGCTTAATATAGCCTATATAGAATAATATGCCGAATAAAACCTATCTAGTAAATACACAAGGACAAATAAAAGTCTTGACGAATAACAAGTCAAGAAAAAAAACTTTATTTAACAAAATAAAACATAGTTGCCCAACTACAATAGAATAATATACCTAATTAAGTCTATGGAGTAGACACAAATGGACCAAAAACAAGTCTTGTGGAATATTGTTTTTTTTTTCTAATTAAATACTTTTTATCAATATTTAGTACATAATCTTTGTTGAAAACTATTGATTGCTAATTGATGAATCGGTTTACAACTAAGTAGTCTTTATGAATATTTAGTATATAACCTATGTTTGGATCTGAGTTTTTGGGGTGCTGTCCGCCTAGGCTTTGTATTTGTGTCGGCAGATACCTGGGGTATATTTACAGCTCTAGAGGATTAACTCTTAGCAGGTAAATTTCCTGCGGCCCCCTTGTTTCTACGGGCATTGAACCGCCATATTCGCTCATAGTATCTAACCGTTGTGAAGTTTATTTTTTGGATTTAGGAGGTAATATACATATGTAGACTAAATCATAGCAAGAAGTAATCCTCCGTCGTCGGTTCTTAACTATGTAGACTCGCTAATGTTATCCAATCTTAGACACATTTAAAATCCACAGCAAAAACACATTTCATCAGAATCCCCTGCTGAATAAAACTTATATAGAATAATATGCAAAATAAAGCCTATCTAGTGGATAAAAATAGAGGAAAAAAGCCATTCGTGGTGGTAGAA
The DNA here is from genome assembly GCA_946811695.1 of Gonocerus acuteangulatus. Classification (NCBI taxonomy): domain Eukaryota; kingdom Metazoa; phylum Arthropoda; class Insecta; order Hemiptera; family Coreidae; genus Gonocerus; species Gonocerus acuteangulatus. The sequence continues at coordinate 51,722,716 of OX328129.1, forward strand.
AATCTTAAAAGCATTTATATATATATATATATATATATATATATATATATATATAAATATATATATATATATATATATATATATATATATATATACAAATTTGAACCACCGTTATTTTCGGTCTCTAGGGGTTCTGAAACGCGAAATTTTCTAGTCGGCACTTTCGGATTGTTTCAGTGTATCAACCTTATAAGCGGGGTTCCTCCCTATTGGGATTCCCCCTACCGCGCTAAAAAGGGAGAGTGTGGTCTGTACTATGCTCCGGCCGCCTGATTTTTCCCTTTCCTGCTTCGACTGCTTGGGTCAATAACAATAAGGTACCCATTAATAAATTAATTAAAGGCTGGGTTGGCCTAAGGACGGCTAGGGAGGTCGAATTCAACCCATGAACGAAGACACTAGAAGAAAAAATCTTTAGTTCTTGCTTGGGATTTGAACTCAGGTCCTCCATATGAGTCCTGTGTTCTTACCACTTAGCTAACTTCGCGCCCATGTAAAATATATAAGTTTAATAATTTTTTTACGGCTCACCAATCGAACCATTCCTTAACCTAATTTATACTAATGTCTCTGTTGCTCCTCCTTAAGGGTTATTCTTTAAGGAGGTGTTATTATTTTGTACAAGTACAAGTTTAAATAATTTTATCTTAATCACTAAAAGCTTCTCATTATAAAGAAGACTTTGATATTCAATATAAGCTTTCGTGAAGAATATATATTTCAAAGCAGTTGGTAGCCCATTACCACGAAGCGAGTAACGAGAAACAGAACTTATGGTTCAGACACTCCCACTCCCTGGGCAGAAAGTAGAAAATATATCTGACTTAATGCCATCATATTTATTTCAACGGGATATTTATCGTCAATGTAACCTCTGTACATTAGCTATTAACGTATAAGGTATATAGACATGAGTTTTTTTTCTCATAGAATTACTCACCAACTACTGATATGTTTTTTTTTTATTTACCTCAGAAGAGGTTACCTGTTCCAAAAATATATATATATATATATATATATATATATATATATATATATATATATATATATAAAATAATAAAATATTTGTTTAGCATAAATATGCATTAGCCATGACTAAACTGAAAAAAGTCCGACTCGCAGGAACTGCATCATCTTAGCGCGGTTCCGTATATCCGGTATATTACTTTAAAGTTTTAAGCACTTATTTCGCCGATTGACATCGCCTAATCAAAATTTTCATCAGAACCATTTTTGTAGAGCATTTAGTAACCTTTCTAATGGTAATCCTAGGTCTACCAAGATTCTCAACTTTTTTCGAGATATTAAGGAAAGTATACGAAGTTACTAAAACTTTTTATGTCTGTTAATAAAATATTTTATTCTAACCCTTCCTTAACTCCAAACGTAACAAAAATTTTAACATATTAGTTTTAATGAAAGTAGAACATGCAGAAAATGGTTCAACTAAATCCCATGATTCTAATTGGTAATTCTAATTTGGTAAGTACCCAAACCAAAAAGAGTATTCAAAAACTATTTTTCCAATTTTCTCGAAACGGTTAAAGCTATCGCCTTGAAAATGGGTTCATTCGTTTTCCTAGCCCAAGAAGCCTATAAAACGAGTACTTACAAGCTTATGAACTCAAAAACGTAAGCGTTACGATTTTTTTTGCGCGAATTTCGCCCCAAACGCCATCTTCCAGCGGACGGATTCTGCTGGTTAACGAACTTGACGTTTCAAATTAGACGAAAGATTTTTGTACCTAATTTCATCAAAATCGGACCATTCGTCTTCGACCTAGAGAGCGAAGAACTACTTTATATATATATATATATATATATATATATATATATATATATATATATATATATATATATATATACACACACACACAAATTTGAACCACTATCATTTTTGGTCTCTAGGGGTTCTGAAACGCAAAATTTTCTAGTCGGCACTTCTGGATTGCGTCATGAGATCAACCTTATAAGTGGGGTTCCTCCCTATGGGGGAGGGAGGAACCGCGCTAAAAAACACGTTGCAAAAAAGTGTCCTCTGACGTTCGCGCTGGCGGGGTGGCCATGTACGAAAAAGTCCTACTCGTAGGAACTGCGTCATCTTAGCGCGGTTACGTACATCTCGAAGAAATGGAATAAATTAGCATTACAAATCACAGGAAACTGACAGTAGCCAACTTACACTGGAGTGGATAATTCTTAATCTGTATAAGTCAATACAATTATGTAATGAAAACGTACTTACTCTTTGACTACTGCTGAGAAGGCTCTTCTTAACCAAAAATTCGTTATTATTTTAAGTATCTTGTTTTACTAGCAAATTCGTTTTACTGTTATAATCAACTGTGAATATGTGCTTCATGGCGAATAAAATTCCATTCTGTCGTGGGTTAAATCTTTCTATAAAATAAGAAATAACGATAACTTCAGTTGGAGGCTATGAGGAAGGTTATATAGACAGCAGAATTCAAAACAAACTACGTCATCATGATTAGCCACAGCCATCTTGTTTACCACAGCCACTCCAAACTTATTATTACCAATACCTTTCACCGTTTCTTTGCTTATTTTACTACTATACTAATTTTGCTGATAAATGCAATTTAAAACAAGAAAAAAACAATTTAAATGTGAGATAAACAAAGAGAAAACCCCTTTCAAAACAAACATTTTTTAAGTTTTAAGCGCTTATATCTCTGATTGACGTTGCCCCATCGAATATTCCTTCAGAACCTTTTTTTCTAGAGAACTTAGTACGCTTTCGAATGGTCACCTTCCACTTACCACGATTTCCCAACCGGTATCGAGATATTTTCGAAAAATGTACGAAGATCCGAAAACTTTTCATGTCTATTAATAAAATAATTTTTTTCGCATACTTCCTTAACTCCAAATTTAACCAAAATTTAAACATCTTAGTTGGGATTAATTTCCAAGTTGTAGAAAATATTTCAATTGAATCCCGCGATTCTAAGTACTCACAAAAATATAATGACCTACAAAAACATTGCTTCCACTTTTCTCAGGAACGGTTGCAGATGTCGCCTTATAAATGGTTTCATTCGTTTTCTTATGTTATGAAACCTATATAACAAGTACCTGCAAGCATATGAACTTAATAACTGCTGGTTAACGAACTTGACCTTTCAAATTAGACGACAGATTTTTGTACCAAATTTCGTTAAAATCGGACCACTTTTGAGCTTGCTAGAGCGCGAACAGATAAGCATATATATATATATACGAATTTGGGCCACCTATATTTTCGTGATCTATAGGGTCTGAAACGTGAAAGTTTCTAGTCGGCACTTCCGGATTGCGTCATGAGGTCAACCTCATAAGCGGGTTCTCCCTATGGAGATAGGGAGTAACCGCGCTAAAAGAATACTGTATGTTATACAGTCCTTTTTTGTCGGGTGGAGCTAAAGCCTATTTATGTTTTTGATTTTAAGCAGAAGGCTCTAAACGAAATTTGAGCCCTAATTATATATTATAAAACAGATCAGTTGGTTTTAAGAAACTCGATTATCTTTGGATTATAATACGAAGGGGACCATGAATGTCCATTTGATTAATAGAAATATTTATACCACCAACAGAACAATCATTATTGTGTCCAATTCATATGCCACCTCTTCCCGTCTAGTGTCTTAAGATGAGGTTTTCCTTGCCGAGGAAGTAGATTTAATCTCTGACTTTTTTTAATAAATTTTCCATTATCATTGTCACATGAACTTTCAATAATAATTGTATTTTAAATAGGTGACTGTGAGCAGTGTATGTCCTATTCAAAGTCTTGTTAGTTTAGCAGTGATGTGCTAATTGATTTTACGCAAAAGACCGCCTATTTTCGCTTAAGTATGAGATGAAATTATGAAGTTAGTGGTGATGACTGATAGAGAGCAGCTCATGGCAAAGACTGGCGTAAAAATAATCATCCTTGCACTTTTTCTGCACACTTTTACCCCTCTTGAGGACCTTGAATTACTGCTTTGAATTCTTAGACAACCTTTGTTCTTATGGTTACTAACTGCTTGGGATGTATTACTGAAATCTTTTCTTGTATTGGCCTTTGAGAGCATTATCATAAGCGTTTCTCCTTGATGGCGTATCTCGTTTCTCTTTGATGTCTCTTTTATCTATTTTCCTCATATCCCTAGTTATTATGAGTTACATAGAATTCAGTCAGTTGTTGATGCAGGGTATCAAATTTTGATCATATATTATGTCACCCGTAGTGGTTCCACCTCATAAATGAAATCGTCCACACGGCAGGGGACATTTCGTCCATCCTCAAATGGCTTCTTGTGGATAGCCTTGTTCCATGATTGCGTAACAGTAGACCACTAAACACAAGTCAAGCAATCTTTTGCTATTACCGTTAACTAATCTATCTATCCTAAAAGGTCCTATAGCGCCATGTTATTTTAAGTGGCTCCTACCGTTCCTCGCATTTAGATCCCCATCATTACCTTTCTGCCTTTGGCACGTGTCGCGTTTACCACAGACCTACACCACAATATGCCAGGATTTTATCGCTGGGTCCTACCATTTTACGCCGAGGAGCGTTAATAATTAAGCTACTGGGATTTGCTGGTATTAATCAACTTGTCGAGTAGCGTAATTGGCATCGCACTCGAGCGTAAAAATAGAGATTCTGCTTTCAAATTACAGTCTGGCGAATTGGTGTTTGTATATATATATATATATATATACGTATATACATACATGATTGAACTATTTGAAAAGTGAAATTGCCAAGCTCGTCTATTGAATAAAATTCCTTTACATCTTTAGATGCCTCTTTAGGAGTTTGAAATAATTATTGATAATGTTCTGTGTATAATTCAATGACCAACCTTTTTCTTGATAATCGATTGGTTTGTTTGGAAGTTGAATTATCCCGTAGAGCCAATCGTAGCGACATATTTTTCTAAATCCTGATAAATGTTATCACTTAATCTAATAGATATTTAATAGGCTTTTTATTTTAATTAATTACTGTACAAGTTAGAATCAAAGGAACTGTGTAATCTAAGCGCGTTTTCCTTCTTACCCCTAGTGACATTTGTTATTCCTAGATAGGGTTATTAGTTGGTTTTGTTAATTCGTCAAAATTGTTTACACGAGTAAAAATATAAAATTATATCTCAAAGAGAAAAAGAATTTCAGGTATTATAGCAGGACTTACATTATCTTAGCGGAAATCACAACTTTCGACTTCCCAGTTGGGAAACGCTATTACAAATACGTTTCACATTTTTTTACCTAGTTTGTCTGAAATGATCATTTTACTGTCAAATACAATTTAAAAAACAAGCAATTAAAAACTGAGGCTTATAGAGACGAAAACCTGTCAAAAGAACAAAACCTGTGCATACTCCGAATAAGATTTTCCTGTTAAATATTGCATAGGATTAAATATTACTTAGTATGCTTTCGAATTGTTACCGTCCATGTTCCCCGAATTTCCAACCGTTTTCGAGATATGAAAATATAAGAAAATTAAAAAAAAAAACTTACATCCTGACATCTAGAGGTCATATAGACTATAGTATATAAGATCCTCTCCCAAAGATACATTCATTCATCAACAGAATACAGGCATTCCAGTCAAAAGTTCTTCGCAAAATTGTCAACGCACCTTTCTACGTATCCAACAAAACCCTACGGGTCATTCCATATCAAGTGATCCAAAATAAAGGGAAAAATTTCCCTCACATTTTTTTATTTTTTTTTAAATTTGGCTCATCAATACGACAATTAAAAATCCAAATTTTTAGAAATTCATCTTTGTTAGTTTTCGAGTTATGAAAGTTTAAGTTTTTTAAAAAAGCACATTTTAGGTCAGACACTTGATCATAAAATGTACCGTAACTCCCGAACGAAATGGGCTAGAGAGGTGTGGTAAAAAGCATTCGCTAGTGTATTAAATGCTGATTAAAATGATATATATCATGACTTATTTATGAAAATTGAAATTTTAAGGTAATTTTTGAAACTTTAAAATTGAAATTTCTCGTAAAACGTATGTTTAAAAATTTTCAAAAAATTTACAATTTTTCTTTGATATTTTATCTCAGTTTTGTGTAAATTTCAACTTGGGATCTCAATGGGATCGTATTTATTTTAATTAATAACTTAATCAAAGGTAGCTTGGTATCTTGTTGGTAGGTCAAAAATTAAAATTTTTTAGAAAATGAAATAAAATCCATCTAATATAGACGCAAGACGAAAAAATAAAGAAAAAAAGCCCTTTGGCATACATCACCGTTTTGCTTAGTGCCCGAGAAAGCCGCAAAAAACTAAAAGAAATTATAAAATAGACGTCTATTAAAAGGGGCATCAAATTTCACCCTTATCTCCATTAACCCCCCCCCCCCCCAAATATAGGAGTAAATATGCATCTGATGGTGGCCGGTATCTTGACCGGCTCTATCTTCAGACCTCAAGCTCTTGGATTTCTTCGCATTGGGACACATTAAAGATTTGGTATACAGCGAGCCCATTGGCACAAGGGAGCACCTCATCCATCGGATCAGATGGACCTGTATTGCTGCAAGGGGGCAAACCTTTGAACAGTTTTGAAATTGATCGTTAGGAATTATTAAAAGAAGAAATTATTATTTTATATTTATGTATGCGTCCAGTGTCAAATGTTAAACTGTTTTAAGAATTGTAAATTTATTTTTATTAAGAATTAAAATTTTTGTTTTGTTTTGTGTTTTAGCACTTTCCTCAGAACGAAAGGAGATATTTTAAATTATGTTGAACTTACAGCTTTACATGGCGTCAGTTAATTTTTTCGAGCAAGATATCTTTTTTTTTGTTTTTTTTTTGGGGGGGGGATAGATGTGTGGGTAGAGGTGGTGGAAGATAAAACGTAATTTTAATGATTTTTATATAGGAATTATGAAATAGTGCCTTTTCACAATTGTGTTTTAGTTTTTCTTGGAAAGGAAGCAAAAACGAAATATATGCCAAAGGACTTTTTTTCTTTCTTTTTTCATCCTGCATCGATTTCCGAAGTTAGGCCGTTTTTTGGAGGGAGCGGACCCTGTATATATTAGATGGATTTCATTTCATTTTCTGAAAATTTCAATTTTTTAAAGTACCAAGATAAAGTTAATAATTTAAATAAATATTATTCCATTGAGATCCCAGATTGAAATTTATACAAAACTGAGATAAAATATCAAAGAAAAATTACAAATTTTTGAAAATTTTTAAACATACGTTTTACGAGAAATTAATATTTTAAAGTTTCAAAAATTACCTTAAAATTTCAATTTTCATAAGTAAGTCATGATATATATAATTTTAATCAGCATTTAATACACTAGCGAATGCTTTTTACCACACGTCTCTAGCTCATTTCGTTTGGGAGTTACGGTACATTTTATGATCAAGTGTCTGACCTAAAATGTGTTTTTTTAAAAAACTTAAACTTTCATAACTCGAAAACTAACAAAGATGAATTTCTAAAAATTTGGATTTTTAATTGTCCTATGGGGTACTATTGATAAGCCAAATTTAAAAAAAATCAAAAAATGTGAGGGAAAAACTGTGGATCACTTGAAATGGAATGACCCCTACACAATGACCTCAACATCCCATTTGTCCTCGACCTCGCTAAAACCCGTTTCCAAACGTTCCACTCCAAATTGTCTTACCATCCTAATCCTGAAGGTCAATCCTTATCATCCCAATCCCATCCAGACAATCCTCCCAGGCGGTTCAAGAGACTGTGGCCCCGAGACAATTTACTTGCCTGATCTTTTCATGATCAATAAAATATTTATTGAGACACCTCTGGAAGTGCCGACAATGGTTGGCTTCTTCCACATTTTTTTTTTTTTTTTTTTTTTTTTTTTTTTTTTTTGCCAGTTTTGTCAACTTGTACTTAATATCTGGATCGACATACTTGATCATTGTACTGTTAACCTGTACAGATTTCAAATAAATAAATACTAAATTAAAAAAAAAAAAAAAAATGTGCAGGGATGTCAACAGGGCAAGAAAGAACTCTCATTTGAAATGTTGCTAAACCATCCTCACCTGTCGTGCTATCCGTGTTTCCTCTCACTCAAGAAGATATCAAACCTCTTCCAAAAAAATCCAACTCAGTATAAAATCCTATTAATTTTAGCGATTTGGGTTGACTAGAGTTTTGATATCTTCTTGGACAAGCGTAGAGAGCGGAACCGAATAAGCGACAGGTTTCGATGGGTGAGGAGGCTCTTAAAATTTACAATTATTTTTAAATAAATATTTTTTAAATATATATTTAAAAATAATATAAATATATGTTTATAAAATAAATATATAGTTATTTCGCATTATGGGCATACATGCTATGCGTTTCCGCTCGCTCAAGACGATATCAAAACTTGCTAAAGTTAATAGTATTCTATTAATTTTAGCGAGTTGGATTGACTAGAATTTTGAGCGAGCGTAGCGAGCGGAAACGCATATCATGTATTTATGAATAAATAACTTATGGCAAATTTAAATAATTGATGGTAAATTTTGTATAGACTTCTTTATTACGGACTTTTCCATACCTGCTCAAGCGCATCTTTGCAAATATAGTTGTTTACGTTAGCTATCTCAACCCGCATAACAGTGAACTTTAGTGCTCAAACACTTCTTTACTAGTTAAGGACTTTTTTTTATTAAAGGATACGTGTTTAGGACAATCAGAAAAAAATATCCGTTCCGGCGAGGCTAAACTTTAAATTAACCAAGTTTTTTTTAAAGCCTACCGTGCGTTGGAAGATCTACCTGTAGCGCGGAAAGTGCTCATTGAAAAAATTAATATAAGTTCCTAAAAAAAAAAATGGTCAGTCATTAATTTCGATCGGGCCATCTTAATTGGAAAACTTAGTACTTCAATATTTGAATATTATTGTTTTGTTAAATTGAAAGCAAAATATAAGCTGTTTCTATTCTGCTATTATAAGGAAATTATACTTGTTTAATCTCTCGAGGATAAGCATTAAATAAAAGCAAGCGCAGTTGATGACATTTTTTACGATTCGGACTTTTTTTTTAAAAAATGATTCCTCTCTAAAGTAGATTAGACTTTATAGCCTTTTTAAGCAACCAAATTTACGGGACTCATGAAGCGACTCGGGCAAATAGCTCTAGCTTTATTCTTGTATTTTAATTCTTTAGTCCTTGGTGACCTTTATTTATTTTAGGAGTATCAAAGTGAAACTTTTTTTTTTTTTTTTTGATAAAAGGACCCATTGGCTGAATGAGGCTATGAAGTTAATCGGAGCAGAAATTGTTAGCTCCAATAAACTCATCAGAGTGTAATTATCCATTTTAATTAATTAAGTATTAATTTAATTTACTGAAAAAATTGTTATTATGTTTTTATTGCTGTAAATTTAATTTAACTTTTTTTATGTTATTTAATTTTATTTCTGAAGACCAACTGTTTACATCCTTTAATTGATCAAAACACCTAACAATTATAAGCACGAAAAAAATTGGAGGGCGTGCAGCAATAAGGAGGCAAAAAAAGAAACGTTTTAAAATTTAGTTTCTTGATATATTTTTTGTTTTCATTTTCTTGGTCATATCATTACATAACCACCTACTATTGAACGTATGACGACATGGACCCTATCCTACTTTTTTTTAGAGTGGTGGTTCGAAGTTTAATGATTTAGAGCTGTCTCCGTATTACGCCACCTTCTATAGTAGAGCTGCTGCAATGGAGTTAGAAATTACGGAATCAGTGACCAAAGGTAATTCCTTATTTTAGCAGTAGATTGAGACAGTTTTTAAATCCATGATAATGTTCTCAATTCAAGATCCCTCAAAATGGAGCTGCCTCTTTAATGCTGTATGCCTGTCAATTAGTATTTATAAAATACACACGAATCACACTGTAATTTATTAGCTAATGTGGTTTCTTCTTAATTTTAAAAATACCTTTTTATTTTGAGTTGCTTACTTAACTCCGTAGACTAAGCACTAAAGAAAGGCTGTTCCTGTACATGGCGATACACTTCTCGACTGTAGACAGTAAATAATTTGTTCCCAATTTGTCTTCAAGTCTAAATCAATTGGCAGCAAATGTATTACAGACTTTTTAAATAATCGTCACGTAGTTATATACAGACAGATGGCGTAAACAATATCCCTCAGTGTTTTTTAAAAAATAAAACAATCCTTTCAGGACTTTTATCAAACATTACTATTCTTACCTCAAAAAGCAACTTTAATCTGGAAAAAAAATTACTACACACTACAATTTAAGATACGGACCGTCTTGCCCGACTAATCTTTTTCTAACATAGCAATAGGGGTTGTGGCTTTAAAATGATCATGACTTATAAAACAATTTAAAAGCACAATTGGTTTGATCCATTTCTCAGTCCTTGATAAGTCCTTTATTTATATATGCATTTTACAACGTTTCGGCCTTCAGGCCATTTTTAATATCTAGAAGGAAAATAAAGTAAATTTTTATAATTAAAACTAAATTATAGAACCATTTACAACATTTTTTTTTTGTTTATCACAAATATTATCACATTTATTTTTTAATCCTATTTAAAATCTTTGCATGATGCTTATTAATTTTTTGGGTGTCTGTTTTAAAGTTTATTGCTTACCCACTACTTTTAATATATAAAGCCTCCAAAATCCTTCTTCTCCTCCTCTTACTTTCATTGTGGAGAATTCTTGGCTGCTCCATATCATAAAAGTGTCCATCCCCCATTGTATGCTGCACTAATGCAGTTTTGTTTGGGATTTTTGTTTTGATTTTTACATCATATTCATGTTGTTTGAACCTGTCTTCTATATATTGGCCTGTTTCGCCAATATACACTGCAGGGCATTTTAAGCAATCCACTTGATATACCAAATCCCTTATTTTTTGCAAATTAATTTTGTCCTTAAGGTCATTAAATATATTTTTGACTTTGCGAACAGGTTTATGAGCAATTACCACTTCCTCTACTTCAAATTATTTTAACGCTCTCCCTATTAGCTCACTCAAACCTTTAATTTAAGTACATTTTATGTACTTCTTCCTTTCTATGGTTATATTATTATTTATTATTTCTCTATTACTTTCTATCATATTACCATTTTTTTCTAATTTTTTCTTAATTGCATGCCCACCCTTTTTTAATCAATTTTGGGGGGTAAATACTGAACTAAACAGTCGAAATAAACCCGAATTAGACAGACTACTTCCAGCCTTAATCAATATTCCTGGTACACACACACAAAAAAAAATAAACAAAAATCTGTACTAACTCCACGACTCAGATTACTCTCCTGGGAAAACGTGTACAGCATTTGCGCTATTGTAAATTTATTTCAAAAGATACTACTGAATAAATAAAAAAAAATCAACAGATGATTTCAAGACTTGAGGCTAATATTGATTCCTTATATATATTCGACTGGTCGCAATGTTTTTACCCCTTTTCGAATGAATTTAGGTATTGGTATTGCACTCATAAGAAAATTGTATAAAAATGTCATCTTGAAGCCTACCTAATAGATCCCAAAACTGACCCTGTCTAAATTGATAAATATATATACCACATTGATAGTAGTAGACAAGCACCAGACACATTTTAATACGCCGCCCGTTCTATATGGATTGATTTCCAGTTCCATACATATAGTTTCCAGTTCCAGTTCTATAGTTTGATTCCACTTAGTGGCTACCAGGATGCATACATTTGAAACTCCTCATCGTCAACGCTAATTAACATTGAAATAGTTGACAAGCTCTGCTTCCCACCATTAAACAACATCTTCAAATAAGGACTTTCAATAAAATAAAACGTATCGAATTTGTCCATCTTTGCAGGGTGGTAGTAAGTTACTGTATGAATACCAATAAACGCTTAGATATTATAACCGCCTTGCTGAAGAAGTTGCCTTCTTTTGGTCTTTCCAATTAGCTCTCGGTCGTCCGCAAGATCGTTTCCTCTCAACTTTGAATGCGCATTCGGTCGATTCTCTTTTATTATCACATTGGCTGATGGACATTGAGGTCCATCTTATAAGCTGGGCTGACTCGGGATCAGGCCCGCATCAAGGCAGCCGACAGGGAGAAGTGGCGTCGCTTTTGGAAAGCCGTCACACCAATTGGTCGGCGTGGACGCGCTGACACTTCAAGATACACGGAATTGTTTTGAAAGTCTGTTGTAAGTACAAAAAATCCGTTAAAACAGTAGGTTGTTAATGTGAAACGTATAAGATAGTTTTTTCTATTATAGAAGATATATTGTACTGGTGTATTGTCATCAGCAAATATATTTATTCCCTCTTCCCGGATTTCCTTCCTTTGAAGTCTATCAGTATAATCCTTTTTGGATTGATCCCACATTGCAGGCCGCTTTTTAATTTCACATATCAATTTTCTCGTCACCCATATTTATTAAAAGTATATCCTACTTAGAAAACTGATCAGTGAACCAAATTAAGCCGACACACAAAACAACTGTCTTCTTTTCAGACAGAATGAGCAGCCATCAGTCGGCAATAAAACAGCTGTGGCAACGATAGAATGATGGGACGAGTTGATTCTGCTACTGACTTAGCTGCAACCGCTTTATGTGTTAATAGCCTATGTAAGTTTCCTAATTAAGATGTCGAGGATTTGGTCGTCCCCGTTTCTCGGAAATATAATTTCTGGCGCTTGAATTCGCGTGATTCCTCCTTATTTTTTAAGTACAAGATTCCCAAGAGGAGATTGGAGAGAACAATTGTCCTAAATACAGAACATATATATCTATATATATCTCTCCCATATATATCTATATATTTATATATAAATAAATACATAATTTGTAACAATTTGCCACTAAAGAAATTCGAATAGTTTCCCTCTCTTACTATAAATAAACAGATACAATGTAATGAGGATAAACATACTTTTGAACTGAGTATGTCTGTAAGTAGTCTGAAATATATTCTCTTAAGTAGAGCGTAGGAGTGTCCGAACCATAACTCCTAGCCCCCCTTTCTCTAAAACCATTTATTATATTCATATGTAAGACTTTGAGTATGGAGAATTTATGAACTAGACCGTAAGATATTAGCTCTGTGAAAATTTAGAATGACAAAACATGACTATAAAGTTGAACTACAAACGCCTCGTATTCAAGTGAGTAGGTATTTAAATTTCGTTACATTTAAATCTACTTTTAATTTCTGTATGGTTAGAACCTCAATATTTTATTGGCTTAAATATTCGTTAGAAAAGGATAAAATATATTAGTGTTTGATTTTTATTATGAGCAGTTAAGTTATAAAATATGTAGCCATGATGCAGATCTATCTAATATGTATGTTAATATCTTACGGTTTAAAATAAAATTTGCTGACACGGTCCATAAAATGATATGGTGTAACATTTTACTCATTTCTTCCAGATTTTCAAAAATCATATTTGTTGGTTTAATTTTGAATCTGTTTTCATTTCTTTTCGAAAAAAGATACAAAATTGAACTAACATTATTATTTCATGAATCTGTTTTCATTTCTCTTCAAGGTTCGTGAGTTTGATTCCCATTAGGGATGGCTAGAAAAGGATGGTGACCTTTGGTTCAGTGACTAGCATGCTGGGATCTCACTTGGTAAATTCGGGGTCGATTCCCGCTTATGGTAGGTTGACTTTTCCATGGACAGGCTCGCTAGGAAAATTCCTCGGTCCACCATGGATTTTTAGGGAGGGTGGTGATATGTAAATAACCCGCCTAAAATTCTGTGTTAATTATCATGGACCTTAACATTTAAATCAATCAATAATTTCTTTTTTTAGGTTACTTAAAGCCTAATTTTACCTCTTGTTACTCTGAAATGAAGATTGAAGTTTCAAAATGGACATTTATCCAAAGTAAAATGTATAATTTGTGGCATTATTTGGAGTCTAGTAAGTATTCCAAAAATTACGTTATCAATAGAGGAAGGGTTCACTTAAATTTTTCACAAATTGCACCATTTCTCAACAAGCTGAAGGTGTTCCTCTAATTGTTGGGAAGCTGTAGAGGGATCATGAAAAGAGGAAAAGATGTATATTTATCATCTCGTGATTATATAAAACATAATATGTACATTGCTTGTCGAATTCATGAATATCTCATATTCCTGGGTTTTCTTTTGGACCAGTGGCTAACGCAGCATTCTCTCTTGAGCCGTAGACTTTATTCATCGATGAGCATGGGAAAAATTAAAAATTCTCTGCTCCACTATGAAAGTTTATGAAGCATGGGAACCTATAGATACCCCGGCTCTAATTCCCTAAAAAAAAAAAAAAAAAAAAAAAAAAAAAAAAAAAAAAAAAAACCCTCTTATTATTCAGGAGTATAAAATATTAATTGAAGCCGAATCTATGTGGATAAATGATCACTCCCTTAGCCGTCCGCCTAAGAGTGTCACCTAATTTCCCTCTCCTGGAAGGACAGAGCTTGGATTTACATACGAGCAGCTATCCGAAAGCGAAACAGCTGTCTCCGGATGACAGGCTTAAATACAGGTTGCCAGCCCGTCCCGGAAAGCCGGGGGGACTCGAAGAAAAAATAGGCATGGAAATTAATTAATACTTAATATATGCTAATGTATTATGAGCGGTCGGGAGCTCTGTGACAGTGGAAAAGCACACTCCCGCCTACACCCTAACATTTATATCAGCTGATCTCTAATACTAACTCCTAGGTCTTATTCCTACTTACATGCCCTAAATATTAATCAGTACAAAACGTTTTTGAATACTCTATTAGTGTGTTTCCTTTTTCAGATGTCAACTTTATGAGGTTAATACCATCTACACCTCTGGCCTATTTCTTAAACCCTCTACCTAATCATCGGCCTACCAACACTGGAGTAAAACAGGTTAAGTGGCTTAAAAACTTATTACTTTCCTAACCGTTCCTCTTAACGTCATAAGAGTCGTTTTGTTAGAACCAGAACATCAAATTGATGATTAACATCAAATATTCTGGGTGTTTGTAGTTTTTTTGATAATAAATCATCAATATTTGAAGACAAATCAATTTATATGAGAAACTCGAAAGGATTCCAACTCTGTACATATCTGCAATAAGAACGCACTACTTAGATTCCGTTCATAATGTATCTTTTAGTATGTGATGTTGGTCCGTACACATCTTTGAAAGCACTTTGAACTGGTGGTAATCTACCAGCAACACCTTCTTCAATTCCTGTCCAAATAGTTCCGTCTCATGCTATTTTAGTTTGCAGATTCGATACGCTACTTCCACCTTCTTCTTCAGAACTGGAAGAGAATTGCATGCATCGTCTTGTACCTTTTTCTCGTACAATATATTTTCGTAATCTCTGTCATTTGACTAATCTATATAGTCTTCATCAAGACATTCACTTTCTACATCTGAATATTCCAGAGGTATGCTGGTTGCATTCTCTAAATTTGCAGAAATATTTTTTCGTTTTGAAACTTTCATCGTATTTAGGTTCTTACTGAAGAATATATTTTTTAACATTGCCATATCCACATAAACGTTTCTTACCCGTGTCACTGTGCGGGTAAAGATGAATGTGTACGGTTGCACTAAGATTTTATTTCGTGTGTTGAACCAAGTTCGAAAGAAGGCTGTTCGTGCCTCATGCATTTACGAAGGAAGTGTTTGTAAGTGGAAGTAAGTATGAATAAAATGACTGCAAAATGCATCCATCACTCAATCTCTGTAACTCTTGCAATCTTGTTTAACTTGTGGTGGGTATCTTATTCCTTCTAAAAAGTGTACGTGTGCTGCGAACAGTCCCCATGAATCAAGTGATTCATTAGTCTTCTTTCCAGAAGGGATAGCACCTGTTCCCATTCTGATTTCTTCTAATCTAAGCTTAAATAAGCAAAACTGCGCAAAGAGAGGGGTTATTATGCTATTCTAGGATGCTGCAAAGTGAGTAGCAATATCATAGATAGAGTATAGAGAGCTTAAGATTCCTTGTGTCCCAAGCCCTTCTTCTTCTATAGTTCCGTGTTTAAATTTCATATCTTTCAAAGCTGCTGCCATCATTTGGTCCTCATTGATGGACTTGGCACGGAACATTTTGTCTGCTCTATGGACACTGGCCAAGAAGCTCACCAAGTTCGCTTCTACCCACAAATTGGGTGGTTTTCCGACTCCTGGCAACCGCAATTTTAAGCGCATATGTTGGGTTTTCCTGTCGTCACTCACGCTGGGTCTAGTTCCTTTTCCGCTCATATTGTTACAGTTTGTTTTTTGCAATTTTTTTGACTTTTTATACTTGCCTGGCGTGTTTCTACTAGTAAGTCTCGTAATCTTCAACTCCAGTTTAACACTGCAACAGTGTGAACAAAATTCCAGCTTAAACTCGATTTAATTTGCGAGTAATCTATAACAAATTTGCCGAATACATTATTGGGGGCAGGCAGTTTTTTTTTTTTCATTTGAAACAAGAAAATTAGTTTTAATTGAGTTAATTACTCTTTAAACATTTGAACATTTATTGTGTCAATTAAATTAACTAAAAGCTTGTACATAAATTCTTGTGACGTTTACTATTAAATTTGGGCGAGAATCCATCTTTGACTGCCACGTTTTAGAAAAGGAAGAAGCGAGAGAACGCAGGAGCTATCCAGAGAGATGGCGGTGCCCGATTAGAGTTCTGGTTTTATCTTTTAATTTAATGCCAACCTACAACAAAAAATGCCTTTTCGCCCTAATCCGTGGAACATAATTCCACCAAGATTTCTCTTAACTCCGAGAATGAGTTAAAATATTAAAGCTAATTCTGTTTAAATCGCTACATGACTGATGATGAAAAATCTAAGCTAAAAAAAGTTTAAAATATTTAAAATAACTAATTTATTAATTCTCAATTCACAATTATTTGAAATGATCGAAATTTTCATTAAATCTCCTAATCTTTATTTGAAGGCAGCACATGATTCATCAGTGACCTATAAATATACTGCTTAACACCTAACGCACGTAATCTACCTGTGGTTTGATTGGGTTAGAAGAGAATAGAAACTACGATTGCTGAAAACATAATTCTCATTTTAACTCTACTTGGTGGGAAGAAATGAGCTTTTTGTCGGTAAAATTGTCCGAAGGCTGCACCTACATTGTGGCCACTATTTTTCCCGATCCGATCAAATCCGATATCGCTTGATATCGACGTGAGTAATGATCTCGTAGTGAATTGAAAACGAGTGATTTATTTAAAGCTAATCAGCATAAAAACCTTCGGTAAATCTGAAGGAGAGCGTCCTCAGCACCGATTTTCTTCAAAGTTTGCACTATAACGTATTGTGATGCACTAAACACGAATCCGTTAAAAAAAGTCCGACTCGCAGGAACTGCATCATCTTTGCGCGGTTAAGTACATCTCGAAGAAATTGAATAGATTAGCATCACAAATCACAGGAAACTGACAGTAGCCAACTTACACAGAAGCGGATAATTCTTAATCTGTATAAGTCAATACAATTATGTACTGAAAACGTACTTACTCTTTGACTACTGCTGAGAATGCTCTATTCTAAACAACCAAAAATTCGTTGTCATTTGTATCTTGTTTTACTAGCAAATTCGTTTTACTGTTATAATCAACTGTAAATATGTGCTTCATGGCGAATAAAATTCCATTCAGTCGTGGGTTAAATCTTTCTATAAAATAAGAAATAACGATAACTTCAGTTGGAGGCTATGAGGAAGGTTATATAGATAGGAGAATTCAAAACAAACTACGTCATCATGATTAGCCACTGCCATCATTTTTACCACAGCCACTCCAAACTTATTACCAATACCTTTCACCGTTTCTATTAATTCTATTAATTTCTGCAAGTTGGATTGACTAGGGGTTTGATATCTTCTTGAGCGAGCGTAGCGAGCGGTCACGTATGCCCAAAAGCGTCAGTTTACGACGACAGCTACCACAGGTGAGTCTAAATTTCAATTACACTTCGTCATTATGGACTATTGCGCATGCGCGTGTTTACAAATACGCTGTTTATCCCGTCTTTTGTAACCTCCATAACAGGGAA
Source organism: Gonocerus acuteangulatus (assembly GCA_946811695.1). NCBI lineage: Eukaryota > Metazoa > Arthropoda > Insecta > Hemiptera > Coreidae > Gonocerus > Gonocerus acuteangulatus. Next base: position 51,740,759 of record OX328129.1, read on the forward strand.
CTTTAGTGATTAATAACTTCTATCCTAGTTTAGAGCAACTTTTTTTTTTTTTTTTTTTAACGGATTCGTGTTCAGTGAATCAAAATACGTTATAGTGCACAATTTGAAGAAAATCGGTGCTGAGGGTCAGATTTACCTAACCTTCGAATGCCTTGTTGGAGGTAAATAAATTTTTATATTTAAGTATATCAGTCCCGAAAAAAAAAATCTTGTTTTTTTTCGTAGTGTAACAGTTTATTCCTAACTGTTAATTCTTAACTGTTTACACTGCGATAAGAGAAGCATTAGTATTCATATTTCAAAATAATTCATAAGAAAGGTAGCTAGAAGAATATAAACATTGGAAGGTTATATACATCTTTCTACGTAATTTAATAAACAGGGGAAATAAAAAAAAACAAAAAACAAAAGTGTGCGTAGAGAATGTTGTTCTAAATTTCCTTAGGTTTCATTTAAAAAAAAAATATTGAAATCGGTTAAGATGTAGAGGCTGCAAACGTTTTTGACAAAACAATAAGCTTTTAGCGCCACTATGCGTCGGTCTTCCAAGAGGCTGAGAATTGGTAGTCACCGTAACGGATCGGATCGGGTCGGGGCCAATGTACGCGCCTCCACAGAGATGCTTGTGTTTGTTTTTCTCCGGATAGTTGGTGGCTTTGGTCGGGAGTCTTTTAGGTGTGCTCTAACACGTCAATTAGGCGTAAAGGGGTGTATTGATAGCGGCTTCAACAAACTACCTCTTTTTCTTGACTTTCGATAGGTCGTAATACACGGGATATTTTTATAATTTTTTTATTTATTATTATTCAATAATGTGTTAAATATTAAATTAAAATGGCCCATACATACAGTGGATCAAAAAAGTATTGGCACACTTACTTTTTTTTCTGTTTCTTTTTGAAAAATTTTATTTTTAAACATTTTTGTACAATATAATATTCATAAATACAAATAATTGAAAAAATAAATGAATTATAAAGTATATAAAAATAATAAACAAAATATCCTTTTTAGAGAGTCAAAAAAGTATTGGCACTCTTATTAATAAGGTACATTATATTTAATAAATTTAATCTGTGTGCCCCTAATACTTTGTTATCATGCCATTGGCATCTATAACAGCCTGTAATCTTCTTGGCATTGAAGAAACAAGGTTTTGAGTTACTTCTTGGCCAATTTTATTCTATTCCTCAGATAAAGTTACCTTCAGGTCATTTTTTGAAGAAATTTTATTTTTTCTTATTTTAAGGTCCAAAAGATACCATAGGTGTTCAATAGGATTTAAATCAGGAGACTGTGGTGGCGTTTTAAGTTGTCTCGGAACATTGTACAGCATCCAATCTTTCGTTTTGTTAGCTGTGTGCTTGGGGTCATTATCATGTTGGAAAATAAAAGTATCCTTTACCTCCAGCTTTTCAGCACTACTGGCTAAGTTGGCCCGCAAAATGTCAAAATATTTTTCAGCATTCATAATACCGTCAATAAAGGTCAAGTTTCCTATGCCATTCCACGACATGCATCCCTAAACTAGAACGCTTCCGCCTCCATGTTTCACAGTGGGCCTCACATGTCGAGCTTGAAACTCGGTGTTAGGTTTCCGCCAAACGTACTTGCGACCATCAGACCCGAAAATATTATATTTACTTTCATCGGAAAATATTACCTCTTTCCAGAAGTCTAAGTCTTTATTTAAAAAAGATTTAGCAAACTCAAGTCGCTTTTTACGGTTAGTCTCGCTAATTAAAGGTTTTTTCCTTTGAACTCTGCCATAATAATTAAATTTGTGGATAACATTTCTTACTGTTTGTAAGCAGAAGGTTGTGTTTGAAGTTGACGCGACCTCTTCCTATCCTGGAAGCTGATGTGGGATCACGCACAACAATTCGGTGTATGTCCCGTTTTTCCCTTTCACTGACCTTCGGTGGCCGCCCTGAACGAGGTTTGTTCAACACAGAACCAGTCTGTCTAAACTTCTTGACAATATTTCGAACAGTACTGAAACTAATTTCTAACTTATTCGCTATTTGTCGGTAACTTTTTCCTTTAGAATGTAGTTTTATTATCATATTTTTAAGAAAAGTGCTATGTTCACTGGTTTTAGCCATGATTATATTACAAACACAGAACAAAGACTGAGTTTAAATGTTATTATATTGACCTTTGTAATCCTCAACCCATATCTACTGAAAGAAAAAGGATTACCTTGTTTTGACTGGAGCTAATGCTAAACATTTAAGACTGCCAATACTTTTTTGACTCTCTAAAAAGGATTTATTCTTTCTCATTTTCGTATACTTTATTTATTCATTCATTTTTCTTTTCAAATTATTTGTATTCAGGAATATTCTATTATAAAAAAATGTTCAAAAATAAAATTTTTAATTTTTCAAAAAGAAACAGAAAAAAAAGTAAGTGTGCCAATACTTTTTTGATCCACTGTATATGTACATAATCAAAATACGTGCAGTATCCAAAAGTAACCCCAACGAGGAAAACAGGAAGAGACGGGACATAAAAACCCCTTGTGACGGGTTCACAAATGGTTTTTCATTTTTATGTCTGCTTTTATGGTCAGGATAACTATTTCAAAAGAAATTTATCAACATATTTGATATTTTTGGAAAAAAAATTACAGAAAAATAACTATTCGATAAACATACTTCATGCTGAAGAGATTTTCGAAGACGATATTCAATTTCCGTGAAGTTAAGTAAGTGCAAAAAACAATTGAATTTAAATATATATATATATATATATATATATATATATATATATATATATATATATATATATATATATATATGTATATATATATATATATATATATATATATAAGAAAGAAATATTTTATACTTCTTTAATGTATTTTATTTCATTGATTTTAATTTTCATTATAATATGAATTATAATTTAAAAAACTAGATCTTCCTTAGATAAGGCTCCGGATTATTAGTTTTTAGTGAAACTGCTCCTGAAAAGGAGACGTCTGCAGGCGTGATATTATGATAAGTTAAAAGTGTCCTAAATATATTTTACGTTCCGCCAAAAATAAATCAATACTAAATTGCTCCCACATTGCCGCTTTTTCTTATGCGCATTCTGAAATTGGCGTCTTATAAACAAGCCTACAAAACTCAAAATTTAGTGCTGAAGTGACACAAGGCAGATATTATGGATGCGTCGATACGTACTTTCCCTGCATTAGCATTCGGCCTCACGGAATCCTCGTTAAGTCCATATATTTATGTCCTCAAACTTGGTATTTCTCCACCCATAATATTTTGCTATGTGTCGAGCTATTTTTTCCTTTTATGTTGAGTGGAGTGAGAGATCTCCCAAAATATTATTTCGGACTAAATAAGTATTTATTTATAATATGATGTTTCTCATTTTAATAAACTTTTCTTTTTTTTTACTTTTTTTCCACGACCGACGAACTATCTAAATTCTCAGGCATTCTAAATATCCATGATGAAGTCGTATATTAATTCAGCTATAAGCGGGTTTCGAGTCCACGTCATCTACCACACTACTCTGCCAGTAGAGCATTCCTTTGATGACGTTATACTGAGCATTTTTTTTTTAGTGTTGATTTGATTATATAAATATAATGTATGACAATAAATTATTATGCCCTAATGTGCATTGGCATTTAAATTTAACAAATTGAGAATAACTAGCAATAGAAATATAAATCTTGGTTTGCAGCATTTTGACTGCGAGCCACTGTATTTGCTTTTTTTGGACCAGCTTTCATGTGTGGAGTTTTGGTTGAGAATCTATCATTGAAGACTTAGTTTTCCTTATAGTTTGATAAGTCAAATGTTAAAGTCAATGTCACTAGTTTTAATTTTTTTTTTTTTTTTCTTAAACTAAGGTGATGTATTGAGCATATTTTCGAGTATGTTTTTGTTTCTTGTTGTTACAAAAGATAATTATTGCTAGGCCTCCTACATGAAGTGTTGAACTTATTAAGTTAAGCCACAAAGATATCTATTTTATATGTTAATTGAAAAGTGAATTCATAGTAAAAAATATCAAGAAGCCAAGTTATGAAAACTAACCACTTCATAAACGGAGTCATGTAAAGAGAGGATGTGGGACTTCATGTAATATAATGTCATGGCTCAGCCAGCAGCCCACGTACTTGACATATGTTAAAGGAATATGCTCTGGGCTACCTGTCGTCATAATAATGTCAAGAGAAAATATATAGGGTGCTTTTAAGCTAAAAATAAACCTCGCCGGGAAAGAATCACCTAAAGATAATGTCATTGACGTACTTATGTGGGCAAGATATTGACTCAAAGGGAACTTTCTAGTGGAACTAACAACACTCTTTTCTGTGATCTTCAGCAGAGACAGCACTGAAAGAATATGTTTCAGCAATTACTAATAGCCAATTTAGTATGCTAATGAAACAGATCGTAGAGAAACATTCCATGCTAACATACATAAATCAATGAGTTAGTTTTTAATTTAATTCCTACACCATAAAGGGTGGCGAGGAAAATAAAGGTTGTACCCTCATCAAAAGGTGAAGAACTGAAATTATTGATTTCGAAAAAAAAATAATGAGGGTTCATCTCTATCCTGTTTAGAAAAGAGTAGTAACCTATAGATCATCAGTCTTAAAAATCCGTGTTATTAAGAAAAGGGCGTTGAGAATTAACATATTATAAATATTTAAATATTGTGGTTGATAGTTAATTAAACACTTATTGATTTGTATTAAGAGGTAAGGTTAGAAATAATTTGATATTGCTCTAATGTTTGATCTCTAATAAAAGTAATCTTTGGAAAAGGGGCCAAATTTTTTGCTTACTAATTTCCTAGTTATCGATCATCTATTGAAGATACGTAAAAATAGTGGCAATAAACGGATTTAAAACAATATTTGATCCTACAATTCCAATAATTGCCAATAAAAAACTATTTCAACGAGTTTTATGCATAATTAAAAAGTTTAAATGGCTTTATCTTACAACACATTTTGTGTCATTTGGCCCTTCTTCTAAAGATCTCCTTATATGTATATGTATATATCCGAGTGGTCATGTTTTCTCTAAGAGAAAGGTCAAAAGAGTGGCGTTCGTCAAATCTGTCGGTGCCTATAAATTTATGTTGACGCTTTTAGTCCTTTCAAGTGTCAGACATGGCAGTATTGTTCCATGGCCAATCGCTGTTTCTTTATCCACTGTCTCTGTCAAGTCCTCAACGTATGACACTGCCCAGATATCAACCGTCGCTAATTTTGTCAGGACTCATCAAATAGCCCCACCCATATCGAAAACATTAGAGACAATCAGGACTCTCTAGACAGCCTTATCAAAACCTGAGGTCTCTGTCAATTTCCAAGCACAACTTGCAGTTGTGTCGTCGCGTTAGCTGCACGATGCCCTTAAGATGTTGCTGGTGGTGTTTTTTTTTGTGATCATTGCTATAATCCTGCTTCATTCTTCGATTCCTGTCCTGAGTTAGAACTAAACTCTAGGTCACTTGATGATTGGAGCTGAATATTTGTCCGATGGATCCCTCATCTTAGTAAGTAAATGGACCTCGATGATTTATCACCCATGAGCTCCCTCATGACGATCTTGGAAAACAGCAAGTTGTTGGATCCTGTCTACAAAGCAGGAAAGGACTAAGAGGATGATGTTTCTTACACCACCAAAGACCGCAGAAGAAACGTTTAGCCGAGACCCTTCGACACCTATATTATTCAGGATTCAGCGGGTTTCCTAGAGGGATAGAAAGACCCTTTACGATGAAAGCCAATTGTATCGATTTAGTAAGAATTTCCATAGCACCTCTTCTGCTTAGTTTGTATTCGTTAGCAATCCGACTAATGTACGGAATCTTCTCCGGTTTTTCTGAGATAAATTCTCTGATGGTAATGTAACCATTGAATAAGGGATAAAGGAGAATGAATTCTTAAAGACTTTCGAAACTTCAGGGAAATATTTTTTTTTCCGCCATTTTAATGAAGCCTTTAAAAAGTAAAATCCTCAGAAGCCTTTTTAGATTGCAATGAATTTTTATGGCCTTTTATTATGAAGTACTAGGAAGTCTTAAGTTCATTATTGCCATCTAACAAGAAAAATAAAAAAGTTGACTCACGAAGTTTTAATTTGCTTAGGAACGACATCTCAATAAAGGCTCGAGAAAATTGTACTTGAGACCTTTGAGAGAAATTAAATTTGCAATCATGCCTCTTTTAATTAATAATATTCTAATAAAATAACTATTCTACTAATTTTGTTTTATTTTGGTGGCTCGACTGCTTTGGTCATTGGCACTATTGTACTAATTGTTTTTTGTTTTATTTTTTTACAGCGTATATATTGGTTGCATCATATTTTTAACACCAATGCCCCGTAGTTTTGCCATGCGGACACTCATTCAAGGAACAAACACGCTTGTTGTTGCTTAACATCATTACTGGTGCAATTCGATTTTTATTACTAAAATATCCATGACACGTTTGTTTTTTTAATTGAATCGGTGAGTGCAAAAACCACGTAAGTCAAGAATTTTAAATTTCAAATTAAATTTAGAAAAAACATCATAACTTCCCCAAAATAATCATTTGAAAATTTGGATAAGTTATGATGCTTTTTCTGTGATATCGTCGAGGCAAATGCAAATTATCGAATATGAAAAAACGCATTTTTCATTCTCAATCTATACTGATTGCTGTTAGACTGATGTACGACAAATTCTCGAATCCAAGTTCAATCAGTGAAAGGGGAGAGTAAGCACTGTCAAAAAATCGAATCTGCGCCCTATTTAAGCGTCTAAAAGCAAAGTAATGAATAAAAGTTTTTTCACTTTGAAAAGTTGCGATTTTCACATTCGATATTTTGCATTTGTATCGACGATATGACGTTTTCCCTCGGTCATATTATGCATTGATGCTGTCATGCGAAAATTACATAGGAACAATTTAAATCGGCCACAGGAAAATTTAAAATGTAATGTTCTCACCGATTCAATTAAATATTATTATTATTTATTACTTGCAGATTTTGTACATCACTTTGTAGTAGATTGTTAAATTGTCATTTAACACCCTTGCCTTTTTACTTAAAAATAACAACAACCCAAGACGATTTAAATACATTTTTGTTATTTATTAATTTATTTTACGTTAGCCGTTGAAATAAATAAAGCAATAGTAAAATATGGACATAAAAATAAAAAAATATAATACAAATTAATTTATGGCTGACAAAAAATGATAGTAAAGGAAGATAAAAAATCATTTAATTATTTATTTTTTTAAGAATAAATACCAAAATGAATATAATGATAGTAAAATATAATAAATAAATTTAGAATACATGTCAATGTATTTTTAGTTTTTGAATATTGTTTCAATTCAATGGGTACTGTTCCTTAGATAAGCCAACTCAAAATACATTTATAAATATCACCTTCTTTTACTGTGTCTGTTTTCTTTAACCTAACCAGGGAACGAAAAGTCAGTGCCAACGTAGACAAACTTGGAAGAACAGCCAATACGCTTCAAGACGTAACTCAAGAACAACTGACTTTCACAAGGTGGAACAAAAACTGCTCAAACGAAATTGTCACTGTGGCAAGACTCCTTGGAGTGACACAGGCGAGAACAAACTAGACAGATTAAACAGACAGTAGCGGATTGCTTGAAGTAAGCACTTTTTTTTTAGAAATTTGGCGTGGTATTTATTTTGCTATTTACGGAACCAAGTCAAGATGTTAACAGACAACTTTATTATTAATCAAATATCTGCCTAAGAATTTATTGATAATTATACAAAATGTATTAATATGCTTTCATTATTATAATAATATATTTATAAATAAACTTATATAATTCACGTAAGTTTTTGTATAAAATTGATTGTTATATTGACTGACACCTAAATACAGAAGGCCGCATTAGATAACGAGTTCCCAGGTGAAAATGTAGGCCAAGACTTTCCCAGCAATTATCAATATTTATGACTTTTACTAGCCTTGTAAAAGAAATATTTAGTATAAATTCTGCTGTTTTGGAGCTTGCTAAAAGTGCCTTTTTATATAGGTATATTAAATGTACTGGGCAAAAGAGAGAAGACAACTCAACAATAAAATTATAAAACAAAAAACAGCATCAAACAAATAATAATGTACGTAGACTACATTTTGATTTGTTCTAACGTAAGGAAATATCCAAAAAGGAAAAATAACGGCGAAATAATAATTTTCGTCAGGAGTAAACCCCTCTTCTATCTGACCCGATTTTGATGGTTTACACACTTGTCCAATCTTACCTTATGGAATGCCAAGTTTTGTGGCCCCATCATATTAACAGCTAAACGCACATACACACACACATATAGTGACGCCCTTTATTATAAAGTGAAGTAGGTAGTGAATCTGTAGACCGTAAGGGGACAGAGGAAAAAATTCGCGAGAAATGTTACGATTAATCAATAAAAACAGTAGTACGTTATTGGACGTCCAGAAAGTAAATTCTATCAATGGGTTTAGTGAATTCAATCACTGTTGTCTTAAAGGAAATTTTGTCTATTTTATGATGACATAATTAGAATTAAATTATTAAATTAAATTAACAGTTCTTGAGCAATCCTTTCTTATTAAAAAAAAAAAAAAAAAAAAAAAAAACAGACATAATTCTATTTCCCTTCGCAATCGGGCCATATTTTTTTGTCAAAAATTTTGTACACACACACACACACACACACACACACACATATATATATATATATATATATATATATATATTAGAGAATAGATATTTCACCTCTACCAATTGTCTCATTGTGTGTGTGTGGGTGTGTGTGTGTGTGTGGGTGTGGGTGTGTGTGTGTGTGTGTGTGTTTATATATATATATATATATATATATATATATATATATATATATCTGCCCTCACGGAGGTGAAGGACACCATGTCTATTTTTTTATTAAATTGACTGAACACCATGTTCTTTTTGTGGATTTTTCAACCCATATAATCGTATAGGGCCTGTTACCATAATTGATGGTCCATAAATAACGAAGATACGATAGTAAAAATAAAAGCATGTCCATTTTCATTTGAGGTAAAACAAGCTATCTGAGCTTGTGTTTTTGTTTTACTATGATCAATACTTCGAATTACTTTTCAGAGCCAATAAGAATGTAAAACTGTTTCTATAAGCAACAAAAAACAAATTTTAATAGTTCAAAGTTATGCAAAATTTGCTCTCCTGAACAAATACGTGACGTGGTGTCCTTTACCTCCGGGATACAGATATATATATATATATATATATATATATATATATATATATATATATATATATATATATATATAAAGAATGGCACTTTCTGGCAACGATCGGTATAAGAGAAGTTGAATTATCGTCCCCCCCCCCCTTTCATAACTAAATTGTAAATATTCATCTGAGGGTTCTAATTTAGCTATGAAACTAATGGATACATTTTAAAAACTAGCTATACAGATTTCAACCGCAATGTGAGTTCCACGAGTTGAAGCAATGTAGCAATTTTATTTTTTTATACTTTCTGTGTTTCATAATAGTGTTAACTTTTTTAAATATGCATTGAAGAATGTGAAATATGTACGTCGAAAACGCTCAGTGCTCGGGATTTAATAATCGAGTTGTATGTGAATGTTTTATGAAGAAAGTTTGTAATAATGCATTGTAGAGGGAGTTAATGTAACTATTTTAGCTTTTTGAAATAATATTTTTCAAACCGAAGAAATCTCCAACAGCCTAGTCCTATCTGGTTCTTTTATTGTAGGAACACTGTTATACTGTTACGAGAAAATTGAACTACAAGTCGTTTCGTTCTGGGATAGGATTAATTAATGAGATCCTTTCTTAGGATTTCGTCATTTCATTCGTCATTACTAGAGCCCGGAAGTTAGGCATTTATTTTTGGTTAAAATAGGCAGGCAAAAAGGCACTTAAAATACTGGAAATAGGCAGTATCGTAATGAAAATAGGCATTTATAAGGAGTGAAGGCAAAGAGGAATCTCACTCATTATTAATGAAAATATGTATTTTGAATACTCATTCATTTCTTTATTATCAATTTATCACATAATTAGCGTACTTACTCTTACTTTTCGTGGTTACTAGCCCAACAAGGTGCTTTTTCAAAATATCAACTCTCAAAGACAGACGCTTGTTAGAAAGAATGTTTTTCATTATGGAAAAGGAACGTTCTACTTCCACTGAAGTGATTGGCAAAATTTGAAGAAGGCTATTACAAAAGGACACATCCCAATTAAAACAGACACACATCAGAAGAATATGAATTTTTTCAACGTCCATATTAGCACTCAAAGCATGTATACACTTTTCCCTAACACTGCTTCCTTTTCCTCTAGGTGCTTATAGATGATACTAGCTAATCATCTCTTTTCTCTAACTTGAAGATTGCTTCCGGTATCACACTATAATGTGCTGTTATAAATGCCAAATCATTGTTTAGCCCAATAACTTTTTTACCTCGCGAACTGAACCATCTTGTCTACTGATACGGCAGAAACTACCTCACGTTTCGTCCAAATCTTTGCTGTAATATATGACTGCTGAGATCCAGGTTCTTCATCTGGCTGTGGAGGTAAAGAGAGCTGTGGTGCCACGACCTTGAAAACCCGAATTCGGGAGGGTCATTTTAGGAAGATGTTCTTGGTATTCGAAACTAACATATCCACGGATACAAACATTTTATCTCTTCAGCAATTGCTGTGCAGAACAAGGGCTAGATGTGAGGTGGAACTTTTTAGGAAAGAGAACTTTCAAGACGTTAGCTGCATTTTCCATGTAAGGTGCCACGTCTTTGACGAAAATTAGGTTCATCATCCCAAATTGTATCAGGCCAGAGTAACATTAATGAATTTGTGAACAACTGTGGAACCATTTCAAACAAATAAACGATTTGCAGGGATCAAGATTCTAGATAGATATTTGTGACGGAATTTAATTTAATTTGTGCAACCTGGGGGGTAAATGGGCGGCTAAAGGGTTGCTGGAGCGGACGTGCAGATATGGGAGCCGTCCGACTTCTTATGGGAGCTCTGCCAAGCTATAGTACCCTATTCCACTGCTTAGCATCTCCTAGTATACCTGATTCCCGTCAACGCCTACTGCTGATCTCCCCGTGGTACCCCCTGGGCAACGTTCTTTTGGAGAATCCACAAGAACGGCGAACAGCAGAGGCGGGGATCCACGATGAGGCAGGGACACCTCCCCTGCTGAGTGGATCCTCTCCTTCGGGAGGAACTGTGTCGGTCTGCCGGCCTAGGTGGCAGCCCCACCAGCAGACTCGGTGACAAAGATTAGAGGTCTGCGTCACTTAAAAAACATTGTACCTACAAGCTCAATAAGGAACATAGCCGGATTGCCCCTAACGGATAACCTAGAGGGAATGCAGGACCCTCTAGGCGACACTTGCATGGACAAGGAACAACCTAAGCCTATCGAAAACCAAACCACAGCTAAAGGTAATTGTGTAGCCAAAACGTCCGGCTTCGAGGAGAAGAAAATTGACTCGGACAAGACGTTGACACAAAGCAAACAAGAGTCGATTTCTGCTTCTCAGTACATCTTGGCGCCATATAGCATGCCGCCAAGGTCTCCTGATAAAAAGAAGCCGAAAAGAGGGAAAAAAGACCACTGGAAGATACAGGCACTAACGTAAAAAAGTTTGCCAGGTATATTGTTTTGAGCAGAGCGGATGAACACTATTTCACTAAGGTATCTCCGTTCTTGATCAATAAACGTTTACTCCAAGAATTTGGTAACGTGGCGGGCATTAGTAAAATGGCAAATGGCTCATTATTGGTTGAAGCTTCAACGCAGGTTCAAGCCGAAAAAAATGTTAATGACTACAACTCTGGGAGAGTTTAGTGTTAGGGCGGAACTGCACAAGACACTAAATTCTTCCAGGGGTATGGTTACCTGCTTTGATTTTGAGCATTCTACCGATGAGGAAATACGAGAAGGCTTGAAGGACCAGGGTGTCATTGCTGTCCGCAGATTTTTCCGTAAAGAAAGGTCAGCAACCAGCTCAGACGTAACCCTTAAATTTACTGGAAGTGTCATGTTGACTTTTAACAGACCGGAGATTCCGACTAGTGTACAAGCTGCCTTCTATAAATTGAGAGTACGGCCCTACATCCCCCCGCCACTGAGGTGCTTTAGATGCCAAAAGTTTGGACACTCGGCCGTGAAGTGCAAATCGGAGAGGGAGATCTGTATTTGTGGATACCCAACCCACAATCCGGATCCCTGTCCTGTGCCTCCCAAGTGCCCAAACTGTGATGGCCCACACAACTCCCGCTCCAAAAACTGTCTGGAATAGAAGCGCGAGTGCTAGCTAGAAGTGCGTCTTATGCCTGGAAAGGTTCTTATTCCAGTGCTGTAAAAAATAAAAATAACTCAGAAGAAAAAGTAAATAAAGAGACAGCGTCGACAGAATCTATCTCTCCTATACCCCAAACCCCAAAACCCCTAAAACCAAATCCAATTCTTACTCCCCATCCACCCCTTTTCACCCAACCTCCCATCCTGAACCCTCCTTCAAAAATATCCATCTCAATGGAAACGAATAACGAAATGGGAAAACAAATTTTCCCAACAATGGAGACCTCCTCACTACCTTCGACCTCATCATTTGAGGCGGAATCCCTCGAAAATGTGATGGATGACGGTGGTGGGCCTTACCTCCCCTTGAAGGGCAGGCGGAAAAAAGGTAAAGAGAAAAAACGTGGTAAAGTAAATGAGAAAAAGCTTGCGGAACAAGACCAAAAATAACTTACCTAAATGTCCCAGTTCAATAGATTTCTCCAGTGGAACATACGTGGATTTTCCGAACGCAGCGATGAGTTACGCTATCTTGTGCGCACTTACAACCCATTGGTGGTGGCTCTTCAGGAAACAAAGTTTCCTGTAGGAGCGGCCCGTCAGTTGGGTGGCTATAAATGTGTGCACATGGAGCCAAGGGTTCCACCAGGTGGCCGAAGCCACGGAGGTGTTGCCCTGTACACAATGGAAAATTCTCGGAGCACGCTCCATAGACCTGGTTACGACATTGCAAGCTGTCGCTGTGTGTCTAGAGATCCCTTTCAAATGCCGTATTTGCTCACTATACCTCCCAGATGGAAGATCATGTGATATGGATGATATTAAGGATCTATTCAACTAACTACCAACCCCTAAAATAGTGCTTGGTGATTTTAATACACACCATGTTTCCTGGGGATCTCGAAGGACCACTCCCCATGGCCGCCTACTCACTTGAGGAGTTGGACCTCGTGACCATCAATGACGGTTCTCCGACACATTTCACCGAATCATCCGGAACATTGGACGCAATAGACCTTTCAGTAATAAGCTCTTCAATCACATATCTCCAATGGAGCACAATTAGTGAGCTTCACCGTTCGGATCATTTCCCAATAATAATAACTCATGCTGGTAGATATAGTGAACATAGAAAGCCAGTAAAATGGAATGTCAAAATGGCTGACTGGGATTTGTTTCAAAAACATCTCTGCTTACCTGAGTCATCTGATACCGCAGAGGACCTCCTCAGTAAAATTTTAGAAGCCATAAACGATGCGGCAAGTCAGTCAATCCCACGTACTTCATCCTCCACAAAGAGAACGCCTGTCCCTTGGTGGGATGAAGAATGCAGGGAAGTCAATAGAACTAAAAAGAATGCGTTTTACCGTTTCAGACGCCATCCCACACAAGTGAACCTAATTGCCTTTAAAAAAGCAAGAGCTATAGAAAGAAGGGTAAAACTTCAGAAAAAAAGGGACTCCTGGGCCTCTTATGTGACCCCAATAACACGAAATGCGTCGTCGTCCGAAGTCTGGAGGAAAATAAGAGCCATTGGTGGTAGAAATTTCGAAACACAAGTACCATATCTATTAAACAACAGGGTACACATTAATGAGCCGCATGCAGTCGCAGCCATTTTCGCTGACTACTTTTGCTCCTCATTTGGTGCCTCTAGCTACACCAACGAGTTTCGGGAAATTAAGGCTGTCGAAGAATCAGCACCCTTAGACTTCGGAACAATAGATGACATCCCAGGTGATTACAATGCTCCTTTCAAAATTGATGAGTTTAATAGGGCACTCCATGCAACATCGAGAGGATCGTCTCCCGGTTGTGATGGGGTGCCTTATGAGATGCTTCTCAACCTTACAGATTCAGGGAAAATTAAAGTATTACAGCTATTCAATCAACTCTGGACCAGTGCCCAGTACCCCAAGACTTGGAAAGAGTCTATAATCATACCGATACTTAAACCCGGTAAAGACCCAAAGTGTCCAGGTAGCTACAGACCTGTATCGCTTCTTTGTTGTATGGGTAAGCTCCTGGAGGCTATGGTGAATTACCGTTTGGTTTATGAATTGGAAAAGAACAATTTGTTGTCTCCATACCAGGCTGGGTTTAGAAAGGGATTCTCTACACAAGATCAGCTGATGCATCTAGAACACACGATACAGAACGCTTTCTCCTCCCGCCAACACGTCACTGCAATTTTTTTTCGATATTAGGCAGGCCTTTGATAGAGCATGGAGACATGACATTCTCCGCCGACTGCAAAGTTGGGGTTTCAGAGGTAGGATGCCCCTCTTCCTCAAGAGCTTTCTTGAAGATAGAACCTTTAAAGTCCGAGTTAGTGACACCCTCTACCACCATCTACCTCGCGCGTGCAGGAGAACGGAGTCCCACAGGGATCTGTCTTGAGTGTCACCCTATTTTTAATTGAAATTAACGGAATTGCTGATGGTGTTGGGGGAGAAATAGGACGGTCGCTATTCGCAGACGACCTCGCCCTGTTTGTCTCCCACCCGGCCGAAGATTCCGACGCTCGATGTCTGCAGGATGCGCTAAATAATGTTAACGAAACCGTTAAAAGAAGAGGCTTAGCATTTTCTCCTGAAAAGACAATTGGCGTCCACTTTTGCAGACTCCGGAGACCACATAATCACCCTACTCTCTTTATGGGTGGTTCTGAGGTAACCTTCAAAGACGAACATAAATTTCTAGGGCTTGTCATGGACAAAGGACTTAGGTGGCGAAACCATATTAACCACACTATCCAAAAATGTGAGGCGGCTCTTAGAATTTTGAAAACTCTATCAAGATTGAGGTGGGGGCGGAGAAAACCGTACTTTTGCAAAATTTTGATACGCTGATCAGGTCCAGAGTTGATTATGGATGTGCAATTTATGGATCAGCTCGTAGATCCTGGCTCCGCCAGTTGGATAGGCTTTATAATACAGGACTACGAGTTGCTATTGGTGCCTTTAGGACTAGCCCATTGGATTCCATCTATGTGGAGTCTGGACACCTACCACCTGAACATAGAAGGAATCTAATGGCGCTAACATATACGTCATCATTACGGGCTAAAGTTGATCATTTTCTACATGATATTACAGAGGGGGACGCCGTATCAGGTATGTACAGCCGCAGAAGAACAATAACGAGACCACTGGTAGTGAGGGCAGAGGAAGCCAAACATAGGTATGACGGTTCTTGGGGTGATCCTTTGGCAAACCAACACCCAGTTGTGAGACCATGGATTACGCCAAACCTGAATATTGTCCTCTCATTGGCTCGTTATAGTAAAACCTGTACATCCTCTCTTGTTTTTGGGACCAGTTTCCTAGAAACAAGCCAGAGGTACACAGAACATCTTTACGGATGGCTCAAAGACAGACAACGGAGCTGGTTGTGGTATATTCATTGACAATGAGAGACAGCACTCGGTCCCGTTGCATCCATCTACGAGTATATTTCATGCGGAGCTGATGGCTATCCAAATAGCTTTAGAACATTATGGAACCCACGACACAAAAATATTAATATGCTCAGATTCTTATGGATCTTTGGTCGCACTCAAAAACAAGTTTACCAATGACCCTCTATTGGTGCAAATTATCAACTTGGTAACTGCTGCGGGATCCAGAGGAACAACCGTAACGTTCCTCTGGATTCCGGGGCATGTTGGTATTGAGGGTAATGAAAACGCGGACGGGCTGGCGAGGAGGGCAGCGTCAGCAACAGCTGATCTTGCATTTCCTCTACATGTCAATGACTTAAAGCATTTACTAAAACGCCTAGTGAAGACAAAATGGCAAACGGAATACGACAATAAAGCTCCATTTCTCAAAAACGTAGAAAACTATGTAACTACCACGAGACCAGTGAGCCTCTCAGAAAGACGAGATGACGTGGTGATGACCCGATTGAGAATTGGTCACACACGTCTAACCCACGGCTACCACATGGTTGGACGGCGGAGGCCTCAATGCTCGCGTTGTGGGGACCTCCTTGATGTAAGACACATCTTGGTGGACTGCACTTCGCTCCAAGAGGCCAGGTAGCGGCACCAACTAGCTGGTAGCCTAAATGATCTGTTGAATAGAAATGAGCCATCTGTTAAGAGATTGATGACATTTTTAAAAGACATCAGCATTTACTACCTCATATAGCTCTACTCTTGTAATGTAACATACGAGAATGTATAGTAAAATTAAGCATTTATCGAAAGTATGTATGTTGTGTATGTCTGTATTTATTGAGTGACTGCGTTTATGTGAATGTAAATATGTAAATAATATTGTATATTTAGGCTTAGTTATAGGATTAAGATTAGCGGTCCTTGTGGTATATGTTTAAAAGGAAGAACCTATGTAAATAGTTTAAATAATAATTGTATTCCTAAGCAGTTATAAACTGCCAGATCGGGTTTCCCATAAAAATGTGAGGCCTATAAAATGGTGTTAATGACCGCAGTAGTATAAGCACCATTTAAAAAAAAAAAAAAAAAAAAAAAAAAAAAAAAAAAAGAAAAAAAAAAAAAAAGAAAAAATTGTGCAACCTTATTTGTCTTCGACGTTTGGAAATTCATTATGTGCTTTTTAAAATGTGTAAATCGCAGAAAAAAATTGCATAACGATCAAAAAAGGCAAAAAAAGGCATTACATCTTAAAATAGGCAAAAAAAAGGCAACAAAAAATTGTCACTACACTTCCTAAATGCACGAAAACATATTTATCTCTATCTGATTCGTCAATATATCCAGTCAGATAAAAAAAGGCATTTTGCCTAACTTCCGGGCTCTAGTCATTACTATTCGGTTATAAGATGTCAAGAGTTTGTGACATAAGAACAATTACAAAATAATTTTTTATCTTAATGATTTAATTGATTACATAGAATTATTAGAAGACGATTAATTTCATATCACTTAAAATTCCAAAGAGCTGAATCTCCTATTTTTACATATTTATTTATATAAATATATGTATATTTTTATAGAATATTTCAAATAATTAATATCTGAAGTAAAGAATGAACTATAAGTGCGTCTCTTCAAATTTCTATCACTGGAGATGAGGGTTCGAATCCCGCTTGTAGCAGGGTGTTTTTCATCTATAGGCTTTAATGAAATCTTTCTTTGATCCATTATAAATGCTGGGAATGTGTCGAAAACTATGGTTATAGCACGCGGATAATGGTCTAGATGCAAATGAATTAATACTACGTCTATTGGTACTTGAAGTTTGTTGTTATTCAATCCTAGTACTTTTTATTTAATTAATTTTCGTTGAAATTGATTTTGTCAATTGAGCTAAAAAAGTAAAATGAGTTTTACAATAGTTTGTGTTAGTCATAAAGGTTTTTAGAATATAGATTGCTTAGGAACAAGCGAAAGTCTAGTACGAAGCGGTTTGTTTCATTTCCGTTTAGAGTTTGCTTGTGTGATTTTTTCCGCTTTAACAAACTTGCAGGAGGTTTAAAAACAAAAAAATAAAAAAAATAACAGTTCCCACTTCCAGCTTTCCAAATCACCACTCAGTATCAATAAAGACTGTCGAGAAATCGACACAAATCCTACTCGGATTTGACTTCGTAGATAGTTGTAGAATTTGTTGGGCACGTTGCTAATAACAAGATGCAAATGAAAAAAAAAACTCGACGTCTATTGGTACTTGACGATTGTTGTTTGTCATCTTAAACTTCCATTAATATTCTAATCATTAAATAATTCATTGTTTCTCAATTAATCTGTGGCTTTATAAATATTTGCGTCCCGTTTGATATAGTTTTTGTTTGTCTTCAACAATTATTTATTCATAGTTACTTTTTGTTCTGCTACTCTACATTGCCTTTGGTGCGTATATTTGATAATAAAGGTGTTTCATATGATATTTGTATGATTCTGTAGATGTACCTGGAATTCTTCATAATCTTCTAATATACATAATTTAAGTGATGATGTGTATCCAGCACTAGGGAATGTACATATATCACAAGGGTGGGCACTGCCAACGAAGAATGTGCAATATGCGAGTGGAGGAACGGACTTCATAATTCTGTAACACGCTATCTAAACCCGCTTTCCTCTAACGTCTCATTTTAATCTGGAGCAAATAGCAGGTTCTACCACCTAGGTTGGTAAGTCCACTCGTATTAGGAACGAATTTGTGGAAGGACATAGAAGGATATGTCAGAAGGCCTTACAGAAAACCAATTCCCTGAAATAAGTTTCGATAGGTCTCGTCTGAAAATAGCAGAAATAACATTCTTGGAGTAAGGCTTCCTTTTTTTAAGAATTGGTTGATGGTCGTTTTGTTACCATTGTAAAGGGATGAAACCCGTCTATGTTTTATATATATATATATATATATATATATATATATATATATATATATATATATATATATATGCTCTGGCCAACTGAATTTCACCTTCACAGATACCCATTAATAAATTAATTAAAGAAAACTATAAAACAAAATCTTCAGTGTACGCGCGGGTTTTGGCCTCAGGACATCTAGTACTCTAGTCTAGTGCGCTATTACAATAAGTTAACCTCAGTGTCTATCCCCTAGGTTCTTCACTATTGCAGTGTAATGTGTTAGTTATTCAGCACCTGCGTTGCAGACGTTTTGGTAATAAAAATCAATTATAAATAAAAGATAAGCGTCCTCTGCTGAACAAAAAGAATAACGTGAGACAACACCGAATTGCCCAACATTGTCTCACAACTCTTAGGAATTTGGTGCCAAAACGTAGGCACGACATTGTATTTTTTTATTTTAGACAATTTTTTTTTTTTTTTTATTTATTTATTATATTTGAAATCTGTACAATTATTAGCAGTACAATAATCAAGTCTGTTCATGCAGATATTATGCACAATTGACAAAAACGGTAAAAGTAAAATAAAATAAAATAAAAAATAAATAATAAAGACATACAAAATATGGAAGAAGACAACCACTGTTGGCACTTCCAGAGACGTCTTGGAAAATGTTTTAATGGTCACGATAAGATCAGATGATTAAATTGTCTCGAGGCCACTGTCTCTTGAGCCGCCTGGGAGGATTGTCTGGATGGGATAAGGATGGACCTTCAGGATTAGGATGATAAGACAATTTGGAGTGGAACATTTGGAATCGGGTTTTAGCAAGGTCAAGGACAAATGGGATGTTGAGGTCATTGTGAAGGGTTTTGTTGGAAACATAGAAAGGAGCATTTACAATTTTACGAAGTACTTTTGACTGGAATGCCTGTATTCTGTTGATGTTAGATGGTTTTGCAGATCCCCAGAGTTCAAGTCCGTATGTCCATATTGGTCGAATGATTGTTTTGTATATCGTTAGTTTGTTCTGTATCGATAATTTAGATAAGGGTCCAAGAAGTCGTCTAAGTAGTCCGTATCGTTTGTTCAGTTCTTGTCTTTTCAGTCTCGTGTGAGGGTTCCATGTCAGTCGGCTGTCAAGGTATAACCCTAGATATCGAACCTCGCTAGATTCCGGAAGAGGAGTGTTTCTGAAGTAAACAGGAGGGCATGATCTTCGGTTGAGAGTGAATGTCACTTGTTTGCATTTTTCTGCGTTGATTTTTATTCTCCACCTTTCACTCCAATGTTTTATGGCGGAAAGATGTTCCTGCAGCTTTTGGGATGCTACTGAAGGGTCAGAGGAAGTTGACAGGATCGCTGTGTCATCAGCGTATGTGGTAAGTAGGGTTTGGGGGTGTGTGGGAATATCCGCAGTGTAAAGAAGGAAAAGGAGGGGACCGATAATACTCCCTTGGAGGACTCCAGCATTTATGGGGCAGGTCGGGGAAAGAGTTGTACCATATTTGACTTGGAAGGATCTGTTTGACAGGTAGGATTTGAGGATAAGGAAATAGGTGTGTGGAAGTATAAGCTTTACTTTGTAAAGTAATCCCGGGTGCCAAACCCGATCGAATGCTTGAGCAACGTCGAGAAAGGCACTCGTGCAAAAACTCTTACGTTCAAGCGAGGAGGAAATTGAGTCTACGACTCGTAAGGACTGTTGTATGGTGGAATGCTGGAAGCGGAAACCAAATTGATGGTTGGGAATTGTATTCGAGGATTCTATGAGAGGGAGGATTCTTTTGTACAGGAGTTTTTCGAATATTTTGGAAATTAATGGAAGAAGGCTGATAGGCCGATAGGAAGAAGGGCAATCTGGAGGTTTGAAGGGTTTGGGGATAACGATGACGAATGAATGTTTCCAGGGATTCGGGAAATGGGTTATTCTTAGGATTGAGTTATACAGGTATGTAAGGAATATAATGGCCTTCTGGGGGAGGTTTTTGAGTATTGTGGAGGTGATAAGATCATAACCGGGAGATTTTCTAGGAAGGTGTTTGATGATGTATTTAACTTCGGATGGATGGAAAGCTTTGGGAGGGAAGGACAAAGGTAATGGAGAATTCAGGTAATCTTCAATATCTGCATCATGGGAGGGGCTCATTTGAGGGTTAGGGGAAAATACTGTGGTTAGGTGTGTGGAGAGGAGGAGCGCCTTTTCTTCATCACTTCTGGCCCAGGTCCCATCGTTGCGTTTGAGAGGGGAAGGAATTGGGTGGAACTTTTGGATTTTGCGAGTGACTGTCCACAAAGAACAGTCTTGTGTAGAGAGGGATGAAAGGTATTCGTTAAATGATTCTGAGCGGAATTGGGATAGGGAAGATTTCAGTTGGCGTGTCAGTCTGTTGTATACGTTTCTGTCCAAGGGATAACGGGATCTTTGCCATAAAGCCCTGGCTCGTCGCTTGGCTGCAAGGAGTTCTTGGATGTGGTTTGGGAGTTGCATTTTGGGTGGGGGAAGGAAACCTGTTCTTGGTCGGCATGAATTGCGAGCACTGTCCTGAATGGCTTTAGTAAACGATTCAGTGGCTTTGTCTAGGTCTGAAGGGGTTTTTAGGGAAACGGTTAGGTCTATGGAGCGCTCTAGGTTGAGCTGAAATGATTGCCAGTTGATGGGACCGGGAGTAAGGGACGGTTGTAAAGGACGGGGTACAGGGGAGGAGAAGAGGGTTAGAAGGATCGCAGAATGGTCCGACGATAGGTCGAGGAGCGAATCAACAGAAGTCGCTGTACCTCCCAAGCCAGACGAGATGAAGAAATCGACTAGGTCAGGGCTGCGGGATGGATCAGTTGGCCAGTATGTTGGCGTGTTGGGAGATATTGGGCGATAATTTTGGGAGTTAAGGATATCGAAAAGGATTCTGCCACGGGAGTTAGCTGAACGGCTTCCCCACATGGGGTGTTTCGCATTGAAATCACCCCCGGTGAGGAAGCGGGGACCAAAGGATTGGAATATTGACAGGAATTAAGGATGGTAAATGGTGTGGTTGGGAGAACAATACACTGCGGACAGTATGATATCGAAGGGAGAAAGGGAAAGGGATATGGATGTTACCTGCAGGCTTACTGATGCGATGCTGGACTCTTGATGGTGCTTGATTTGGTTCTTGATAAGAATTAGAGTCCCATGCTGAGCCAGAGATGGATGGTCGGTTCGATAACAGGAGTACCCCTTAACGCCGAAGGACATGGAGTTTTTCAAGTGTGTCTCAGTTATAAGGGCGATGTCGATGTTTTTGTCAGTTAGTAAAAATGTCAGTTCTTGTCTTCTTGTTGTAAGTCCGTTGGCATTCCACAAAAGGATGGAGAGATGGGGATTATGGAAGCCTTGCATTTTGAGATTTGGGAAGGAAGTGAGCTATAAGGGTGGTCATTAGATTTATTAGAGGAGTAAGGAGGGTTTCAAGTTTGTTTAGAAAGGAGGAGAAAAGGTTCATAGGATCTTGAGCATGATGCTGAGGAATTTCATTAGACGGTATGCGAGGAGTTGGGAAGGTAGGCAGGTTTTGGGATTGGGAAGGAGTAGTTGAAGAGGTAGGATGGGAAGATGGTTCTTGTGGTTTAGCTACATTTTTTTGGAACTGGTGTAGGGACAGGCGGCTTCTTCTTCTGGAGTGACGTTAGTAAGGAGGAATAAGTCACGTTCGGCTGGCGAAGAGCAAAGTCCTTTTGAGCTGGAGCAGGTGGTAGAGGTGGGAAGTGGGATGATCCGCTGGGTGGTGATGCCTTCTCGGCTTCTGTGTATTGCTTTCTCTGCCTTTGCACTCTTATTGTTTTAAGTGCTTTGTACACTTCGCACCCTTTGTAGCTTGCGGTGTGGTTTTCGCCGCAGTTTGCACAGCTCGGAGGAACGTCAAGTGGCTTGGGGCAGTCCTTAGAGGAATGTTCGGACCCGCATTTGACGCATTTTGAGGTGTGGTGGCAGTATGAGCGAGAGTGATTAAATTCCTGGCAGTTTTGGCACTGTATTACGTCGCCCCGGCGTCGTGGTTCCTCCACTTTGATTTTTGTGTACAGTAAAAACTGTTCGCGAAAAATCTCTTTGCTTTTTTCGTTCTTCTCCAAGTCGACGAAGAAGAGAGGTAACTGTGCCTTTGTTACTGGATGCCGTACGTTGTGAGCCCTTTTTACGGAGTATCCTTTTTTTACTAGTTCGCTAATGATGTCAGCCGGTGGAGTTGAGTGGTGGAGGTGGCGGATAACCACCCTGTAGGATTTATCTTCGGGTAACTGGTAGCAGTGAAAATCTGCTTCCTTACTTTCCAAGTGCCGGATGATAGTTCTGTATACATCGATGTCGTTAAACCTTGCACGACATTCAAACTTGTTTTCTCCAACAATTTCTGTTAGGGTGATGCAGAACTTTTTGAAGTCGGTTACCTTCCGGATATAAATGTTAGGCGGTTTCAAGGGATCGCGTGATGAATCCTGGCTTGCTTCTGATCTGAGCTCCGAGGGTGGGTTGCAGAGTTGTATTGATTGACAAAAGACTTCTTTTGCTTTATTTTGGGGGGTGTTAAAACATCAGTTGTTCTCTTGCGTAGTCTTTTACGTCTACCTGTGGCGACGTTTTCGGAATCGTGAGTTGAAGTAGACTCGATCACGGTCATATGTTGTCCACTAGTCTCAATTGATGACATCGTGAGTTTTTTTTATTAATAATAAAAAAAAATAAATAAATAAATAAAATAATTGTCCCAGACGAGCTGCGAACTCCGGTTATTTCAGTCCGTAGAGTTGAATGCTGCCACTGAGCCAAGGAGGCTGACGAAGTATCAACTAGTAGCGCTGGCACTAGTATTTAAATATCTGAAGGGGCGAAGACAGCCACTCTATCAGGCGAGTGCAGGGGCACCCCCACCACTAGCCTCAGCTAGCGTAAAGGCCTACACAAAGAGAAAAGTGAATGATTTTACTCACTTATTTTGTGGTGATCTAGTGAGTGAAATTTCTTCAAATTTCGGAATAATGTTCACCAGTGGAACAGCTACCACTGTGCCACTTTTCGTTCACAGGGAACACCTTGATCCACTTTAAAAACACTTGTTTTACGGAGCTTTATACAACACTGTGTCATGGGCTACTGCTGGGACACTACTATTTTAGACAATTAGGTACATGAAAACAAAAGAAAAACAGATTGCTTTTAGAGGTTCTTTAGGTACTACCAGTGTCTAGACATGCATTAACGTCGTAAAACCTTGTATATAAGCGTTTGGTAGTTATGTCACCACTAACATGAACCTCAAGTCAGTTCGTTAACTGTTATAAAAGCGTTCTCTACTGCATAGAAAGAATAACGTGAGGCAACACCGAATTGCCCAACATTGTCTATTTTATCTAAGACAATCGCTCAAAAAAAAAATTGTTGAGGTACTACTAGTAATTAGACATGCCTTAACTTTGTAAATGTACATAAGTGTTTGGTAGTTATCTGTGACCAATAACGTGAACGTGTCAGTTCTTTATTCTTTATGTACATCGACCTCGACCATTGATAATGAATAAGATAGTTGAGAAAATGCTAGTGAACTATAGGGGTGGCGATAAAGGAACCAATGGGCCAGAAGGTACTTGGATTAACATATTCAATAATCATTTTATATGATTTTCCGACTGACTTCCATGAGAAATACAAGCACATAAATAAATAAGACCGGATATACATTCCTCCTCGCTATAACCAGTGCCAGCATATCCTCCAAGATAAATGTAGCGATGCATATGCAAAGGGGAATCTGACTACATCTCTCTTAGCACGTCATGTGATACGACTATGTAATTCTTCCAGCTAGAGTCAGTCCATTGTAATTTGCAATTTTAAACACGGGCAAAACACTCGTGAGTGAGATTGCTTTGAAAAAATTATGTTTTCAAAACGAATGTGTAATGTCTTCTTCCCAATTCATGTTTCTTCCAAATTTGCTATTCTCATAAGATATGATTTATCTTTTTTTTTTTTTGTCCTTGCTCCTCGGCAAATAGCTGTATTGCAGGACTTAAATATTGCAATAAACATTATAAAAAGTACGACTCGTGGGAACTACGTCATCTTAACACTTTTCAATTACAATGTTTTCCTAGTGTTCTTAGGAAGGCTTTAAATAGAAAAAAAGTCCGACTCGCAGGAACTGCGTCATCTTAGCGCGGTTCCAGTTGTTTTTTTTTTTTTTTTTTTTTTTTTTTTTTTTTTTTTTTTTTTTTTTTTTTTTTTTTTTACGGCACATCTACATCTAGGTCATTAGCGCCGACATCCAGGGTGTAGCGAGGATTTTCACCAGCGAGCCGTGGGATGATAAAATTCCTGCCGGAGGTTGGGAATCGAACCCACCATCTCCCGCTTATGAATCCAAGGCGCTAGCCCTTCATATACCTATTCTCATTTGAAAAGCATAGAATAGAAACAGATAATATTTTCCTCGGCCTTTGTTGAAAGGGTTTTATGGCTATACCTGGGGTCAGGTCCGCAAGACCCTAGAATCCTCTTCTACCGATACTTCATTTCATACGTTTCAATGAATTGGAAAATATCAAATATTTTCACACATTCCTGTGTTCTTTTACTATAGTAATAATTCTACAGATAAAATCAATTAAAAAATAAAATAAAAAAACTAACAGCATAAAGGCAATTGAAAATATTCAAAAGACGTCATCGAATCTTTTTCTCTTGGCAAGCTATGTTTCTAACAATGAATTGTTTTTCTTATTTTGCTTAATCTGTTTTATTGTAAAAAACATTATCAAACTATAAGCAATTAAAAAATAACAAGGAATAAAAACAGACAAAAAGAACAGTTCGAATAAGCAAAATCAATTACTTTAATGTTTTAAGCACTTATTTCTCTGATTTACATCGCCTAATCAAAACTTTCATCAGAACCTTTTAGCGCGGTTCCTCCCTCCCCCATAGGGAGGAACCCCGCTTATAAGGTTGATACAATGAAACAATCCGGAAGTGCCGACTAGAAAATTTTGCGTTTCAGAACCCCTAGAAACCGAAAATAACGGTGGTTCAAATTTGTATATATATATATATGTATATATTTATTTATATATATATATATATATATATATATATATTTGTCTGTTCGCTCTCTAAATAGAAGACGAATGGTCCGATTTTGATGAAATTTGGTACAAAAATCTGTCGTCCAATTTGAAAGGTCAAGTTCGTTAACCAGCAAAATCCGCCCACTGGAAGATGGCGTTTGGGGCGAAATTCGCGCAGAAAAAATCGTAATGCTTACGTTTTTGAGTTCATAAGCTTGTAAGTACTCGTTTTATAGGCTTCTTGGGCTAGAAAAACGAATGAAACCATTTTCAAGGCGATAGCTTTAACCGTTGTCGAGAAAATTGGAAAAATAGTTTTTGAATACCGTTTTTGGTTTGGGTACTTAGAATAACGGGATTCAGTTGAAACATTATGTGCATGTTCTACTTTCATTAAAACTAATATGTTGAAAGTTGTGTTACGTTTGGAGTTAAGGAAGGGTTAGAATAAAATATTTTATGAACAGATATGAAAAGTTTTGGAAACTTCGTATACTTTCATTAATATCTCGAACACGGTTGGGAAATCGTGGTAAGTGGATTGAAACTATTTGAAAGCTTACTAAATTCTCTACAAAAATGATTCTGAAACTATTTTTGATTAGGTTATGTCAATCGGAGAAATAAATGCTTAAAACTTCAAATACGTCTGTTTTGTTCTTATGAACGGGTTTTTGTCGTTCTTTTTGTAATTTTTGTCTCTTTCCCTTGGTTTTTTATTGCTTTTTATTTCTTTAATTTCTTATGTTGTATTTGTAAGGAAAATGTATGTGTGTGTAAAACAGGATAGGTAAAATGAGACCAATTTTCTGTTGTCAGAAATAATGAAAAGTTTTGGGAACTTCGTATAATTTCTTAATATCTCGAAAACGGTTGAAAATCTTGGGAAGCGAAAGGTTACCATTCGAAAGCTTACTAAATGCTCTACAAGAAAGGTTCTAAAGAAAGTTTTGAATAAGCGAAGTAATGTCAGCTTTGGATTTGTCGATTTCCTTCAAATGTCTTGAAACTGTCGAGGCTCCTACTCTGAGTTCTTTGGCATATTCCCTAGTGTTTTTAATTGCTTATAGTAGTCAAATGTATTTGTCAATAAAACAGGATACGTATAATTAGAATCAATATTTTGTTTGTTAGAATTCGATGATGCCGTATGAATATCTAGATTACAGTACTGGTGTTGATTTCGTTCTTTAGAATTATTCTTGGTATTCCCTATTTTCATCTGTTACCCATAGTTTTTTATTGTTAGTAGGTTTTTCTTATTGATTATAGAATATAAATCTATTTGGCTATAAAACAGGATACGTAAAATTAGTGACAATATTTCGGAGATTTCTGAGCGAAATACTTTTAAGATTTTCTACCACCACGAACGGCTTTTTTCCTCTATTTTTATCCACTATATAGGCTTTATTTTGCATATTATTCTATATAAGTTTTATTCAGCAGGGGATTCTGATGAAATGTCGTGTTTTTGCTGTGGATTTTAAATACGATGTATCTAAGATTGGATAACATTAGTGAGTCTACATAGTTAAGAACCGACGACGGAGGATTACTTCTTGCTATGATTTAGTCTACATATGTATATTAAGTCCTAAATCCAAAAAATAAACTTCACAACGGTTAGATACTATGAGCGTATATGGCGGTTCAATGCCCGTAGAACACAATGGGGCCGCAGGAAATTTACCTGCTAAGAGTTAATCCTCAAGAGCTGTAAATATACCCCAGGTATCTGCCGACACAAATACAAAGCCTAGGCGGAGAGCACTTCAAAAACACAGATCCAAAAATAGGTTATATACTAAATATTCATAAAGACTACTTAGTTGTAAACCGATTCATCAATTAGCAATCAATAATTTTCAACAAAGGTTATATACTAAATATTGATAAAAAGTATTTAATTAGAAAAAAATCAATATTCCACAAGACTTGTTTTTGGTCCATTTGTATCTACTCCGTAGACTTAATTAGGTATATTATTCTATTGTAGTTGGGCAACTAAACTTTGTTTTATTTTGTTAAATAAAGTTTTTTTTTTGACTTGTTATTCGTCAAGACTTTTATTTGTCCTTGTGTATTTACTAGATACGTTTTATTCGGCATATTATTCTATATAGGCTATATTAGGCAGGGTATTCTACTCAATCTTGTGTACTTCTTCTTGATCCTTCTCTCCATGGGCGTATATAAAAACAATTTCGGGGGGGGGGCTGAGACCATTTCCAGGGTATGGAATACTAAATATTTAGAGCTTGGAATAGTTTTAGGCAACTAAAACGCTATTGCACGTAAAATAAAATATGTTTTATGAACTAAGTGATCTTATTTAATTTATTTTTAAGGGTTTTACGAGAAGTTTTTATCATCAATTCAAAATTTCGGGAGGGGCTGCAGCCCCCTCAGCCCCCCCCCTCATATACGCCCATGCTTCTGTATCCTCTATAAAGGCTTTATTAGGCATATTTTGTATTGATTTATAGAGCTTTGCTTTAGAATGAGAGCCAGATTCTGTAATTTCCGCTTCTGTGTAAAAGTTAGCTACTGTCGGTGTCCCTGACGCCTTAATATCACTTTTATTCGAGATGTTCGAGAGGATTTTGACAATTTTCACGAGATATATAAAAAAAATAAGTTTATTTCTTTTCTAAGCTTATTAAATGGCACTAGGGACATGAACGGAACCGCGCTAAGATGCTGCAGTTCCTGCGAGTCGGACTTTTTTTGTAGAGCATTTAGTAAGCTTTCTAATGGTATTTTTTCCGTTTACCAAGATTCTCAACCTTTTTCGAGATATTAAGGAAAATATACAAAGTTACCAAAACTTTTTAAGTCTGTTAATAAAATATTTTATTCTAACCCTTCCTTAACTCCAAACGTAACCAAAATTTCAACATATTAGTTTTGATGAAAGTAGAACATGCAGAAAATGTTTCAACTGAATCCCATGATTTTAAGTACCCAAACCAAAAACGGTATTCAAAAAATATTTTTCCAATTTTCTCGAAAACGGTTAACGCTATCGCCTTGAAAATGGTTTCATTCGTTTTCCTAGCCCAGGAATCATATAAAACGAGTACTTAGAAGCTTATGAACTCAAAAAAAGTCCGACTCGCAGGAACTGCCTCATCTTAGCGCGGTTCCGTTCTTATCCCTAGTCTAATTTCGAAAGATTAAAATAGAAGCAGTTATTATTTTGTTGAGAGGAGATCGTTGACCGTTGATGATGCAAGGTAGGGATTGTCCGGGTTAGGTCACTGCTACTTAATAATACATACCCCATATGTGTAGGTATGTGGGCATATATATGTACATATGTGTGCGTGTATATGTGTATGTGTATATGCATATATATAAATATATATATATTATTATATATGATGAAGGCTTGAAGTTCAAGCCGAAACGTCGGCACAATAAAACCATTTTTACGATAAAATGTAGTTTTATTAAGTAGCAGTGACCGAACCCTGACAGTTATATTTTGGTTCCACCAGTCTTGAAAGGTAGGATTTACAATCTGACCTGGAAGGGTCGGCAACACAAGAAACCGTCCCGCTAGTTGCAAGGTCTTGGAATCTTGGAAATCTATATTTCTAACAATAAATTGTTTTTGTTATTTTACTTAACCTGTTTTATTTTCGAATACATTATCCAACTATAAGCAATTAAAAAATAACAAGGAATAAAATACAGGCGAAAAGAACACTTCGAATAAGCGAAATCAATTACTTTAAAGCTTTAAGCTCTTATTTCTCCGATTGACATCGCCTAATCAAAACTTTCATTAGAACCTTTTATGTAGAGCATTTAATAAGCTTTCTAATGGTATTCTTCCGTTTACCAAAATTCTCAACAGTTTTCGAGATATTAAAGAAAGTTCCCAAAATTTATATTATTTCTAGCAAAAGAAAATTGGCCTCATTTTTCATATCCTGTTTTACACACAAAATTTTCGCAACATAAGAAATTACAAAAATAAAAAGCAATAAAAAACGAAGGGAAAGAGACAAAAATTACAACAAGAACGACAAAAACCCGTTCATAAGAACAAAACAGACGTATTTGAAGTTTTAAGCACTTATTTCTCCGATTGACATAACCTAATCAAAAATAGTTTTAGAATCTTTTTTGTAGAGAATTTAGTAAGCTTTCAAATAGTTTCTATCCACTTACCACGATTTCCCAACCGTGTTCGAGATATTAATGAAAGTATACGAACTTCCCAAAACTTTTCATGTCTGTTCATAAAATATTTTATTCTAACCCTTCCTTAACTCCAAACGTAACAAAACTTTCAACATATTAGTTTTAATGAAAGTAGAACATGCAGATAAAGTTTCAACTGAATCCCATGATTCTAAGTACCCAAACCAAAAACGGTATTCAAAAAATATTTTTCCAATTTTCTCAAAAACGGTTAAAGCTATCGCCTTGAAAATGGTTTCATTCGTTTTCCTAGCCCAGGAATCATATAAAACGAGTACTTAGAAGCTTATGAACTCAAAAACGTAAGCGTTACGATTTTTTTTGCGCGAATTTCGCCCCAAACGCCATCTTCCGGTAGGCGGATTTCGCTGGTTAACGAACTTGACCTTTCAAATTGGACGACGGATTTTTGTACCAAATTTCATCAAAATCGGACCATTCGTCTTCGAGCTAGAGAGCGAACAGACAAATATATATATATATATATATATATATAAATAAATATATACATATATATATATATACAAATTTGAACCACCATCATTTTCGGTCTCTAGGGGTTCTAAAACGCAAAATTTTCTAGTCGGCACTTCCGGATTGTTTCATTGTATCAACCTTATAAGCGGGGTTCCTCCCTATGGGGGAGGGAGGAACCGCGCTAAAACGTAAGCGTTACGATTTTTTTTGCGCGAATTTCGCCCCAAACGCCATCTTCCAGTAGGCGGATTTTGCTGGTTAACGAACTTGACCTTTCAAATTGGACGAAGGATTTTTGTAGCAAATTTCATCAAAATCGGACCATTCGTCTTCTAGCTAGAGAGCGAACAGACAAATATATATATATATATATATATATATATATATATATATATATATATATAAATAAATATATACATATATATATATATATATATATATACAAATTTGAACCACCGTTATTTTCGGACTCTAGGGGTTCTGAAACGTGAAATTTTCTAGTCGGCACTTCCGGATTGTTTCATTGTATCAACCCTATAAGCGGGGTTCCTCCCTATGGGGGAGGGAGGAACCGCGCTAAAAGCATTTTATTTTGAAGATTCTTGCTACCTTGTGTAAAACTTATTTTGACAAGCTAATTTTTCCCTTGAAACATTTACCCCAAGACATATCAAAGAAAATTCAGGTTTTAGGCGATATAGTCAAAAAAATCGCAAGTGGCAAACTATTCTTGAGAATGTCACAGTTCGTATCCGTCAACTCAGATCGATCTTTTGTAAAGCTCTGTAACTTGTATACTATTATTTTATCTGGCTTTGTTTTAATACACACACACAACCATATATGTCTATATATATATATATATGATGTTAAGATTGATGAAAATTTGAGAAAATGTTTCAAAAGTTCTTCCATAAGTACAACCTTAAGATACATTCCTTCTGTGCATATTTTATTCATAACTTATTTTTATTGCTCATGACATTATTAAGTGGAAGCATACATGTTTGGAAAAAAGTAACTGGTTGTAACTTATAGACAACCTCTCCTAAAATTGTGATTTACTTAAAAATGAACGTTAAAATTTAAATGAACTTGCTGCTTAATGCCCCTGCATTAGATACTAATTCGTCTAATAAAGAAAGTTAAGTTGTTTTTTTTTTACGTGAACACGTATTTGGCAAACCCTGTTACTTAGAGACGTTTGTAGAATTTGTTAAGTATAACAGGCTATGTACAAATAGCAATTCTAAATATTTATTTTCTTATTAAAACAAACATGATTATATTTATTTATATTATGCCTAATTCCTGAGGTTAACCGTAAGAGATAATAGATATTTCACTTCTATCAATTGTCTCATTATATTTATGTGTGTATATATATATATATATATATATATATATATATATACACACAATTTAGATGCTTTCAATCCGCAGCTTATATATTTACAGGCCTAAATAATATTGCTTATTCTGTATATATTTTCTTCGAATAGAGTTTATACTCTTATATCCTATGGTTTCAAAATTCGATCTCGAAACAATTGATTTGAAGTTTTGGGATTGAAATTTGGTATACATTACAATCCTAAAGAGAACATTCGTCTGCCTGTATTTAGAACTAGATAATACTTTATGTTTACAGAACATAACAAAAAATATCCAGGAAGAAATAAGGAAAAAATAATAATTATTTTCTGTAACTAGAGCACCAGTCTAATACCTTAAAGCCCTTAATTTTGATTTTAGTTATTATTAGTATTTTCTTTAATTGCTTGCTAAAATTAGTTTCTGTTTCATCTGTACTGCATAAATATATATACAGGGTGTCCTTTTTAGATGGCCCGGCTGAATTTCTCTTGAACGGATAACGTTATAATAAAACCAAAAAATATGTATTTCATAATGTTTAGTCTAGTTTATGATTTTGACCTGTATTTGGAAGAAAAAAAATTCGGGGTACCCTAAACCTTATACAACTTTGAAATTTCAAATGGGACCATATACCTTCAGATACATCATTTTAAAGGATTTTTTACACTGAAGTCAATTATGCAATCAGATTTTAATTTGGTCAACTAATAACAAATGTTATTGCATAAAGGTCGAAAAAAAGACAATAAATTTTGTTAACTGTTTTTAATACAAAAAAGGGTTTACGAGTTAAAATGAAAACGCAAATTTTGCTTCTGTAAATGAATTAGTGAAAATACATAGTTAGAAATCTTTTAGTGACCAAAACATGAAGGAAATAGTCAATGAAGAAAATATGAAGAAAACTGCAAAAGAGAAATCCAAATACCAACTGTCTGAAATGAAAGCATCCTTTGTGTCTGAAACCGAGGTAACCTATCTAAGATATTTAATTGCTCAAATATGTGAAACTAATAAGTCTTTTAATGAAATCAGACCGTTTGAAATTAATCGGTGGTTATCTTCTTATTCAAGAAAAATTGACGTTGAGAAAATTAGAAAAAGTGGAGTACTGTTTTTAGACTCACCAAATAACCTTGTCACAGCAAAGCTTTTAGGTACAAAAACATTCAAAGGCTATAAAATAATAATAAAACCCCACGATATGCTTAATCAACAATCGAAAGGCGTTTTCTATTGTTCAGAAATAAAGGATATGATTGACGCTGAAATTCTGAATGAATTATTAGAACAAAATGTAAGTGACGAATTGGTGATCCGGCAAAAAGTTCATTGTTTGTAACCACATTTGACACTCCCCACCTTCCAGAAAGAATTTATGTTGGTTACATTTCTGTCCCCGTCTGAGTTTATATTCCACCACCGCTTATCTGTTATCAATGCGGCTCTCTTGGCCACCATCGGACCGCCTGTGACAAGGACCCTATCTGTAGATGAGCTAAGCCCATGCACGAAGATTCCTGTACAAGAATCAAATGCTGCTCATGTGGAGGTGAACATCCACAATGCTAAGTTTTGTTCAAAATATGCGGAAGAATATGAGATTAAAAAAATCATGGTATTTCAAAAACAGGGATACTTCGAAGCTAAATGAATATCAAAAAGAGGCAAAACAGAAACTTGCCTCAAGAAAGTGTTATGTAATAAGGAAGAAATGAATCAATTTAAGAAACTCAGTTCCCTAATAGAGGTTATGGGCAAGAGAATAGAGTTATTGGAGAAGCTGTTGGTAAAACAGGTCTCCTTATCGAAGCCTACACTCTCAGAAGGAAGGACTTTAGAAGATAGTTCTAACCCAACGCCAAGCACATCAAGACCTCTCCCGGATCGGGGTGCTGAAGAAGGAAGACCAGAGAAGGAATGCAAAGAAGACATGAAGCATAATCCAGGTGAAGATGTAAAGAAGAAGAAGAAGAGGAATGAAGATGATGCTCCAGAAAGTCCTAAATCATCGAAACCTACTAACACACCACCAAACAGACGACTAGACTTCCTTAAAGGAAAGAAACGGTAACACCTACTACTAATAGGACGATTACTTATTATTTATTTTGTAAACTTTATTACTCTCCATAAAATCTTCCAAAACCCAACCCGCTTTATTGAGCATAAAGTCAGTTCAGCTGTTCTTTTTATTATTTATAATTTTATTTTTTTCAATTTATAATTTTAAAATAAAATTCTTAATTTTAAGTTCAATTTTCCTTTGTCTTTTGGAATTTAATTTTTTAGTATCCACTTCAGTAATTTTATCTAAGCCTAAGTACTTTTTTGTTTTCCTTATTTAGGTAAACCTAAATTTTAATGTTAATTTCCAAGCATTGACTATGCTTTATATTTGTCAATAATGGAGCTAAATTAATAATCACAAGTCTTTTAAAAATTTTAATATTGAAATTATTGCCATAAGCTGCTTGAGTTCTTTTTTTTAGTGGTATTTCATTTAAACGTTTTGCATATTTTGTCACATTACTCATTTATATTTAAATTATTTGATTTTTTTTGACACTTTTTTTTTTCTTGACGAAGTACTGAAATCATCTGTTTGATGAGCTCATCGCCTTACGTTACGGAGCTCATAAATAAATAAGTAAATAATACAAAAAAAAGTCCATCGTACCTGCAGAGGTTGGTGAACCTACGTCTCATGTTCAAACTGCCTGCCTTTTTGGTGCTCAGTGCGATGGACTGAGGAGAGACCAATCGACAAGCTTTTTCTACTTTTGGTGCAGTTCTTCAACTGATGTTGCTGGATTATGATTGGTATAAACGATATTCAAATGTCCCCACAAGAAAAAGTCTAACGGAGTTAGATCGAACGACCGAGGAGGCCAACAGATGGAGCCATGAGGTTCTATCCACCGGTCCCGGTAGTGCCGATTTAAGTAACGTCTCACTTGCAGAGAATTGTGTGAGGGACACCCATCAAGCTGCAGTATCATTCTTTGCCGATGCTGCACAGGTACATCTTCTAGTAAAGCCCGCAATTGTTCTCTCAAGAAATTTAGAAACTGAGCTCCATTTAAATTATTTCGGTAGAAATAAGGACCAATTAATTTATTTCCGAGAAGTCCGCACCAAACGTTGATGCTGTGAACCACCTGGTGATGACAAGCATAGGAGATTCTGGGATTTTCCTGTGCCAACGTTCGAAAATTCCAACGATTTAACATACCGTTAGTGGTGAACTTTGATTCGTCAGTCCATAGAACACATGGAAGCATGTTTTCATCAACGCCTGTCATAATCAGTGTCCCGGAGCCCCTGGACAAGGTGAGAGCGATAAGGCTCGAAATTATAAGTCCGTAGTACATCTCTAATTTTGTTCTTTGAAAAACCTAAAACCCATCCGGTATTCCGGAGAAAGAAATTTGGATTTTCCATAACATACAATAAAATATCCAGTCCCTCGTCTAAATTGCGCTGCCGATATCTTGGTCGATCAGCTACTGATCCAAATCTCCTCATATTGAGAGCAACACGAATAAATGTTTTGTGGCTCTCTGGGAGTAAACACAGGAAAATTGGGAAATTTCTGGGAGTACAACACAGCTGCACGAGTGATACCACCACTTTTAATAAAACAATTGTACATATCAACTTTTTCCTCACGGGAAAACTGCACTCTTCGGTTTTGACTAACTGATTAATACTGAATGTAGGCTAGTAGGCATTGTTGTAATAGTTATCTATTTCCAGGAATTAAAGTTCGCTTACTTAAGACCATTTGGATAAACAATATCAGTGTATGTAAACAGCTCTACCTTGACCGAAGATACAGGGGCTTATTTCTGTTTCTTCTGTGCATCTTTAAAAGAAACATTTATTACGAATTACATCTAATAAGTTAATTATTTATTTACAAATTATTTCCCATGTTACAAAAGAAATGCAAAGCAGTTTAAAGTAATTAGTTTAGTGTTATTAATTGACCAAATTGAAATCTGATTGCATCATTGATTTCAGTGTAAAAAAAACTTCATAATGATGTATTGGAAGGCATAGGATCCCATTTGAAATTTGTTTAGGGTTTAGGGTAGCCCGAAATTTTTGTTTCCAAAAACAGGTCAAAATCTAAAACTAGACTAAAACTTATGAAATACGTATTTTTTGGTTTTATTAGAACATTATCCGTTCAAGAGAAATTCAGCCGGGCCATCTAAAAAGGACACACTGTATATATATATATATATATATATATATATATATATATATATATATATATATATATACACACACACTGTATATATATATATATACACACTGTGTATATATATATATATATATATATATATATATATATATATATATATATTCTACGTATTTATATCTAGGTTGACTGTTGATTGTTTGGTGAAATGATTTGGCGCCAGTAGCGTGTGTTTCCCTACCTCCGGGAGCGAGAAGTCATTGCTTTATAAACGTTTTGCTATATGAGTTTGAGTTTGGCCGATCCGACAGTTATAGGTGTTAATTTATTTTAAATGAGAAGGGAGCTTGCAATCTCCAGTTATTATCCCGAGGCATTTTAAACCCTTCATATATTGTATGACGGTTTGATATGTTAGTATGTGAGATAGCGGGGATATTATGCGTCAGATTATGACATAGCTGTTGAAAAGCCGTAGCTTGAGTGGTTGCACTGGATCTCCTTTACTAACCAGCCTCTTCGAGTTGGGAATGTTGGATTAAGCTTCCACGCATAGAACTCAAAAGATTGTAGTTTCATTTATACATTTATTCCCTTTTCCTTTGACTAATTTTTGTTAGTGGGACTAACAGTTACTAACTGAATGCAGAATTAGACAAAAGATTGGCATGCTTCATAACTTGACTTGGAGACAAAAGCCAATATGTAGAAAACACATTAGAATTTTTGAAACAAACAAGACTATATGACACTCTAAAAATAATTAAATTCTCAATAGAATCCCCAAAATAACTTAAATTTTAAATGGGCTGGTTGGAAAACTGATACATATATCACTATTCTTTCATTTTTCTTTTTTTTACATCTA
Source organism: Gonocerus acuteangulatus (assembly GCA_946811695.1). Classification (NCBI taxonomy): domain Eukaryota; kingdom Metazoa; phylum Arthropoda; class Insecta; order Hemiptera; family Coreidae; genus Gonocerus; species Gonocerus acuteangulatus. Next base: position 51,777,688 of record OX328129.1, read on the forward strand.
ATTTTTAATATTGTAAATAAGATTCCATCTTTTTTTATTAGTTTGTTATTTTAATTAAAGTTTTGATACAAATCTACACCGTTTGACCGATTTTTACCAAACTTGGCACACAGGTAGTTTTTGATACGGGAAATCTAGGCTAGGTCAAAACAGTCAAATTTCAAAATTTGGTCAAAAGGTCAAAATTTTTTTTCAAGAAAAATTGGCTACACTGAACCATTCAAATTGTGACGGTCATTATGAATAATGTCTCAAATTTATTTGTTGGTGTTAGAATAACTCGAACTCATTGATGACTTTACATCATTATATAATCATGTAATGCAGTTTATTTCAATTTTATTTCAACAGTCACTGTCGAGTTCTCCCGTGGTCTAGTGGCTAGCGCCGTGGATTCATAAGCGGGAGATGGTGGGTTCGATTCCCACCTCCCGCAAACATTTTCTCATCTCAGGGCTCGCTGGGAAAATTCTTCGCTGCACCCTGGATGTCGGCGCTAATGACTAAGATGTAGATGCGCCGTAAAAAAAAAAAAAAAGAGTCACTATCTAACTAAGGAGTGCTGGCCTTTCTTTGATAAGAGCTATCTATTCCCAGGCTCTGGTGCTGGTCTGTCGGTTTTTTTCAAAACAAATTCACACCGTTTGACCGATTTTGATGTAACTGGGTATACAGGTAGATTTTAAATTGAAAATTTTACCAAATACATTTTAAAACATAATAATACTTTTTCTGGGAATGTTACCGATTGAAAGACTTATAAGAAGTCAAGGAATGGTTCGGATTCGGTTGAGAGAAAACGTGAGATTTCAGAGAAAAATATATATTTCGAACGTTTTGGCATGCTCTTTCGCGACCTTCTTCAGATAAAAAATAAATATTTCTATAATATTATACTTATTCAAGAACACAAAATATTAATTACCAACCTTTCTAAATGATATAAGGGATCTTGTAGTGGAGGCGTGCTGAGATGATCGAGTTCAAGCGAGTCGATTTTTTTTAATATAGTGTTTTTAGTGTGCATATCACTATTTATGACTATTGTCAGCTTTAATGTTACAACTAGATATAAACGTCCCTTGAATATCTCTAGCCAGCGATATTAGATATTTCTCAATTTCTAATGGTTACAAACTTGTTTCGGGCAACTCTTTTAATTAATTACTAAGCACGTAAGCGTAAGAATAATTCCCCTTAGTCCCCACTAGGCCTAAATAAATCATTCTAAACCATTTACTAGTTAGGTTAGTATGACAGTGTGTCTACAATTTATGACAAATGGTAAACATCCACAATGTCCTTGTCCTTTTCATTCAGATTACCAAATAACGTTGAACTCATTTTACAGGACCTCAAATCGTCTCCAAGCCGTTTTTTGAGTCCTGATTGTAGGATGGCGTTGTTACGAGGTCCGTGGTATGATGATTGTCGTAGTACATGACAGATTGGTCGTAGAATATCGGGGTTTATATAAGTGTGGGCTTGCCTGCCAATCCGTCATCATCAGGTTGATGGCGATCCTATACTCACTCCAATGGCACATTGATTGGAATCCGGTATGTCGTTCCGCTTAACGCTTTCCATCTGGGAAGAATGGTCCTTGGGGAGACGTAGTTATAGATAGTGGGTGTTAGCTCGCTTAGAATGCGTGCTTGTGTGTTCGTGCGGCCGTCTAGTTGCAATAAGCTCTCTCTCTCTCTCTCTCTCTCTCTCTCTCTCTCTCTCTCTCTCTCTCTCTCTCTCTCTCTCTCTCTCACACACACACACTCTCACACACACACACACACACACACACACACACATACACTTACTGTCTCGCCTTCTCTCTCTTCCTGCGGTGCCCACTTCATTCTCACTCGATGCATATATCTCACTTTCTCTGTCGACTGGTCCGTTCTTATCAAATACTAGTTTGGTCTCTCTTTCACATGCACAAACAGACATTCATTATGGATCCAGTCCTCCTTCCAGTACTGCTCCAATGATTAAGTATTCCACTTAGACTGAGAAAGCTAGAAGGACATCTTGCCTCCTAAGCGACCAGCCAGTTTCTCGGGGACGTGGAGGATAACAGGACTGGTAAAATCTTTCTTTCGTCCTCTGCTCTAATGCATATGTCACTGTCCGTATTATTAAACCTGCCTTAGCTCCTTGCGGGTTTCATTCCATATCACCAGTAAGCTTTGTTGTTTGTTACCGAATTTAAGGGATTCAAAAGCCATCCGACCGTAAAGGTAAATGAAACGCGTCCAGTTCCTTCACAAAAGTTTATTTCCAAGCTTTCGATAGCTCCTGCTACCATCCTCAGAGCTATAATGAGTTCAGCTTCACTGCTGAGGGCTGATTTCCCCCCCCCCCCCCCCGCCTCAGCCCTGAGGGTCAGCCCTCAGCAGTGAAGCTGAACTCATTATGAGGATGGTAGCAGGAGCTACCGAAAGCGCTTAGCTTGGAAATAAACTTTCGTGAAGGAACTGGACGTGTTTCATTTACCTAAAGATCTTCCTTCTCTGCCAGCAACCACAAAGTACATGATCCGACCGTAGCTTAAATTAACTGTTAAGATGGTTAAAATTGTGTTTGCTGCTTCAAGAGACTGGAGTCAGTGATTGCATAGCTATGAATAGGCCACTCTTCCCGCTGTCTGTTATTAGTGAGGCAGAATGAAACATTAATGCAATTTTATTTTCTGAATGCGCAGATATCAACTACACACCGACAGACTGCAAGGACGGACTGTTGTGGACATTACATTAAATTATTTACGTTGGCCAAACGTAGGCATAAATTATAATACGTCCACAAATAGTATTATTGAATACATGTATATATTGTTTTTGAGTTCTCTTGGACTGTAATAATAACAAAGAGTCTCCCCATGGACTGGTGGATAGTGCGCTGGATTCTCACGCGGGAGATCGGGCCGTTCGAGTTCCGCCTTTGGCAGGTTGGCTTTTTCTAGGGGTGGTATCGATTATAAAATCCCCTGCTACACTATGGATGTTCAGGAAGGGTGTCAACGTAAAGATTGATCGGCGGTGATAGCCAAGAAGTTGATGACCTGAAAAAAATGTGTATTTATTTTTATTATTCACCCCCCTTTTAATCACACCTCTTCCTGGGCTTATAAATATTAAGAACTTCATATATCTTGAGTATTAGTACCTAAATAAAATGTTTTATATAAAATATAATGGTCGACAATAGTACAGTAAATAGAGTAAATTTTTCTAAATTTTTAATCCTGCCTCCAAAGCAAAAATTGAAAATGACCATTGTTATCGGAAATAAAATCACACAAGTCGATTTTATGAATTAATTTTTAATTCGTCGTTTTGGAGTCCTCGATATCATCTTGAAAGTTTACAATGAAGCCTATTAACACAATTACCAGTTTCAGTTGCCAAAAAGTGTGGTCCTTTAGGCGGATTCGAGGACGATATTAGCTCAGTACTATGCATTTGACTTGTGAAGGGCTTTCTTTCGAAACACTGAATGATTTTATTTTCCAGTGTCAATGTTAGGGTTCTCTAAACCTTTAATGGTTACCTGCATTAGCCAAAACGCTGTCATAGCTTGTCTCCCTAGTGTGCCTTAATGTCAATATTCAGACACCTAGTATCTGTCTGTCTAGATTCTTGAACTGCTAGGAGAGTGAATGATTCAGAAGGTTAACCAATTTTCGTCTTGAGATGCATTTTTCGTATCTAGAGACATTTAAAGACTGTCTTTTCGTGACCTATGCGTTATGAGACGTCGACACTTCTTGTCAGCACCTCCGAATTGCGCTTCAAGGAATAAGTAAGGTTGAAATTCGCTAATAAGTGACATATTCCACAGTTAAACAGGGAAAGGGTTGAAAAAAAAACAAGTTAGAGGATCTTCTGTACTTAATTGGAAGCGGGACGTTCCATACATTCAAAGGATGCAAATATGGCCCGCATTTTGCGGGATTACCCGATTACCACAAATTAACTTCATTTTTATATTTCTTATTACTCCAATTCAAAGCCTGCTGAAATATATAGAAAATTGTGTGACGAAAAGAGAAATATTTAAAAATATGGATTTATGCTGAAAAAATTAAATAGAAACTGCTTCAACTGATTCAGGACTCGTTCAAACGTTTGATACTGATTTGAAATCGAAGTTGTATTGACCAGAGGAAAATATGTATTGTATAATATGTAAATATGAAGTTGTAAATGTCCTTATGAAAAGGTTTCTGATAGAGAGGCTTCTATGATTAGAGTCATAAGGAAAATTAAGTTTTGGGATTGTTTTGGGTAGTTTACCACCGTTTTCTATCCCGGATAGAGGTGGCTCTGTTCCGTGTTTTCGAAAGAACAGCTACCACATCTAGTGCTAATCCGACTCATATCTGTCAGTTTTCGAATTCATGCGGATTTTTGCCCAAGAAAACTTATTTTAAGAGCCTTCGGCGACCTTACAATGTAATGGTTCGGCATATTTTTATCTAACAATAGAAAACGGTACACCTAAATGTTGATTTGATAGTGTTTTAGAGGTAAAATCATTGGCTGCATCTAAATGTTATATTATATTAATAACAGATCGAAACAGATCCAAAATATCACTGATAATTTCTTCAATGGGAAACAAAATTCTAAAAATAATATGAAAGAACCCCTGAAATAACAAAAGGTCAAGTTTGTCAAAAAGCAGAATCGGCCTGTTTTTCCGGGGAACGCTTCGCGAACACAAATCGTAGCCTTTACTGCTTTGCTTTCACAGGCTTGGAGGTACACTTTTACAGTTAATTTGACAAAGGAAATTACAGTATGCCATTTCCAAAGCCATTTCTATGTCCGTTTTTTAGGAAAGTAGAACGAACGATATTGTTCTAGATTCGTCTATGATTGTACAAAAAGGTGGATTAAGTTTCAAGTCTTTCAACACGTTTCACTTTATTTAAGCATCGATATAAACATTTTGCCTTCGTTTGGTATTGAGGCAGTTAAAGGACATATATTTGACGGGGCTCATAATCGATATCCTGTAGATAGGGGTGATGAAGAAATGATGAATATTTTTGTAAATTCATTCTTAAGTGCAACCTCAATAGGAACATCCCATTGGTAATAGCTAATAAAGAAATAAAGAAACCGAGTTTAATATGTACCAAGTTGCAAAGTATAGTCAGGCTAAAGTATTGTCAGGTTACAAAAAAAAAAAAATCCCATTCGATATCAAGGAGTGGTTAGCTAAATTATGAATTAGTTCGAGAGTTTGGCTAGACTTTACATTCCCAGTGATACATTCAAGACTGGCGCGGAAGTCATTTCTTGAAGCAACATCAAAGTTCATTTTGGAGTTGGGAGATTTACTCGATTCTAGAAAGCTATTTAATTAGGAAATCGGGAAGGCTTGTAACTTACTGTTTGGAGTTGGCTTGTGAGTTCTCTTCTTGCTTATTAACATTTCAAGATTCCATAATTATCGAAATTGCTGCTCAGTTCACAAGTAAGAAATAAATATTCCAGTAGTTTAATTTCTATGGACTTTGTGGTTGTAAATAATTTCAAGAAATCTTCCAAATGAGGGAGTAATGCACAGACATTGGCGTATCTTTAATTATTCGTGTTGTATGATTAATTAAAGGTCCCAATTATATATCCTAATTAAATCTTTAATTAATCATGTTTATTAGTGGATTATTATTTATGGTTAAATTGGAGTCTTATGTATTTAATTTGAATATCACCGCTAAAAAATTATTTCTGCAGGATCTACTATAGGTACTTTTTATACAAAAGTGATGAAAATTACGGTCATTTTTTTCTTGAACAAGCTTTGGAAAGTCATGGAAAATCTTTAATTTTAAAAAAGAACCTCTGAAGATTGTGCGTTTTTTTATTACTAACTTTAATATGATGTGTATAAAGATAATGGTGGCTTGCAAATTACTACGTTTGGACTCGCGCCATGTACATACAGGCTCATAGTTGAAATTGTAAGCAAATGGGACATTCGGAATGCTGAGAAAAAAATCCAACTTTTTTTCCTAAATTGTTGTCTCAGATGAACTGTTAGATCAATAAACACATTAGAGCTGTCATAAATCGGGCTACTTGTAATTTATAACAAAATAATACAATAATAGCAAATAACAATCTGACAATTTAAGTGAAAAGGCGATTAATATTCTACAGGCACGTCAAAAGGATGGGGCCTTCGACACTAACAAAGTTAATAGTGGGATTTCATGAAAATCGAAATAAGGCCAACGTAGAAACATTAAAATGGGCTGTAGCAATAAAAGACGATTTCTGTACTTTGGAAGAAAAAGTGCCTGAAATTAGAGTGAACCGGACAAATGATATCAAGGTATGATAAACATTAATTGCTAAAAGGGCAAATGTCTTCCCACTGTTGGTTATTCAGGAAAAGAATATTTTCCTTTAACATTTTAACAATTATATTTATCCCATCCTGATATCACTTGTGCCATTTACTCAAATTTAAGAGCTTTGGACATTGGCTCTTTTTGTACAGATTTAAGCAGGTACCAAGCAAGCAGACATTTAACAAAGAATTCAGACAAACGAGTTTGATTGAAAATAAGTAGTGCATCTTGGATTGATTTCAGGAAAATATGTCATTCAGAAATAACGAACCAAGTTACGGGCACAAAGGCAAATTAACTTGTCACATAGCATGGAACTTTGGGAGGATCTACTCATACCAATATATATGAACTTCTTCTTATAGCAACTTCTCAGTAAAGCATTGTTAATTCTTTAATAAACTCTGAAGTACTTGTTCAAGCCATGTTATTACTTTCAAGTGACCATTTCCAACATCCCTAAGCATTGACAATATTACGCTTCATATTATGACATGAAGACGGATTTTCTGATATTTTGTATTGAATATCGTATCTCGTTTCTCCTCCAATGGTTTTCACAGAGGAAAATCTTAAGGGAATACCCCCAAAATGCTCTCTGTCCCCCCCCCGGGAAATTATACTTTATATACACCTGAACATGCTTCTCATTAACTAGCCTTGTTTTATTGAAGAAAAAAAAATCAATCGAAATAACAGCAACCAATTAAAAAATAAGGCATACAACATAAAAAAAAATTAATAACTGAAGTAAACAGAGACAAAAAAAGAGGAACTACTTCATGAGCTTGTTTGAGTTTAATATTATCAAATGTCAAGCACGTCATTTTGCGAGCTTTATGGCTCTCACGGTACTAGGACCTTAGAAAGAGGAGCAGGTATACAGCGGCTATGGTCCCATCGACAAGCCACCAGCGTAGTCTGGCATATTATGTTTAATACAAGTAAAGGAAATTCTGGATCGCATTTTCTCAGAAATGGTTAATCTAATGAAACAAAGTGTGAGGACAAGTTTTGTACATAATTGCACGATCTGCAATTTTTGTCTGAACTATTTTTATCATAAATCTAAACGTTTCGCTGAAAAATCCTAAAAACCTTTTTTTTTTTTGCTAACTTTTTGCGATAAGGGCGTTACCCAATTCCCTTATAATGTTGACCCTAACGTTCATGCAAATTTTCAGGTTGCTAGGAATTTATGCAAAGGTACTCATATTTCTCTAAATCATCTATTTCTGACAACAGAAAATTGGTTCTCATTTTAACTATCCTGTTTTAAACACAAATACATTTACCTAATGTAAGAATTACAAAAATAAAAAGCACTAAAAAACGAAGGGAAAGAGACAAAAATTACAAAAAAAAAAAAAAAAACATCAAAAGAACAAAACAAACGTATTTGAAGTGTTAAGCACTTACTTCTCCGATTTACGTCACCTAATCAAAAATAGTTTCCGAATCTTTTTTGCAGAGAATTTAGTAAGCTTTCAAATAGTTTCTATCCACTTACCACGATTTTCCAACCGTGTTCGAGATATTAAGGAAATATGCGAAGCTCCCAAAACTTTTCTTCCTTAACTTCAAACGTAACCAAAATTTAAACATGCAGAAAATATTTTAATTGAATCCAATGATTCTAAGTACCCAAAACAAAAATAAACGAAATCAATTACTTCAAAGTTTTAAGCACTTAATTCTCCAATTGACATCGCCTGATCAAAACTTTCTTCAGAACCTTTTTTGTAGAGCTTCCGAATGGTAACCTTTCGCTTACCAAGATTCTCAACCGTTTTCGAGATATTCAGGAAAGTATACGAAGTTCCCAAAACCATGTATGTTAATAAAATATTTTATTCTAACCCTTCCTTATCTCCAAACGTAACCATAATTTCAACATATTAGTTTTGATGAAATTCGAACATGCAGAAAATGTTTCAACTGAATCCCATGATTTAAGTACCCAAACCAAAAACGTTATTCAACACCTATTTTTACACTTTTCTCGAAAACGGTTAAAGCTATCTCCTTAAAAATGGTTTCATTCGTTTTCCTAGGCCAAGAAGCCTATAAAACGAGTACTTGCCAGCATATGAAGTAAGCGGTACGATTTTTTTCGCGCGACATTCGCTCCAAAAACCATGTTCCGGTGGGCGGATTCTGCTGGTTAACAAACTTGACCTTTCAAATTAGACGAAATAGTTTTGTACGAAATTTCATTAAAACCGGACCATTTTTTAACTGTCTGTCAGGGCCGCGAACAGACAAATATATATATATATATATATATATATATATATATATATATATATATATATATATATATATATATGTATATATGTTTTGTTTTAAGTTACTTCGCTGGGGTTGAAATGATTGATTTGTGAGACGGCTTCTCTCTCCAGCGGTGTTCTTCCTCTCCTTACTGCCTTACTGCAGTAAGGAGAAGAAGGACACCGCTGGAGAGAGAAGCCGTCTCACAAATCAATCATATATATATATATATATATATATATATATATATATATATATATATACAAATTTGAACCACCGTTATTTTCGTTCTCTAGGGGCTCTGAAACGCAAAATTTTCTAGTCGGCAATTCCGGATTGCGTCATGAGATCAACCTTATAAGCGGGGTTCCTCCCTATGGGGGGAGGGAGTAAAAAGTTAAAAGGGAGTAAAGCAAAGACAATATATTGTTTGAAGGAACTCAACCAACTAGTTTTAAACACAGATTTCTCCGACTGAGATTGCTCTACCGAGAGATGCATAAGGTGTTTTTGTAGTACATAAATAGCAGGAATGGAGACGGAGATAGCCGTAGCAGAGATACGAAGACAGAGGATGGTTGGGATTTGGCTAGGAGAAAAAAAAAACGTCAGACCTTCAGGAAGAGATTTAAGAGAAAGGACGTTTCGGCTGCACTTTGGCAGCCTTCTTCAGCTAAAAAAATTATTTTTTATATTTAAGGCTTTGTATATTGCAGGAAGCTGGAAATACCAGCTCAGCTTGTTCCATCATTCAACCTTCCAGTAATTGTCCAGATCATAAAGGACAACAAATACTTGTATACATATTCCTGCTATTTCCAGTATAACGGAACCACCTACAAGCAGAAGGATGGAGTCGTCATGGGAAGCCCCCTATCTCCAGTTATGGCTGATGAATTCCTGAAGGACTTCGAAAGGCGATTGATCGAGGGCACCGAACACAAACCGAAGGTTTGGCTGCTATATGTGGACGACGTCTTCGCAATCTGGCAGAACTGACAGAACTTAAATTCTCCCTTACATCTAACTTCTATAGTAATGTTTTATTTTTATTTTTTCAAATTAGCTGGAGTTGACTGAACTCAATATTCAATTTCCCATAAATGCTACACTTTGAAATATGAATATTTTATTCCACCTAATGATAAAGCAATCGTTGTACTATTTTTGAAAATTAAGATCAGGATTTATGTCCACCTATAAGGTCAGCATCTTTAAATATAACCCAAGGAACAAAAGGTCAAGGAGCATTCATGAAATTTAACTATATAATTATGACCGATTATATGTTATAAAATAAGGGAGGGAAATAGGTGTTGAAGTCGCGATTGGATGCAGCAGTTTATTTATTTTTTATCTTTGTTTATAGTGCCTCTACCCGTATGAGTCATTGGCAGGCTCTGTTGTATCTCTTGGTTGAGGTCTACATTTCTGACATATTTTAATACTTTTTGGACACCCCTATTTTATTTTATATAATTTATTTTATAAGCTATTATATACTTTAATTTTCACTGCATAGTTTGTATTTTAGTACCTAAAAATGGCACTTAGACGCAACACAACCTCCTTTTCGTCGACATGAAATCAGAAATTAGGTCTTCGGTTAATCAATAAAAAAAATCATTCCTTTAGCAGGCCACAAGGCCATGCCGCAGAGGTATCTGATTCTTTAACTTACGGCGGACGTATTGTGTGGTCAGTACTAGGCTCCAGCCGTCTGATTTTCGCTTTTTAAATGTATGCATTAATAGCCTTAATTAAGGACGTAAAAATACTTCTATCTTTGGGGACGTAGGGTACTGGGTACCTGAGCCATTAGAATGCGCATGCGGGTTGAACCAACTCCATGTCCGGAGCCCATCGGCTCTGTTTGCTTTAAAACAGAGTTGGAGTCTTTGCAGTTTAAAATGGAATCCTCTTTAATTCTTCAGTACAGATTGATACGCTCTGTGAGTTAATTAATTAATAAATATTAATATAAAAATTGATACGCTCTGTCAGGCAAAAATATTCCGAGGAGAATAAAGATGAAAAGGGGCAATGGTGTCTGACATGAAAAGATGAAACGATGAGGAACAATCCCCAATCAGGTAGAATTCCTCTGTTTTAGCCACATTTCAGCCAAGAAGACAGCATGTGAAATAAAATAAAAACCCACCCCCGTGTGAATTATGCAGTGAAACAATAAGAGTAGATGATATAATCATTTTATGTTGAACGTTTTATAAAATGCGAGCGAATAATAATATTCTAACGACTTTAAACGAATCAGCAGTTAAAAACTTTATAAGCTTCCGCAGACTCTCGTGGGTAAACGTAGTTACAAATAAAGAATTAATAAATATTAATATAAAAATTGTTTGTTCAAAATAATTAAATATAGCATTTCTGAAAGTGTTCATATCCCCATCGAAATCAGTCTCTCGTGAAACGCTGTAAAAATAATAGCCCTTGGCGAAACAATGGAAGACGCTGGTCTTTAACGTTCACATTGCCTTTTTATCAATGTTTCTTTTATCTTCACAATCAATATTTAGCGAAAGCAATCACAAAGGAAATAAGTTATTTATGTAACAATGATTTTCTTTTGTTTTTTATTTGGTACAAACTTATTCCTGTTGTCCTCGAAGAAGGTATCTGGCCTATTATTATTTTTTAAATGGTCCTGTCTCCTTTCTTTCTGAAGAACATCGCAAAAAACTTTAATAAAAGTGAGGAAAATCTCGGTATTATTAACATTTCAATAATAGCTGTGAAAAAAATTCCAATTTCCCAAGCAAGTTTAATTTCCGAGTCAGCAGGATTAGAAGCTACCAGCCTTCCTGATATTTTATTATTTGCCGGAAGATTGACTAAGCACTTTTAAAAAAAAAACAAAAAAAAAACAATTAAAAATAAGTTTGATCTTAAGATGGTCTGGACCTTTTCATCCTTCAAAAAGGACCTTTTTACACGTGTCCAACGGTATTCCACTGAGGTATGCCCATTATTAAAGGCTTAGAAAATGTTTTTCTAGTCCAGAGTGGATATTTAGAGTAAATATTAAATATATATAAGTATATATATTAGCATCTAATATTTTTCATTTCCTTTGCCGATTGTGAGTTATGTTTTTGTTTTCAGTAAAGTAGCTACTGCAGAATATGAACGGACTAATTTCACTCAAATAATTTCTTCAGTATTAATAAGGCAGAGGAGGTGTTCCTCAGAGGCTCGGTATAGCTATTGGTCTCGAGGCTGGAATATCTGAAAGGGTTAGGACACTTCTCCCTACAATAGGGGGTAATACTCCACTTTATGAAGCCATAGGTACTAGTCGAAAATATGGTTAAAATTAATAATTATATTTACTATGAAATAAACCCTTTGTTTAACCATTATAACAATTTATTTTTACATTTTTTAGAACAGTTCCTCCCTACTTCCATAGCGAGGAAGCCGGCTTATGAGGTTGGACCTCATGAAGCAACCCGGAAGTTCCTACTAGAACATTTTCCGTTTCAGATCTCATCTCACGAAAATAAGCGTGGTTCATTTATATTTGTGTATATATATTTGTCTGTTCGCATTCTCGCCGACTCAAAATATGAAATTTGTTACAGAATTTGAAAGGCTTAGGTTTTCGATATGATATGCTTGCAGGTACTTGTTTTATAGATTCCTTAGCGTTTAAAAACGAATGAAACCAGTTTTAATGTGATGTATCACATCGTCGTTACAAATGCAAAGTATCGAATGTGAAAATCACCACTTTTCAGAGTGGAAAAGCATTTATACATAACTTTTTTTTTTGGCAATCAAATATTCGGCAGATTTGACCTTTTGATAGTGGAATACTTTCCCTTTAATAGAGTGAAGTCAGATTCAAGAATTTGCCGTACATAAGTCCAGTAGAAATTAGTAAAGATTGAAAATGAAAGAGGCATTTTTTCACATTCAATACTTTGCATTTGTATCGACGACATCATGATGTCTACTCGAGGAAAATTGATACAACTAGTTTTCCAAACTATTTTTCTGTTTGGATATACAGAAACAATTAATTCAGTAGAATCGTTTTCCAGACTTTTTCTATCTAATCAAAGATATTTAAATATTTGTTGCCCTGGGAAGTAAAAAAATATTTAAAAAAAAAAAAGTATATTTAGACATCAGAAGTTTTCAGAACTTGGCATATTTCCTAACATTTCTCGAAAACGTTTGGGAATTCGTGGTAAGTGCAAGAAGACCATTCGAAAGCTTTCTAAATTCACTAAAAAAAAAAAAAAGGTTCTAATATCACTTGGAAATTGTTTTGTTCTTTTGAACGGGATTTTGTCTCTGTTTACGTGTCTTTTTAATTGGTTGTTGTTTTTAACTGCATTTAACAGTAAAATGAGTATTTTAGTAAAACAGCATCTCTTTCCTGACTTGCATGATCGAACGTACTTCATAGATTGATTTGCCATTTGACATACTGGACACTGCTTGCTGTGAATTTCAAGCTATCGAGTGCAAGAGGTTAATGTGGTGATAATGTTCTGAGTTTGACCTGAGGCTATCTACTTTGAACTCCCGTGTCAGAGGAACGTGTCACTGATCAGCGAAGCACTAAAAGGTTTGAAGTACCAACGTCATTTCAGAGACCTTTGTAGATAGCCGACATTTGCCTAAATCAATCAATACTCTACGCTTCTCTGATCTCTCTCTACATATCAGACGAGAATTAGTGTGTTGTGATTTGCCTAGGAATGTTCTGTCTAGGTTACTCCATTTGCTCTTTGCGTTGTGAATAGAAACTCTTCAAGCACCTGTTTCATCGACTAAGGAGGTCCTAGATCCTACCAAAATTTACCTCTAAACATTTTTCGTAGGAATCGTCCACTTACCCCGCAATATCTCTGTTTTTAATTTAATGAACAAAGCGTACGATGCAAATCCAAAAGTGCTCACGCTTATCGTTATTATCAATTGTTATTACTTCCTCTTTTTCAAACATAACGAACATCTTTTGAGCACTGTGCGACGACACGTTTCCAAAATCATGAACTCAAAAACGTCTATATGCATAATAAACAATAACATAAAAGTTGTAGCACATCTAATAAATGCAGAAGTTTTGCATGTATAGTTAACGTCTTTTTATTTGAAAACGTCTTTGGGATAGCGAAGTTGATTGAAATTTTAAAAAATTACCCTTCTATCGTTTCGAAGCACAACCACGCATAACGTAACATATCAACAAGTATTGGTGACGACAATTGGTAATGAACAATAAAGTGAATTTTAATAAAATCGCCCTTAGATGATATTTAAGGATTCTGTTCAATCAAGTACGAACAGTTTTCAAGAACATTTATCATATGCATAATAAATTTCATTCGTGAAAAACAAGTGCAAGTAGTAGATTCATTAGAAATGGTAGCTGACCACTTTGGGATCGAGCATTTTCCTAATCTAATAGGCAATTTTTCTTTTTTATTTATTATTATCATTTTTAACACTTAAGTTTCTAATGTATTTATTATCGTTATTTTTATATGGTTTTACAGTTTAATGTTTTTAATTTTTATTTAGAAATTCTAGTATATGTTTGCACTGAGTTCTAAGACATCAGTTTTAATCTAGAACCTCTTTGAAAACTCCTGTATAATGTCCGTTAATTTGCTACGTCCTCTAGACCTGTTTTGAGTGAGTCACTTGTTCCAATAAATGCGAATTTATTGGTTGGAAAATATCATCTTGCTCGGATACTTTTCATTGCATTGTTTATATTAATATAAAAACTTGAAAACGAAAAATCGTCCCTACCATGTCGAACTATCGAATATGCAAAATCTCGAAACTTTGCTCTTGGATTGTGGACGAAACGGCTTGTCGCACATTGTCACAACTCTAACCCCTTTAGAATAATCTTTAATGCCTTAAATAAAGTATCGAATAACACATTTTTCAATATATATTACTCCTTCGATGGATAGAATATGTTCCTTCTTCAGTTTGCTCAGATTTTCATTTTCGTTAGTTTGACATGGTATTCTAACTACTTGAATTAGATACGAGAAACAATTAAAGGGTCGAGATTTATAAGATTTAATTTAATTATTTGTTTGAAAGATGTTGCCTTTGTTTTCTGGGCCGTGAAGAATTTTGGGTTGCATATTTAAGTAGCTGTTGAAATATGGGGAACTTTAAAGAAATCCTATATTATATTACGTAATTCTAAGCTACTCTTATATATGTAATAGTTTTAAAGTAATATATAAAAGTCAAATGTGATTTATTTTTTTCTTTTGAAAGGAATGTGTGGGATGCCCATAAATTTTCATTTGCCAAGATAGTATAGGTCATATATATGCCTGGAAAGGATTGGAATGTCATCCTGAATTGTTTATAACAAATCGTTTCCATATCCTTCTAAAATCGAATATATCTTAAATAAAATCAAACCGAGTGAATCCTTAAGCACCTTTGGCCAAAAGAGCTAATGCCGTCCCGGAAAAGGCGAAATCTTTAGAAAACGGTCCGATCCAGGCGTTGGTCGGTGAGGATTAAGGAAGCCGGTCGAGATCCAACTCATGAATGCTTATCAGTAGGATTTGGAAGAGGACCACTCAGCACATCCTATCAGCAGTCAACTTTCCATTTCACTCCATTAGCATCATTCTCATGGTGACACCAATTGCTCTGCAACTTGAAATCCCACTACTTACAAAGAATTAGAAAGCCGGGGCTTCGCCGTGGGCGAGAAATGCATCTCGTTTTGTAAAATGGGGTTTTAGCACTCATGAAAGAATTTTCAAAAAAAAAAAAAACAGACACTGATTTTTCTTTGTTCTTTTCCGAAACTCCAATGAATCAGCGTTTGTTTTTTTTTTTTTTTTTTTTTTTTTCTTTTTTTTTTTTTTTCTTTTTTTTTTAATTTATAGTGTTAATTATACGTGTTAGGGTTATTTAAAGAAAGTAATATTATGAAACAAATACTTATTATTAGAAAATTGTAAAAATTATTAATCATTTGTACATTTTTTAATAACTATTATTGTAGTTTAAATTAAAAAAATAAGAGTTTATTTTGTTGCACTTATTTACTAATTTTACCCAAATTTTCGAGGCCATCCTGCATCTTAAAATGGAGTCTGGGTCTTCAATGCTTGACAGGATTAGGACATTTCGCCGTACAGGTGGGACAGGACGGCGAAGGATCTTAACCCTGTCAGATATTGAAGACCCGTGGCTGCCCAATTAATACTGAAGGGTTATTTCAGAGAACTTGTGTCTCCCTACTCTGCACTAGCCGAATAGGAACTCAAAAAACGAAACCATAACTGAAAATCGGCAAGCTAAATAAAAAAATATTAAAATATTTATTATTTTTTTTTTTTTTTTACTGCTGAGCGTGTATATATATCGGAAAAGGTAGATTTCATGACGAGGTGATAGTGAACAAGCAGAAAAAACGGATATTTACCGTAGTTGGAAATTCCGTAATGAGAGGGCAAATCAAACAACTTGTTAATTTTTAGATTTATACTAGCATTGAGGTTTAAGCAGGGCATCTTTTGGCTAAAATTATTTTGTGGTTTCGCTATCGTAAACAAGATTAAATTTATTTTCAGTATTCAAGTGGTTTGACTTCCCGTATCACAGAAACTTCTTATTTTATAAATAAGAGAAGAGATACAATTATCGAATTTACATGTACACAAAATCACGGACAAACACATACGTGCAAATTTTGGAATATGGAATTTTATGAAATAAATAAATGGATTTTATAAAATATTTTGTTTCTTCTTTCTGGCGTAATTCAAATGACCTCCTAAGTTAATCCAATAACCACTAATGCCTCTTCTTTCGGATGGAATGTCACATAAATCGTGAGAGGGACTGACGGTTTTCATGATTGATGGTCCTGAGAAGTAATGACAGGAATAAGCCGGAGCAGGTCCGTTATTACAGTATACAACTAACAATTTTTTTCGAAGGATTCATGCTGGAATTTATTTAGAATTCTCGTAGACGTGAGGAGGTGTCGCAAATCTTGCTTGAACAACAGTGAACAACAGATAGGGCTTGCATAATGAGATAAAAGGATCTTCGCAACTTAAGTATATAGTACCATTTTTCAAGGACTACCACCCAGCGAACACGAAGAAATGGCTAAAACCAGCGAGTTTATTTAAAATTCACTCGGATGGGTGTGGAAAATACCAACTCGATTCACAATTTTTTTACTGCATTATCGAGACATGGAGATATATTTAAATGTCTTCCAGTAGTCAACGATAAGACCAACTCGATTTGTTAATCCTTTTTTGTTAATCCAGGAGAAATCTGCAGCAATTTTTGAAAGGTTATATCTTAAACACTAGATTCACCAGACCAGTCATTTTGACTGGTCGTGCAATTTCAATTCAAAATTCCTGCTATATATAATATTTGCTTTCCTAAATGATGTTATGACTTTTGTAGCTACATTTAATGAACTGAATGATACTTTATAAATATTAGTAACAAATATATTTTTCGTTATTGACATTACCGAGTCTGGTAAACCTAGTGCTAATATTCAGGTTATCTTCTATCAGCTTGTGGAATTTCTCATCATTATACTACAAATATTAAGAAATATCTCGAAACAAAACTTTATATCCAACGTTATGGTCATCATGCCGTCAGGTCAAAGGCTAAACTACTTACTAAGAACTCAGAATTTTAACTGGTCTTAACGAAAGTGGTAGTATTCAGTAAAATAAAACGTGTTCCAATCATTGGAGCGCTTCAAAACATCTACAGAATTTATTGGAAGGAATTTTATTATGATGCTCTACAAATCATATTTGAATACATATCAGTACCCCGATGGTAAAGGACACCATGTTACATAATTGGTGGTAGCAAATTTTCCATAACTTAGAACTACTATTTTTTTTTTTTTTTTTTTTTTTTTTTTACTTATAGAAACCGTTTAAACAAAATGTTATAGCATTGCTACTGGCATTGATATGTAATTGGAAGTATATTGATCACAGTAAAACAAAATCACAAATCCACATGGCGTGCTTTACCTGAAATGAAAACAGACATAATTCGATTTTTCACTGTCTTACCTTCATTATTTATGGGAGCACGATACCATTATTATATGGATCGAAAAATCCACAATAAGAATATGGTGTTAATTGAATTTAATAAAGAAATGGACATAGCGTCCTTAACCTCCGAGGTACAGAATTATTTTTATTTATTTTTAATTTCTAGTTTATTTTTAATTTCGTTCCTTTAGTAATAACAAAACAATTTTGACGTGGTCTATTCTCTACGTAAATATTCTTTTTCAGCCAGGAAAGAGGTGCAGCGTTTCCTTTTATCAGAAGAAAAGTCACCACCATAGCGTGAATTGAACTATGCTCTATTGCAACGGTGATAGAGATTAGTTTTACATTCACATATCGTGTGAATTTAACCTTTATAGAAAATGAAATATATATATATATATATATATATATATATATATATATATATATATATATATATATATATTTTAAACCAATGAATCCCAAGTCTCTTGGCGCCTCATTATTTTTATGCTTTTGACCCGCAGAAGTTTGAAAGGGCAACATATTTAAATCTTCAAAAAATCATTATTATACATGTATTGAAATATGTCTGTTTCAGGGATTTTTAGTTCGCCGAATTATATATTGGTATCGCTTTGTATTTTTGTTTCCCCAGTCCTACTGCTATTGACATTAGAAACTAAATATTATACCAACATAAAATCAGTCTGCTGCGTTCTGATATAAATTGTATTTTCTTAGTTTATTTGATGCCAGTATCTTTTTGAATTGCCCTACATGTTTTGAAATGTTGGGAAAAACGTAACAAAAAAAAAAATTTCCAGCAGGATAATGTTTACAATAAAGGAGTATGATGGGAAACATCAGGTTTCAGGCTCATTAAACGAATATATTCTCAGAATTCAAATATAAAATTTTATTTAATGAAATAACAAAATTTGGTAAAATTTTATAAGGTCATAGTTATTGTAAACTAGACATTAATAAAGAAAGTTCGGCCAAGGTCCCTACTGATGATAGATTGGCTTAAAGTTTTGTATGTATTAACCTTATAAAGAACGAAACAAAAGTTGTTCTATGATTGATTGCAGTTTTAGAGTCGAGACAGGATTCTGTTATAATGAGTTAAATATAGCCCCTTTTACGTAACTCTCTCATGCAGTTCGAGGTAACAAGTATTAATATGCCACTGGCGGCATTTATTTTTGTTTTCTTGCAATAAAATTAAAACATGTGGCCCTTGGGTCAACGGAACGAATCAAAAACAGATCAATGCAATTACGTGTTAACTAATAAATATATTGTTCAGTCAGCTTGTTATATTAAATTTTTCAGAACAAAACGCTTGAAATTAATTAAAACGCTCTATTTATTTATTGTACTGGTTTTAAACTTATGCAGAATTTTCTCGTAAACTAATGCCACGGGGCATGCCGGCCCGTTGTCACGAAAGTGTCTATCGGTCCCGAATGGGTTCATAGGAAATACAGGAGATAGAGCTGTTTGTTAAACAGAATACAGAAGCTGCTAGATAAAGCAGCTAGTTATTAAATAACCCCTAGAACTGTTACTAGTAGTCCATTAATCCTCCGATAATCACTCCCTGGAACATTTACTGCCTTCGATCTCATTGTCTCATATCAGTAGTAACCGCCAATCCCATTTTGGGCTATTAGAGTAGAGAGTTACGGGTAGGGAGCTCTGGAAAATGTTTCATCCTAATTTGCTATTTGTTAGCCTAGGAATTGGAATGTTTGAGATTCATCGATTTTTACATCGTTGACGATATCTTTTTTTTTTTTAAAATATTCGTAAATAGCAAAGCTATGAAAAAAGTCCAGGCTTCGGTGCTGTTTCGGCTGGTTTGGTCCGGACGTGCTAAAGGGTGAAGTGGCGTACTCCGACAGCCAGACATAAGCCCAAAGGCCGAAGTCTATGTGCGGTCTGCACACGCGAAGGCTTGTATTGCAAAACCATTGACTTAAGCATCCGTTGCAACGCAACAAAAAAAAAATAAAAATAAGTTTAATTAACCCTAATTACGGTATTTTATGACTTATTATTTTATTATCTTCTATTCATGCAAACATTCGAATTTGTTTTACTCCGAGGGCTGAAATACTAAACCCATCCATTTATCAGAAAGTCAACAAATAAATTATGTAAATTAATAAAAATGATATATTAATTCCGGCTCGACTCCAACTCATGTGTGGGAAGGCCTAGCTCGCCTCCAGCCACGCCCCTTCTGGTTCTTTTGTTTGCGGGTAGACTATAGTTTCGCAACCGTAGTGCCCCTCATCAAGAGCTAAAATTGAAAATTTTACAGGAAATCATCTCTGGGCTCGCTGAGAAAATTCCTGGCTGCACCCTGGATGTCGGCGCTAATGGCCAAGAATTGTCGATGCGCCGAAAAAAAAATTATATTTTTACCGCTAGTGACTTCGGTAGAAGCGGTGTAAAACAATAAAATAAAAAAAATAACAATTTTACATAATCTTTCCATGCTGTAAGTCCATGATTATCATAAAAGTTCGATGAAATAAATAATCATAATAAATTATGTTAAAGTGTTTTAAGATATACAGGACATACTGCCATTTAAGATTAATACATTTTCTATATGATTTAAATATGAAAAATATATATAAAATTAACTTTCTAAGAACATTATTAATACACTTATAAATACAAGTCCGGAGAATATCGTTCGATCTTCCACATTCAAACTTGGCTAAAAATTAGGAATAACTTAACAGATTACAGTTCTAAATATGAACACGTATTCTTTAGGATTCATTAGAACAATGCAAGTCCGTCACGCAGGAGCTGCATAACTAAGCACATTCCTCAGAATTTGGTAGTGTCGAGTGCATTCCTGAATAATTTGCTTAAAGTAATCTATATAGATAAATAAAATAAAAACATAAATAGTTCTGCTCTTTTGAATTTATTATGAGCACCTGTTTCAATTATTACTTTTGTAATTAATTTTCTTCCAGAGTTTTGTGTATATGGGGTAGAAAACTTAATAAATATCCAAAGCTTTTGGATATTTGACTTGATCTACTGATCTTGATGAATAAAATATAATACAAATTGCGACTGGTATTGGAAAATAACTCCAGGGTAAACCCCCCTCCTAATGAACCAATTTAGTTTATTTTTACAACACATTTTTCTATTCATTGACCACAACGAATACTGAGTTACGTTGAAATATAACAAAAATTACGACTATTATTGACAAATAACTGCTTTGGCTCCGGAGTAAACCCCCCCTCCGGGACCGATTTTGTTGGTTAACGAACTCTTTCAATTGTTTGATTGTTTCCTGGCGAAAAAACAAAAACTCTGGCCTGTATCGTGTTAACGGACACATATAACTATATATATATATATATATATATATATATATATATATATATATATATATATATATATGCTGTGTCTGCTAGGTTTCTATTGATATATGATGTGTCTGCTAGGTAGGATCCTTCGGAGGAAAGTGCTAAAAGCTATTTCCTTTATCTTGTACTAACTACTAATGAAGAGCCGACGGCCATAGCCACGTTGAATACACCGGTTCCCGTAGATCACCGAAGTTAAGCAACGTCGGGCGTGTTCAGTACCTGAATGGGTGACCGACCATGTGCTGTTGGCATTATAAAAGGGTAGCAACCTATAGATAGCCCGGCGCTAATGGCCAACTTGTAGATGCGCCGTAAAAAAAAAAAAAAAAAAAAAAAAAAAAAAAAAAAAAAAAAAAAAAAAAAAAAAAAAATGAACTATGAAGAATTTTACATAATAATGTTTGATTAATTTTACTTTTCAATGTTATGAAGCAAAACTCAAATAAGTTCATCATCCTTATTATATCTCTCCCAAAAAGGATGCGAGCGTTCATGTTTATTTCCCTTGGAAGCCATCAGACCTAATGGGGATTGAAACCAGCGGCTTAAAGACCCTAAAGCATCCATTATTCATTTTATTTAAGAAATAACGAGTTGCTCTTAGGGATGTTTAGCTGGCTGCTAACTAGAGCGGAAAATCCTTATCGATTTTAAGCTAATGAATGGTGTTTATGAAAGGGCTCCACATACTAACAAACATTTCCAAAAAAAATCTGCGTCAAGCATAAAAGCAATTTAAGAGCATCACGCCGGAAATCCAAAACAGTTGGTTAGTAATGCCACCTTGCAGAGGAGTCCTGAAACTTCCCGATAAAATAAATATAAAATGTTTAGCTCCTTTAAATATTTCCTAGTTGACTAAAAAATACTACATTCTGGTAAATACCTACTTTTAGCAATCTCTGGAAACGGAACCGACCTATAAATTTGCCTTTACGGGCCGTTATTTGCTTTTTCTTGCTACGAAAATCGGTAAGAAACTATGAGGAACGTGTTTTGTAATATGGAAAAAAAAAATGGTACATTAGAAATTGGGGTTTACTCCGGACCAAAATTAAATACAAATTAATAATTGGTGCAGCTATTCATAACAAATATAATGGACTAAAACTACTCATGAGTGTCTTGTTACTTATTTACAGCTTGCAAATTATTCAGGAATGCAGCGGGCTTTCACCTTCTGAGGAATGTGCAGCGCCTCCGTGACGGAGTTTAAATTTTTAGTTTTGAATGCTATTGTTTGGTCAAACGAGAAAATATATATGTCTAAGTAAGTTGTGGGTTTTCTACAAAATAAATATATAAAAATTTAACTTGCATTTAACTACATTTTTGGTCTAGTTTGACCCCATTGGGTATTGTCATCTTCTTGCCATACACCCTGTATTAAAAGAGAAGAGAATGATTCGTAGTTCTTACTACGAGAGACAATTAGGATTAATCAAGACTGAATTAATTTAAAGACGATTAGAATGATTAGTTTGGAATGGCTAAATCTTTCTATATATTAATTGCCTTCGGCTCCAAGTAACGAAACGAAATTATGTGCGTGATACATAACCATATTTTTAGAGAATTGCGTAACAAGTTTTTCTTCTTCTTCTAACTACTATTCAAGAAGACGAAGAGTCTGCCACCCCCTACCCTTCTATGTATGTACCGCAACGTCTTAACTTGAAAACTTTTTTGAGGGACGTCTAACTGGAGTATAACACGACTTCTGGAAGAGTTTGGTGTTAGACGACTCGCGTTAACTGCAGTTTAAAACTGCGGCAAAGTTTGGGTATATATGTCTATAAATCTGAGGATTTCTTAGTAGCCTAGGAGGGTTTTCACTACATCTTACATGTCGTTAGTGAGGAAAAATACAATTCCCATTTACATTGTCATGATGTATATCTGTTTTTGTACTCTTGAATACTCTTTATAAAATATCCAGAGAATATTATATCTTAATATTTGCCTGTGTAGTTGTGGTGGTTTTTTTTTACTATTTTTTTTTTTTTTTAGAAACAAAATCCTACTTCAGTATTGCTTCCTGTCTCTTCCTTAAGTTATATATATATATATTATTTATATGAATTTTAGATATGTTTAATTGTTATATTGGGCGCGTCGCCTTTGTTGCGCGTGCTCAAACATAAATAAATAGAAATAAATATTTTTTTTAGTATCAAAATAAAGAAAAAAAAAAGCAGAGGTATTTCTTATTTATCATATGAATCTTATGCTTCCTACAAATCTTGAGCGTGAATTATCAAAATATTATTGATTGAAGATTATTGCAATTTACTCCAAAAATAAATTAATTAGTTTACATATAAATATCGCATTCCATATGCTTTAAGAAACTTACGTTCCAAGCACCTTCAACTGTATTAAAAGACAAGAGAGGAGTTAAGGAGAATTGATTGTAACTTACAATAAAATAGTTCTCTTAGATAATAACTCGTATTTATCAGTAGATAAGTAATTGCAATACTTGTTGCATACAACGAGGTCGCGTGCAAATAACATTGCCTTAACTGGAGGCTGAAGTAATGAGAGGACGGGGTTCATTGACAACGAAAACAATAGTGGACTAATAATCTTTCCTTGCGGGACTCCTTTATCTAGATGGAATTCATTCTATTAAAGAATAGAAGGTATTTCCTATCCTAGTATTTCTAGTCCGTTGTTTAAAATATCCATAGAGTTAAAACAGAAAATTCGTTTATCCGGAGAAAGATTAGTAACAGAATTAAAAAAAAAAAAACGTCTCATTTTTATTGTTGATTGACATTTATTTATTGCCCAATAAATTAGAAAATACATTACTTAAATATGTTATTTCGGTTTTCTTATTCACCACTATTTCCGCAATTTTATTTGTATTTAGTTATTAGATTGTGAGAGGTATTGTTTAGAGAGTATACTGATAATACTATACTTCTTGTATACTACGAGGTCGTGTACATATAACACAGCCTTAATTGGAGAACGAACTAATGAGCGGACAGGGTTAAAGGCTAATGAAAACAATAGTGGACTAATGACCCTTTCTTGTGGGACTCCTTTTTCATGAATTAATTCATTCATTTCCTATCCTTAAAAAGCTTCAAGTAATTATTTACAAACTTGAGTACAATCGAATTCCATAGAGAAGAAAAGCTTTATTCACAAATAAATAAATAAAAATTGCTGCCCAAGTCTATTGGGTTGCTACACCTTAATTTTGGGAATGCTCTCTAATTTAATTTACAGTAGGAAGGTGAAGAAAAAAACCTTTTTTTTTTTTCTTTTTTTTTTTATGGGGAATATGGATTTTATTCAATTTGCCAGGTGTCTGTAAACAACAATGATCTTCGAAAGAATGATTAGCAGCTGTTCAGCTCCCATAAATGTGACAGCTGAGGATCCCCAGGGAATCAATAAGAATTGATTCCGCGAGGCTAGCTAGCTTGCTTGTATCTAGTCCCAGAGTCTCAAAGAAGTCGCTAGTTGCTTTGGGGCTCGTCCCTCTAGTGCCGAACCACAGGCCTTGCACGGTATAATGCCTTCTCCCATAGGCTTCTTCAAATTTCTCCTCTTATGTCCTTATGCATTTCGTGTATATTTCCTTTTTCTCCTTGTCAATTGTGTCTGCCTGCATTGGATCATTTGTTTCGAATCTAATGGTAGGGTCAATCACGTATGCTGATCTTGATTTCTCCGGAAAAGCAATGATGTCTGCATACCTCGAAGAGCCATCTTCATCCACACCATAGACCTCTTCATGGCATTGGAAGCCTTTTTCTTGAAGGAGAGCCATGATCTTGTGTTTGAGGTTATGGTGACGCCTAGTGACAAGAAGCATGCTGTTAGGACAGTTTCCAAGCACGTGTGCTAGTGTTTCGTTCTCTCTGCCGCTCTTGCGACAGAGGGGTCCTACAGTTGATGCTCCCATAACGCTAGGAACTCCTCTCAATGGCGCATAATTTATATTAAGTTTTAAGGCATTTGTCCATTCTGAACCAGAACGACTTTCCTTTTCATAGATAAACTTGTTGGCTATGGGCCAATCTTTGAAATGTATCACCCCTACACCTTGCCATTTAGAGTGAGCCCATTCATCGAAGGATTTTTCCCGTAACTTGCGCCTTATCATTTTAATACTGTGCTCTTCTGCAAGTTCGGCAATTTCAACAGATAGTCTACTGGCGCATTCAGATGACTCCTTTTTGTAGTCGAATATTGGCTGAAACTGTTCATCTGACAATTGATTGAGCTTCTGGGCCATTGACCAGTGTTGAAGCGGTGCTTCCCAAACACAGCGCAATAGTCCCAGGCCTCGGTAACGTCTTGGCGCATAGAACATTGCAGTGCTACTGTTAGCCGGTAAACCAAGAATCGCTTTAACGCTCCGCCTTATTATAATATCAACTCCTTCCAGAAAGGTCGGGTTCAATTTTATTAGAGGAGCGGTTTGGAGTGGATAAATTAGAGAAGGGAAAAGGTACTGATTTATGATATTCAGCTTTTGATCAGGTCTTAATAGGCTAGTTGTGGTTAACTTTGTCATGTTTTCATTGACCTGCCGTAATGCCTTTTCATTTACTACCATTTCATTGGAAAAATCGCATCCCAGATATTTAATTGTGTAATTTTCCTCTATAGAATTGATTTCTCCGCCGTTTTCTAGCAATAGCTTCCCCTTCACTAATTTTCCTTTCTCAATAATAATTTCCTCAATAATAAACCTCCTCTATCTAACTACACACAAGGAATACAATGTTTTTGTCCAATGAGCGATCAACTACAATTATGTATCACAAATCATTAGCTTAATAAGAAGATTATTGAAATATTAAGCTTCAAATAACTAGATACAGATTTTTATATTTAACGGAGAAGTTCTGTTCTGATAATTATCAGAAAAATGAATTCAATTTTGTAGTGTTTGAGAAACATGGTTTTCATAATTGCAATTATCAAAACTATATTTCTCAAACACTTCGAAATTTCCTGCAAATAAATACAAGATTAACTGAACAAATAAGAGTTTTGTAGCTAATTAAACCTACAGTGGACTAATAACGTCTCCTTCCGGTGCTCCTTTATCCTTTTTGATAAAATAATAATATTTGTTTTCTTAATGGATCTTTTTTTTTATTTCCAATAATTTCTCTATTGATTACTACATTCTGTATATGAATACGTCTGGTAGTATGATATTTTATGATACAATATGAGGGTTGAGTGCTCAGAACCGCGATTAACGCCAGAAGAACACTAAGATGGGGTTGAAAGAGACCAATCCAAGCACCTTTCTTCTCCGATCAGTGGCTGGAGTTGAATTGATCTTTAAGTAAGAAAATTAATTATTAAGTCAGGAAATTGACAGTATCCTAAAAAAAAGAAATTACTCCATTTAGGCACCGGTTTCTCGGAATGTCATTCAAACCGTAAAAACACTCTACTTCTAGTAAATTAAATCAGCTTTCGATGCTTTACTATAATTTCCGAACGGGTTTCGAGATATATAATCGATAATCTCAAGATAATACTATTTTTTTCCATTTTCATCGACACCGGTTATAGATAGGACGTTGCATATTGTTACTATAGATTTCCCAAATCCAATTACTTATAAAACGTGTACCTGCAAGCACAGTAAAGGAAAACTATAACCTTTACATTTTACATTTTTTTTATATGTATATATATACAAATTTCAACAACTGTTATTTTCGTAAACTTTAAAACGGGTCGGTTTAAGTCAATGGTTTGTCGTCATTAGCAAATTTCCTCCGGGAGGAAGGAAACGCTCTGTAACGGTTGTTCGAATTTGTATGCGTACTTCTGTGTTTGTCTGTTTATGCTTTACTGTTAAACATAATCTGCGTTTTGTGATATTTTGAACGAAAATGCTTTGTCTAAAACGAAAGTTCAAGTTCATGAACCAACAGAATTTGGTGTACTTTTGTGAAATTTTAAGGCGTAACTTTTACCTTTTTTTTTTTGGACGCCCAATGATTACTTTTCGTCAATTTTATACGTGGAAAACCATCCTGGACGAAAACGAGCGAAACAGAGCCTATATTAACTCAATCGCCTATTTCCAACAGCCAATCAACGAAGCAGTCGAGCATGTTGAGGGCCGAAAATGGTGGACGGACGTGGTTAATCCGAGCATGGTAAACCAACATGTTGGATACTAGAGGCTATGAATTGCTACAATTTCATATGTTTTCTTAAGAATGAGCATATGCCTTCTTACTGTTGAGGAATATTCTCAACAGCAGGATTTACACTTTTAAACTTTAGTACCCCTATATTGATAGAGCAGTTCTAATTAAAACATTTCAGTCTTACACATACCGCCTCCCTCACTTCGTTTACAAACCAAACGGCAACTAGTTTTTCGCAAAATAAACCGAAATGATGTGAGCAGTGTGTTTGACGTTATTTTGGAAACTCGCGTCCCCCATAATATTGTCCAGACGATTGCAGGCATACAAGTTAGCATTAAATGAAAATACTGTGTATGTCCTCTAACTATACATTATCTGTATCTGTATTTCTCCAGCAGGATTCTCCCTGTCAACCAACGATGCGTTCTTTCATTTAGGGTTCATTCCTGCACATCCCAATTCCTCTGTTCCCGCTTCCTTAACGGATGATTCTTAAATCTAAGAAAATCGTATATTGGTCTTTTTTACAAAGCTCCATACCGTGATTTTTTATAAGTGACTAATCTATCCTAATAAAACACATGTATTATATTTTAGTGATTGATAATTTTTAATATTACAAATCCATCTACATTTTCCTTTCAAATGGCTCTTCATCATATCATGTCTGATTCTGCATGTTCTCTCTTGATTTAAAAGTCGCTTTTCTGGATATATTTTTAAAGCACTTGTTACATCATTTTTAATGTATAAACACAAACCGAGTGCATTCATTTTAAAAATAATACTGAGAGCAATTCCATGTTTTCGATTGAACGTTATAATCACAGAATACCATATCATGGGCGTTATATTACGTTATTATAGGAAATAATTTCGGAGGGGGCTGGGAAAATTTTGGGGGGGCTGAGACCATTTCCGGTGTATGGAATTTAGATCTTGGAAGACTTTTAGCCAACTAAAACGCTATTACACTCAAAATAGAATATTTTTTATAAACTAAAAGATCTTATTTAATTTATTTTTAAGTGTTTTATACAATTTTTACCGATCAAATCAAAATTTCGGGGGAGGGGGCTGCATCCCCCTCAGCCCCCCTTATATACCCCTATGTACCATAAGGATATAACAGTAACCGTCTCTCTAAATAAAAATCACGGTATGAAGCTTTTTAAAGAATACCCTAATATATATAAATTCCATCATCCCAACGTTCACTTTAGCAAGATATAATTACAAATTGCTTTCAAAGTGAAATTTCCCTGTGGGAAATAGCTTGTTTAATGGATATGTCCGCGGACGACATCCTGTTCGCGATTTAGTCTCGAATGATTTTACGTCTTAAACTATGAACGTTTGACGGTTTCGATAGTACGGTAACCACGTTGGTTAGTGGCCATAGTAACGGAAGTATTAACGTCTTACCAGACCATAGCTAAGACATATCCAAAACTGAATCATCAAGGAAAATCTTGAAAAATATTTCAAATCTTTGACTTTCGAAAATCTAATTTGCCAAGCTGGGATTTCAACATAGGTCTTCACTTTACCGTTTAATTGCTTTAGCCATATAGTCCAGTTATCACAGCAAGGCAAGTGCGAAGTCAAAGATTGATGACACACTATAGTATTTTTCTGAATCCATGGAATCTATCTGTATGCTTGGCTTCATATGAGAACTTAACTTGTACTATAATAAAAATTATAATAACCTACTTTGATGAAGCACCCACACGAAATGGAGAGGATTTGGCATCAAATTCTGTCGTAAGAAGTTATTTAGCCTGCTGCAATTCGCAATCTGCCGACTCCTTTCTTTACAAGTATGTAAGGAAGGAAAAGTCCTTGAATCCCTTGACTAGAAAATTAATTAAAATCAATTTATATCTTATTAGCATAACTGTCACCCTAATCACCTTTCCCTCATAATTCCTCGGCTTTTCAAATTTCTAAATTTTTTAATCCCCTACCCGAGTTATGTGAAATTGTTTATTGGACGTATAATAAAAATTATATACTTGGTAAAATTTATGATATATGTGATAAATTAATAGACCGTTGCGGAGGGTGTTGTCCATGACGACGTATGTTTTTTCCTCCAGTAGCCATGATTTAGGGGGTGTCAAGCTACAATTACGGGCTCTAAATCTGAATAAACTTAACTTATTCAGCACCGATATAAATTTAGAAGAAGTAAGCTGACGGCGTCTGCATTTTGGTGGCCATGAATTCTGCTTTGTATGTTAAGAGGTTGTAGCTGGGAACTAGAGATGATATATGCTCCTTTATATATTCGGTTGAAATTCTTGAAGGCATCATATTTGACAACCCGTTATTAATTATTATTATTGCTATTAGCTAAGCCCTTGTTTTACAATTTAAATTACCTTCGCCTGCACTCTCGACACACAAGCGTGTCGATGATTCCCTCCAAGATATTTTTACCTTATTGTCTTCTAAAATGTATTTAAATTACTTTAGCTGCCTTCCATACTATATTACAATTTATAATTGATTTGTGTAAGGTTTTCATTGTATTACATGAACTTATATTAATAATTTGTGTAAAATTAATAAAATCACAACTATTTACTAACCCGATTATTTTTAGAATTCCGCATGTCCTCCTAGACAAGTGAAGGAGAAAGGTAGGATTTATTAAGTTGGCTGTTTAATATAGGTTAAGGGTGTTTGGGTGTGTTTTTTTTTTTTCAGATCACTAAAAAAAATAAAAGTTGGCTGTTCAAAGATATTGGGTTGCTAAACACACAGCACACTTATGAATCTTTCGAAAATTCATTTCGATTTGTTAAAAGATATTTTATTAATTTGTAAATTGCCGGAAAAAATAATTTTGCTGATGGACTTGATAAAAAAGAAAATAGTTTATATTTATATAATTACTTTTGTAGGTCTCGACGTAAAGGTGAAATGAATTCCGAATGATTGATAAGCAGACGTTTAGGTCCCGTAAATGTGGTAGTTAATTATCCCCAGAGAATCTATCAAGATTAATTCCGAATAAATACAGTTTGTCAGAGTTCACGCTTAAGTTTTGTATGAAGCCACAAGTCAATCTAGCCATGGTCCCTCTCGCTCCGAACCATAGGCATTGGACCACATACTCCATTTTTCCGAATGTTGCCTGGTAGAATTGGATGCACTTGAGTGTATGGCTTTTTTTTGTTTTTTTTTTTTTTGGTTTTTTTTTTATTCACTTCTACCTTAAGATCATTAGTCTCATGCATTCCATTGTAACTCACACGTTCGATATCCTATTGACTCTTTACAGAATTAGAATTTGATTTTACAGAATTGGGGTTTAGAGGTTTAAAACACTCCCCCAGAGGCCCGAAGAGACACATTGATAAAAAGTTTTTCGTTCTAAAAAATAATTGAAGTATTATTTATTATTTATAAATAATACTTCTAAAATAATCAATTCCTTGAAATAAACGTGATATATTATGGCCCTAGTGGGGCTTGTCAAAAAGAAGAAAGTCAATCTGATAAAGAGGAAGATTGACATTCGGCCCTAAACATTCTGCAATTAAAACCGGATTGTTAGGATTATTTTATTATTTATAAATAAATATAATTGAAGATCACTGCTATATAGATATAGAATACAGAATATTTTCTGATAAAGGTAACAAAACTGGAAGAGGAAAACAGATTTAGCGATTGAATGGAAACCAAGGTGGTAGGGTGGTTACCGCATACGATTCCTTGCTCTGGGGTCGAGTACCGTTTGAGATTTTTCATCTATGAGCACTTTATAAAAAATCATCGCCATATCTATAGTTCACATTCCTTATTTTCAATCTTAATTATTTTATAACCCCTGAAACAATATTGTTATTCTTTAACCCAGCATGTGATCTGATTTAAATAAGAAATAACACGTTCTTAAAATATGCTCCTCAACAAGTAATATGTCACTGGAAATTAAAATTAAGATCTATCATCTTCCCGATAGGAATCGATGACATAGATCTCAGCTCTTTATTTCCAATCTGTTACAGAACAATAGGATGTCCCCGATGAATCGCACTTTAATACATTCATAAATGTCTAATCCTTTTAGCGTTTCTCTATTGTGTAGTATAAATGGATGTGTTATGCCTTTCATTCATATTGCGACCAGTAATACAAATTTTCAAAGCATATTTAAAAGCAACAATGGTAGCTCTTTGTATCTTATGAATATTCGAGGTATCTGTGTTCTTATGTGCAAAAGTATGTTACTTTTATCCCCAGGAGTTACCTTATCTCTTGTTTTCTGATGGCCTTTTTATGTTTAGGCTATCATTAGAGAGAGATAGAGAGAAGAAAAAAGAAAGGAGTTACAAAACCCTCGACTTATGAATTCGTTAGCACCTAATTCTATAGGAAGGAGTCATGGTCGATGCTCATATAGGTTAAGGATCTTAAGGTGTTTCGATCAGATCTCTAGCGGCTGGACCACGATTCCCTCTTTAGTAGGGGATGCCGAAAAGGTGATAGATGGTGTTTTACAATAACAGCTCCAGTCTCCAGTAAATCTTGTCAGTAGATATCCTTTTAGGGAACTGGAAGTGTGCTTCTGAAATTCGGCAGCATTTAGGTGCAAGTAAAGATCCCATGGCATTGAAAAGATTCTGAGACCCAATCCTACCTATTTAATACGCATTATATTTATTTGTTTTTTTGAGCCCCGCAACTTTAGGGATGGCCTCTTTAAACAGTTTTGTGATTTTGAAAATCAGTCCCAGTCCAAAAAAAAAGTAATAAAAAAAAAAATAAAAGAAAATAATAATTAATAAAGTTGAACAAACACAAAAATAAAAAATAAGTACTTTTAATTTAAAATATGTAATATATATGTAATTTTTACTTTTCTTGGAAACAAATGTCAATTCGTTCACATAGATTTAATTCTCTGTATATATCTTTAATTAAAGGTCAACTATATTTTGTCTAGATTTTATTAAATTGTATACTATATGTTGTGTGTCTTTAAATGTTGGAGTATAGTGTTGATGTAAGGGCTACCTGGTGATAATACGTGGTATTTGTAATTTGCCTCTCAGTCTACAGTCTATCCGTATGTGTGTAAGGGTGGGTTTACACTTACTAGTTATTGCAGGATATTTATTGCGACTAATGAAAACCCATGTAAAATGTATGTCTGCAATAAATTCTACCATGAGCAATTTATTGCAGACATAGATTTTACATGGGTTTTCAATAGTCGCAATTTCTCTCTGATATAAATATCCTGCAATAACTAGCAAGTGTAAACCCACCCTAACTGTAAGATCCTGGTTGCGGTGTGTACATCTTGGTCTGTCTGTCTTTTGCATTAGATGAGTCAGTAAGCAGTATCATTTTTTAGTACTGCTTCTTCCCGTCTTGTGAGGATTTCGTTCAACCAGGATCTTGTATTTTTAATCTGTCTTAACTTGTTTTCGGATTTAGTCGAATTTTACTTTTAGCTGTATGTTATTCACAAACTTAATTGTATAATTAGATTAAAACACACAATAATGTAATTGGATTTGTAATTAAGTAATATTGTAACTATTTTGTTGTTGTTATGTATTTCTATTTTATATGTGTACCTGGGCGAAACGCTGTCAATGCGGGGTGCTCATAAATAAATTATATATATAAAAAAAAAAAAAAATCTGGTGAAGTTATGGTTTCTGCGTCTATTGAGGGTCTCTGTGTTGCTAGTTTTGCTTGTATGTCTACTGATGTACTTTGTGCGATTCCAACGTTACCAGGTAGTGCATTGTGATATGTTCGTTTTGACTTAGTAGATTAAATTTAGGTTAGAATTTTGATGATGAGAGGATTAGTGCTGTAAATTTTACCCATAGAAAGCAAACCACTCAGCGAGTCCGTGCAAATTGTAATGTCGTTAGTAGTTGAGTTGTCAATGTTAGTGAGTGCGAGAAGAATGGTATGCAGCTCTGCGGAATATCGTTGGGTAGTCTGATTTCATGTACGACTTATCCTAATATTGCGGCTACACCCGTTCTATTTGTGTTTTTGATTCTTCCGTGAATATGGATTCTACATCAGGTCTTTCTGGTATATTGAATTAAAAATGTTATAAGTAGCAATTGGGTCTGTTTTTTTTTGTTGTAATTAATCAATGATTAAATTTTCCACTTTCCATGGGGGTATTTTAATGTGATTGTTAGGGCAAACTAAGGCTTGTGCCATTACTTGATTTGTATCATCATGCGTTCTAATTATCAAAGGTTTCTTTTTATGGTTTATTCGAGTATATATTTCAGAATATTTAGTAAGATATTCTGATACAAAAGGGGCAATTCGAAAAGGCATCAGCCCTAACCTGGCTAGAGAAGGGTGGTAACCTTTAGATAACCCGTCCTAAAATTCTTAGGTTAAAATAAATGCATAATAAACAAATAAATATTCTTTACTTTCTACATCCTTGGAGATATAAATATTAAATGGAAACCCGCTAACATGCCGTAGCTGAGGGATATTTCATAAATACATTATTGGTGGTATTTTTTATCTGTTGAAATAAAGTAGAATGAATCCATCTATCAATTTCCTCGTATGATTCCACCGCCAGATTCTGTCTTCTCCGACCATTAATTTAGTCGGATAGAAAAGGCGGCCCTTTTTTATTGGATTTGATTGATAGTAAGCCTGCTAGGCTTCACATTTTTTTTTCTCCAGGAAAGCTGTCAATTTATAAACTCCTCCTGACACGAGCGGAACAGTTTACTAACTTAAGTCTTTAAAAGGCAAATTTATGCGGTTGATTAAGACCGATGCTTTGTAGGAAATTCTTCGGGGGATGTTTGCCCGCATTATTGTAGAGGATTATTGATTCAATTTTTATCCTTTACAAGCTGTTACCCAGTGCGACATGCTACACCTACTTTCTGCCTAGGACTCTCCCCGTATCAAGATCCAGTTACGTCAAAATCAAACAAAATATGTTGATATAAAATTGAAATAAACTGCATTACATGATTATATAATGATGTAAAGTCATCAATGAGTTCGAGTCATTCTAATTATCCAGAACATCAACAAATAAATTTGAGACATTATTCAAATGGCTGTCGATTCAACATGGCCGTCAGAATCTGAATGGTTCAGTGTAGTCAATTTTTTTTGAACAAAACTTTTCACCAAATTTTGAAATTTGAATTTTTTGACATAGCCTAGATTTACCGTATCAAGGCCTACCTGTGTGCCAAGTTTGGTCAAAATCGGTTAAAGGGTGTAGATTCGTTTAAGGAACAAACAGACAGACACGTGATTTATTTATATATATATATATATATATATATATATATATATATATATATATATATATATATATATATATATATCAGTCCCGTAACAGGCCATTAAGGGCCCAGAGGGGCAGATATTGTAGAGGTATCTGATATTGACCTACGGCACACCCGCTGGAAGTACACGACACTCGATCGATACGCTCCCGACATATTTAGCGGCTGCATGATATCCTTCGTTTTTGGTAGTAGGTTTTTTCAAAATTCCCTTGCTGCTTTATGTTGTCTGAATACCTACCTTTCTTAGCGTCCTTCCGACTCTTTCCGAAACACGGCCAAGGTAAGGTATACTCAAAAAGTAATCCCATTTCTCTACCCCTCCCTCCTACTGCACTCCTTAATCCTCTTCCTGTAACGCCTTTATAGTTGTAGTTTTATAGTTTATCAACTAAATTACTTTTATATCCTTTGACTGTAGTCAAATACTTGATGTAATTCAGTTCCCTGTAGAACTTCTCCTCTGACAAGGGGACGTTTAAGAGTCAGTCAGTCATAAATATCAGGCCGGAGACTTCATATTGTGCGTGATGGAAAGTCAGACCGAATAAGAAAATCGGTGGTTGTGGGTTTCCTATAAATATCACAAATGTGGATACAGCTGTCTCTCTGTATTTCCACATCAAGAAAATTCAGTCTGCCTTCATTTTCCAATTCAAGAGTAAATTTTATTCTCTTACGGCAGCTATTAATGTACTCATATAGGCCTCGTAAGTCATCCTTTGTGCCCAAAACACTAACAATGATGTCTTCAACATAATGGCCCCAAAAATCGATAAATTTTTGAAAAGGATTACGATCCGACATTTACTTTCCAATGAAAAAATAAATTTTGAAATTTAAAATAGTTTTGTTTTAAACATAAACTGAGTAATTTAATAAATTCTTGAGAAATGATTGGACAAACTTTCCTGATTTTAAGTAATAGTTCACGAAAACGAATTACTTCGTTGGGTGATACCTTTTACATCAAACGATGCCAAGGGCCGATATTTTTGGATATTTAATATTTGAACTATTGATTTTTGTAATTCTAAGGTATTTTTTACTGAATATAAAGGTCTAAAAACGGATACATGTTTGAAAACGTGTACTAATTTCTTGGCGAATTTCTCTGTCTGCGAAGAATTTAAGGCAACAATAGGTCTCATTGGGATTCCTGGTTTATGTATTTTGGGTAAACAGTATAATAATGTTGGTAATTGGTTCATTTCATACAGGTAATGCTTTTCTTCCGGACCAAATAACTGTTCAGTGCTCTTGAGCACAGATTTATTGTTAAGAGTTATATTGTTCAGTGGGATCAGTCGTGAGCTGCTTAAAACCTAAATCTATAATTAAGGGAATAGATTTCTCATCATATAGCCCTTCTAGGCCAAATTAAATAAGCTTTATTTTTATCGGCATTCGTTATAAATAGGTCTTACTATTTAAGTTTATGTATCATTTATGTTCATTAAATATTTAGTCTCAGTATTATTTGTATTTTTATGTGGTTTCTTAATGTCCTCACGAAGGAAATTTTCTATTTCGATAACGACTTTCCTCACTACCGGATGATCAATTGGGATCGATTCAATAGCTGCCACCAGTTGAATTTGTATTTGTTTTTGGGCAATAATGAAATCCCTTTTCCAATAATATAGACTCTACAGGTTCCAAAATTACATCACTCAGATTAATTAATCTAGGAGTGCAAGGATAATGATAACCCTCCGCGTCAATGTTGTCGACGCTAACAATCCCATTCACTACATTATTACACTTGCTATGGGAAACAATGGTATTACAATTATCAACATTAGCGTTACAGTAAACATGATCAGCAGTAGTATTGTGATTTTCAACGTTACTTAAACTACTAAAGCAACTAATGTTATTAACACCATCTAGGCTAGTAATACCAGAAGGATTAGAGATAGAATTGTAAGAGGATTGATTTGGATTACAGCTTATCTGCTTTATAACTTCCAATTTATTTAAAATTCTCTTTTCTTTTATAGCTAACTTCTTTGTATGACGATTTTTTACATGTTGCAAAAATTTCCAATTCAGCCTCTCCTACATCTGATATTAGACGGTCCTTAAACACTTTTAAGTATAAACTTCAGTTATCTTTTAATCTCTACCATTTTTTCAACTCAGTATTTTACAAAAGGTTTTGAGATTTTAATGAGTATTGTTAGAGAGGCCTTTTCTTCGTTAGTTTTTGAGCAGCATTTGGAAAAATACTTAGTCTACAAAAATTCTGATTGAAAAATACATTTTCACCAGCTTTTCCGATATTCTTTGTGGTTATCTAAAGAGATAAATACGTAGTAAGAATAAACTAATTCGGTTCATTAGCGGGGGGGGGGGGGGGGGGTAAACCGGACCCAAATTAATAATTGCTCATACCGACCGTTCTTCCTCGTGTATTGTATCGAAACACAGTATACCAGGGGAAGGGAGGGTCGTAAAGCCCCAAGTAACTGCGCACATCAGGCACTCCCTGCTTTTTATTATCATTATTTTTATTACTAGTTCAAATTTGGTATTACATATAAAAACGCAAATTTGAACAAACGGGTTTTTTGTGACTTTTGCATTAAGATATCTTAGCATTTTCCTTCAGCCCTTGAGGATTTGTTTCATCAGGTTGACGACATAAGCCGGTTTCCATCCTTACATCGAGGGAGGAAACAGCCTAAAAAGGAAGATATTCTCCTCTTTAAGTATTAAAATTTGTTATTCTTATGATATATAGATCCAGCTGAGGAAGAGAGGGAGTCAGGAGCACTATTAATCTTCTTCTTGTGTCACGGCCTTATCCCGTTAATAAAACTTGTGAATCCTAAATTAATCATCCGTGTATAAATTGTGGAAAATACTTATAAACCATTTAAGTGGAATATCCTCGAATTAAAAAAAAAAAAAAATAAATCTCTTGAAGATGAATGTCTTTTTTATATCGCTCAAAGAATTTAATGAAATATTTTATTAAAAATGCACCATTTTAATCAAATATTAGAAAATTAAAGAGGTATTTAATAAAGGAGAAACTCCATTACCCAAAATATATTTGTGGGCGATAATGTACTTGTGCAAAGAGAGAAATTAATCTTAATTACTTTATGATTATGCTTGTTCTTTAGGACACATACTCACCAGATCAGGCATGGGCAACCTTAGACATGTTGTTGGCCAAACAATAGTCTGCAAATACGTTCGGAGGCCGCGAAGATGATTCAAAATAAAATAACGTCGGATTTTAAAGTAGTCTTCATGATTTTTAACAGTAGATATGAGACAAGAAACTATACGACAATGTTATTGTAATAAAATTTATCAGTATAACAAAATGGAATGAATAAAAAATAAGTACAACATTATGATTAAATAGTGAAATTCGGATTTTTTTTTTTAAAATGTCTCGCGGGCAGTATCTAACCATATAGCGGGCCAGATCCCAGGGTCGGTTGTTGCTCACATATGTCATAGACCGATGTTAGACGTCAAGTTGACACGATATTTAAACTCATACATACTGCACGTATATACCACTAAGTACGCTTTAATAATTAAAACCTATATAAGCATAATTAGTATTATTATATGGGTTATTTAGAAATATTAAATCTTTAATTATTAATATGTGAGAGAGTAATGGAGTAATGGTATTGGCTTCTGAACAAGTGTTAATACTTCTTTCTACTAAACCCCTATATACTTAACTCTTTTGGTACACTAAGAAACTAGCAAAATTGAAGGACGTGCACAATTTTGGGAAATTAAAAAAAAATGTTATTTAAATTTAGTTTCTTGATATTGTTTTCTTCTTTGTTTTTCTTATCAAAACATAGCCATATCTTGCTCATATGTCCTTAAGGAACAGATGCTTTTTTAGAGTGGTGGTGTGAAGTTTAATTTGGAGCAGCCTAGTTATTACACCATGTTCTATAAAAAAAAAAAAAAAAACTCAAAATTTACGACTTTTAATAACAAAATGAACAAAATTTGCTTTTGACCACATTTTTAATTTATGAAGCTTACTTGACAATACCAAAAACGCAAAATACAAAAAAAAAAAGTTCAAATAATGCAAAATTCAGTCGTCCTCTGGCTTTGTTTCTGTCCAATCATAATCGTCAGTGTAGCTAAAGAAGTTACACATTTTAATATTTTATAGAACGGAATTTTCTCCGAGTTTTTTTGCGTCTGAGGCTCTTTGCATTTCTAAGTTTTTAAGAGCAAGGGGTGGATGTACGCAGATTAAAAGTGAATAGTGGACTTCACATAGTGGTTTAGCTACTGTGAGGTCCACTATTGAAGTGACCAGAACTGCTTCCTTATTCTAACAGAAGATGGAGATAATTTTTAAATCCATGACAATGTATTGCATAATAATTACACTCCCGTCAATTGCTGGACCGGAAAGAAGAGGAATGCCCTGTCGAAAGTCAAGAAGTGTTAGGTTCGAAAAAAAGAGCAGATGAAATTAAGAAATCGCTTGAGGTTAGAATGTTCTTAGAATTCTTTGCAGCCATGACTGACGTTTGAAAGTTGTTCAAAGTACCCACAGATTATGGAAATCAGAATAAATATTAGGTCGGGTTCTTTTGAGCAGGCATTTCCGAATTGGAGCCTCTAGGCTAAAAAAGTGCAGCCACAAACAAAATATTTCCATGGACTCATCTGCAAAAAATTGAAGGTTTTCAATTCATTGCAATTTTCAGTGGAAAAGCTTCAATGTTTTGCAATCTATTTCCACCTAATAACTTTTCAAAGAATCGTAAGTTTATTTGAATATAATAATAATAAATTCTATTATACGACTTCCACGAAAGCTGGAAAATCGAAGTTTGTTTATACCGTACACAACCCCTATATTTTTCGTGGCCTGAATGTTGTGTATTAAGCTGGTGTCTCATTTCGTGGAAACGCATTAATTATTGAGACTTCTGGCTTTACTTCTAAACATGGGCGTATATAAGGGGGGGGGCCGAGGGGGCTGCAGCCCAAATTATTTCCTATATACGCACATGCTTCTGAAAAACATGTCATGTACAACTGAAGGCTGACCATAATCGGCGAAAG
This sequence comes from Gonocerus acuteangulatus, assembly GCA_946811695.1. Taxonomy (NCBI): domain Eukaryota; kingdom Metazoa; phylum Arthropoda; class Insecta; order Hemiptera; family Coreidae; genus Gonocerus; species Gonocerus acuteangulatus. The sequence goes on from OX328129.1 coordinate 51,817,360, forward strand.
CTTTATTATCAATCCAAGAAATTTTTCGGGGTATTTAATTTTTTTCTGCATACAATTTATTCTTCTTGAAATGACAATAACCTTCCGGCATGTGTATAAGCCATCAGTTGGTTTCATGATTTATTTTATTTTACTAATTTTTTCCGATGTAATTCTGATTTTTCTTATTTTGTTATTTTAGTTTCATATGCTTATTCATATTTATTTCTTCAGCCTTATAGGTGGTGATCACTAATTTTATTGATTTCTTCACGATGGAACTTGCGATTCGTGATTCCTTGTCGCATTTTATATCTTATCTTCTTAAAACATTTTGCATAAATGAAGGAACGGAACCTCTTGCACCAAACAGAAGACCAACTACCTTCGAATTTTGGATATTATAATTTCTACGGAAGTAGGGAATATACTTTTCGTAAATGGATTTCTTTTCTTTGTCAACTGATAAGGGCTGATTCTCATTCATGTCGAATCTTACAGTTGGATCCAAAATAATTCCGGTGGATGCCTGGCGACCACAATGTCTGCTCTTCTTGTGGAACCATCTTCGGCTATGGAGCTCACTTCTTCATACACCTCAAATCCAGATTTCTTCCTGAGCAAATCTGCAACATAGCTTCGCACCTTATGATGTTTATCTATTCTTAGACATTCTGTTTTCTGACAGACGCCTAGGACTTGGGGGAGAGTTTCAGGCTCGTTGCAGGCTCTGCCTGAGCTTCTGCCAGGAATCGTTCCAACTGGAATTGAGTTGCAATTCAGCTTGATGGCCGTGCTCCATACGCTGCAAGACATTCCTATTTTCGACGACATCCAGGAATTACTCATTTTATATTGACGGAAGCTGGCACCATTTATGAAAAGAGTCTTCTCTTAATTTCCTTCGAATTTTTCTGACCTTATCTTCTTCTTTGTCTAGTTTCTTAAAATATTCGTCCTTTTCCTCTTTTAGCCTTCTCGTTGTTAATCTATATTCATTGCGATATTCTAGAAGTTTATTCGCAATATTTATGTGTTTGAGGTATGCTTCCCATTGCGCCATTTCTGGGGGTACATTGCGTCTGGGCAATGGTAGTGCCAACATCTCCTTTACTGTACTTCGTAGAATTTTGTCTGTCATCATTTTCGAGGAAGGAAAGCGTTATATCATTTATAGATGTACACTGCAAGGGGTAGATTTGGCTAGGCCAGATATATTCATTCATGATTATTTTTTGGTCACCCTTTAGGAGTAAAGAAGATGTCAGATTTTCAATTTGGGTTTTGAGGCATACTGTTCTTTTCATCAAATATTATTTCTTCTTTGAAATTCATTCCTGAATACTTGATGTTTTCTTTGGTACTTACGTATTAGCGTCAAAGCAGGTTAAAGAGTCGGGTCTCAGAGAACTGGATCATTACCGGGTCAGAGAGCTGGATCAAGGAGTCATATCAGTTTTTGCCAATATGGCGACATGATTATCAACGATTTGAGTTAACTAGAGTTTTGATATAACCTTTAGCTAGCGAAAACGCATAGCACTTATATTAATAGCATAATTTCTGTGCGTTTCCGCTCGCTACGCTCGCTCCAGGTGATATCGAAACTCCAGTCAATCCAACTCGTTAATAATATAGATCAAGGATGGGTTTTCGGTGGATATTGGACCTATATGCAATTTAGCATCGCTTCGAAACAGTCTCTACCGTCCTTGCTCTTCTGCTGCCGCCATATAAACTCCGCTAAATATGAATCCAAATGTCTCGCAGTCCCCATATTCCTCCATTTGGCGCTTTCCCACATCCTCTCCACTGTTTGTGTGTGAACACCTGTGTCAGGATCTATAAAATTGTATTTATGGTTAACTTTGGTGTGCTGGAAACCTTGTGCCTCTATGGCATTTGTCTGATAACCTTTCCAGCTATCAGAATAGATCGTGGTGCCATCAGCGATGTTCTCTATAATTTTTTGTAAAAGGGTAGAGCCGTTTCTGTTATCAACCCTGACAATGAATGAGTCTTTAGTTTCTCGACAGATGCCGCCAAAAACCCACTGTTGGGGTAATATCCGTCCAAAATTATTTTTTCTTTTAGTGAATAAACTTTCATCCATTTCCACTATGCGACCAGGCTTATATCTTCTTAGTTCCTCTACTCTCCATGTCCAAAACACATAACTCCAACTTATAATTATTCCAATCGATAACAGTTTTATCGGATAGCTTTAGTTGTCTTTCACAAAATTTAATTGAAGTTAATTATTTGCACCAGCAGAATATGAACCTTAAAGCCTGAACGAAGGTAATTCTGCTTCCTTCAAACCATATGTCTGTTCTAAGTCCAAATTGCTTATTACAGCTTCTCAAGCCACACATCCAAAAGGTCCGTGTGCCCAAATATAGCTGCATATCATGCAAATTGGCACACTTCCTTTGCTTCAGTAAAATGTTGCATTCCTGTAAAAATGCAATAGCATCTTTTTCAGTCTTAGGAAAATCCCAAATAAGCATTTTCGCAGGATTAACGAGAAGAAGCGTACAAAGACGAAGAAAACGTAAATATAACACCAACTCGCACAATAAACACGCAAAAACGCACAAAAACTGAAATCGCGTAAGAAACAACAATTGCGTGGGTAAAAAAAGCACAAATGAATTGCGTTATAAAGATAAAAGAAACAGGATGTTTACTATAAACTCACTAGCCAATGAAATCTCTGATAGTGATTGACCAATAGAAATGCGTTATCCATGATCCAGATATCTGAACGAGACCCGCCTCTTTTACTTGCTTTGACGCTAATACGCAAGTACGTTTTCTTTTCCCGAAATTCCTTTAATTATATCTAGCCTAATTTCGTGCATGTATACTACCTTTTAGCACTTTCTCCGAAGAAAAGTAGCTATTGAGGTTGCACTCATGTCGGATGTTTTGAAATATATATATATATATATATATATATATATATATATATATATATATATATATATATATATATATAAACTAAAATTTGTATTTATATATATACTTGGTATATGGTATTTCCCTATTGTATGTTTATTATGGTATAGTATAATCATAATAATAATGCAATATTGTAAGTATAATCGTTTATTTTATTTGTGTTTATAGTAAAACATTTGGTATGATTTCGTATTTTATCGGTGAAATAGCTATTCTGTTTGTCTTTAAATCCTCATATTCCTACAAGGTATGTGTATAAATAATAATGCTGTGTAATGGCGTATACTATCAATATAATTTATTAATCTTGGAAGAATTACATTTATTATTATTAAGAGAACTGTTTTTTGCAACACTTTTCCTAATAAATCTGGAATTTTTCATGTAATTTGTATCCGTCAGAATATTTTTATCTATTATTGATTGTGGCCAGTAATTTCTTGTAATATCACAGTTTTTACATTTCATGCATATGCGTTTGGAAATTATATCGTCTACAGCTTTGTGTGCATATTCCAATCCTTTATCCAAAAGTACATCAACATTTGTACTTAATAATATAAATGTTCTATTACTGGAATAGTCACACATTTTGCAGGTTTTGGTTATTTCCAGACGAGGCAAAGAATGAAATTTTCCTTCTGCTATGTGGGAGCGTTACAAATTGTATCTAATGTGTTCAATGTCCTTGTATATCTCGTTGGCTGGAATAGTTATATACTATGTAAAAAAGAAGCTATTTCCATATATTCAATTTTGGTGTTTTTACTGCGAGATATTGTTTTTTTCTGCCCAAAAATGATAATTTCGTCGATACAAATGCGAAGTATCGAATGTGAAAAAATGAATCTTTCATTTCCAATCTTTACTAATTTCTGCTGGACTTATATACGGCGAACTCTGGAATCTTAGTTCACTCTATGAAAGGGAAACTATGCTACTGTCAAAAGGTCAAATCTACCGAATATTTAACTGTCCAGAAAAAAAGTTATGAATAAACGCTTTTCCACTCTGAAAAGTGGTGATTTTCACATTCGATACTTTGCATTTGTAACGACGATTTGTACTTAGTACGATTCTTGATTATTCGATGCTTACGACTTTCATATACTTTATTTAGACTGTTACATAATTGTTTTTATATCTAAAAGAGAATCGAAAGCGCACTTATTGCGAATCAATATAGTTTTCCCATATAATTTAACGGGATTAAATCAATTTCCGTTTTTCATTATAGCGATGGAAACTGCAACATTTGATTAAACGCTATCCCATTCAGAACATTTGTCTTAAACAGTTTTTTTTTTTTTAGTATTGCCACAGATTTAGTACTTTGTATTGTCAATTCCGTCCTCTTTATTCATAGTTTAGCGAATGTGCAGCATCATTAGAAGAAGAATCGGATAAATCAAATATTACAGCCTTTGTATCGTGTTAATGGTATTTTATTGTTTCCATTAGAACTAGTTTTATATAAATCATGCATATTTTCTCGAATATTTTTACAAATGGATGTTGCATTAAAGTTATTAGCGGAAATAAAAAAATCCGAAGTGCATATGCTTATTTGTTCCTCCATCAGAGATATTTTGATATCTCGTTCCAACGTAGCAGAGGAAATATTTTCTGAAAATTCTAATCGTAATTTGCCGTTGATATAAATTTGATGGCTAATGAGAAATGTGTCGTTTCTCATCGAATGACTACCTTTAAAAACTCTCGTTTTATATTCCGTAAAAAGAGATTCTACAAAAGAAGATATCGCAATTTCCAAACCATTGTTAAAGTTAGCATCTGAATTATATACAGCATTGACGTTTCCATATTGCGATTTTAACGCAATTAGAATTTATGTCATTACTCCACATTTTCCAAGAAGAGTTTCTTCGGAATCAAAAGCATCTAATTATAATATATCTTCCTACAGTATTATTGATTCTATCAGGAAAATAGTCCTTAGTGCAATTATTACGAGATTCCAAGCATATCTTGGTTGGTACGCGATTTTTTTTCATCCTTGTTTAAGACACATTCAGTTTAAGCTACTGCGAGTAAAGAAAATATAAGTCTGTAACTGTTTCAAAGATTACATCTTGGATGCTCGCGATATGCACCTAAGATAAAATTGCCGTATTTTGGCAAATTTTGCAAACATCCCCAATTACTCATTTTCCTACTAATGTGACTTGTTAACCCAAATACACACTTTACTAATGATGTGACTTGATGGCCACCGCTTTGTATCTACGATTTCTGTTTCCAATCTTAGATACTAAGCAGGCATCACTGTTTCTTTCTTTTTTACAGTAATATCGTAACAACATCGTAAATAATGTTTTTAATCGGCAGTATCTGAAAATGGAAGTGCTAGTGCCACTAACAATGCACGACTATTATCAGTCACCACTACGGATAGAACCAAAGTATCTGCTCTACGAATTTCTAGAAAGAAGTATGTGAAGAGAGATGTGTCATTTTTGCTGGATAACATTTGAAATACTGGAACAGCTCGTTTATTCTTCTGAGCAATCATCCATCGATAAAGGAAAATCCATCGGGGAATATTAATTTTTTGCGATTAGTATCCATAGCATAATTATCTGCTCCAGTATATTATTTAAAAAGGATCTAAACCTATTCTATGTATCGATCCGGACATTTTTGTGTATTTAATTATTAGTAAATTTCATACTGCATCATTGCTATTAATGTCCAAACGATTATCAATTTCATGATGTTTGGATTTGCGCGGAACAGATGACGAATATAAAATAGAGGGATTTTTATCCCCAAAATTCATTATAATTTTTCCTTCCTCATTACGCCTAACTGACACTTGTTTTTTTGTTTTTTTTTGTTTTTTTTTGTATCTACACAACAGCCAGCAATTTCCTTGAAGACAGCATTTAAATTGTCTTTTCTTCCTACGAAAAATTTGACTATTAAAACCCGTGAAAATGCAATCAAATATTGTATCCTGTTTATCGTTAATGTTAAAACATTTGACCATGTAATGTTGCGTTGCATTCTTTATATATGCTGTTAAATCGCACAAACAAAATGTGCATTATGACTTGGGAATGCTGTAGCATTCTTAAATGTTAATATTCATGATATTTTCGTTTGTTTTCATATCTTTAAATCAAATAGATTAGACGATTCTCCTGGCTTTAACTTCAAGTATCGACGAGTGTTATATTGCTTTACTACCGACTTTACGTAGTCCCAATTATTTTTCGGAAATAAGGCGAAAATTTCTATTACTCAATCGTTTATTTTTGTATGATGATTCCAAAATACTCATTTCAGACTTAAATTAAGTGTTTTCAACAGAGCACTGTATATACATTGTCTAATAGTATTTTGTGTGGTAAATTTAACTTAAAACGAGAATTTAAATCCTGCTGATTTTTAATTAAATTGAGTTTGATAGAGGAAAACATTTTCCATTCGCGTCTAAACTTCTATATTCTGGATTTTTTAATATTTACAAACTTGGTATTAATAAATGTAAATGTTTAAAGTTTAATAAGTATAATTATATTTATTAAAGTTGAAAAATTTAAGAAAGGCAGTAGAGAGTCAGTAGAAAAACTTGAGAAAGAGCGATAGCAAATATTTCTTTGTGAAAATAATATCAGCGTTCTTATCGATCTTAGACATTTCATTATTGATTCGGCCGAAAATTGTCAATTATGGAATGTACAAAAAAATAAATAAATAAAATCTAGGTTTTATACCAGTTGCATTCTCGTTCTCTCGAATGTATCATACAATCAAATACACATCTCCGGTTCATAGCAGACATACAGTTTATATATAGCTTTGTTCTTTAAGTTCGGAAATTTCTGTGTGCATAGAGATGATTAAGGGTGCAAAAAAATGGGTAGTTTATTGTGGGTTGATTCTAGATAATCGAATCCCAGTACACATACCTTTAAACTAATAGTTCTCAGACTAGTTTACTTAGAGGAGGTCTATAACCTTCAATATTTCCATACCTGAAACATGAAATAAGAGCATATATTAGTAATAAAGCATATATTTGTCTTAATGTTCTGGAACATCAATAGCTAAGATTTCTTATATTTTGCCATCCACTTATAACTATGCTAGCTGAATACTCGCGCTTCGTCACGGCAGATAAGCAGTTATTTTGCGTTAAATAATGTAACATCAAAATTAACGCTACTATGTATATAATTTTTGTGCAGTTTATTATAGCACGGTTTCCGTCAAGCTATATGTTTTTCATCGATTGAAAAGCAATAAAAATAAAATGTTTCTGGACATTGGGGCGCTCCGGACAAGTGTCAAGAAACAGATAACCTAGAGATAACCCGGTACCTACAGGTTACCAGTAACAGGGGTTAAAGGGTTCAGGATATTATCACCTCGGATAGACTATCACCAGGAACAGGGAAAACTCTATGAGGGACAAATCACAGTTTATTTCTAGTAATTCAAGGTCTGCCATCATAGTTGAAATGAAGCTCATATAGAAATAATATTATTAAATAAATACAGTACGCTAACAGCTGACCTGTTGTCCTAGCAACGCTTGCTGCCTTAGGCTGCACCTACATTGGACCCGTATTTTGCCCGATCCTATCCGATCCGATTTCATTTGATTAGCCGAATTAAAAAAAGTTTTAGAAGTGTCACGCATTGTAAAAGCAGCTCCTTGTGCATAGCCACCTTGCCTAGGAAGGAGTGACCAATTAAGTGCGTCTTGCTGAGGTTCTAATAATTGAAAAGTCATGTTATCTTTTATGTAATTATGTAAAAGGCAGGTAGCCATAATTATATTGTCAACGTTTTCGGTCAAAGCATTTATACCTCTGAAATAGATTCGAAACGTTTGCACTAAATTCCCAATATCACTTTCTGAAACTCGTCTAGCTCTTGATAGTCTATAATTTAAGACTTTTTTTATCTTTGCTTGCAATTAATGAAGATGCAGGATAAGGTCTGAGTAAATATGTTTTCAGAGGGAAGGCTTCATCTCCAACAATCACATGAGGAGCTGGACAGTTAGTTTTCGGTAGATTTTTATCTCCAGGTACGTTGATTCAATTTCTTTCTAACGCCTTTTCTAAATATGAATTTGCGAAAATTCCACCATCACTGTTCTTCCCATATGATCCAATATCAACTGCCGTAAACTTATAATTTGCGTCTACCAAAGCCAATAAAACGATTGAGAATGTGCGTTTATAATTAAAATATTGTGATTCGATGTTAGGTGGTGCAACATATTCCAGAATGGCTTGGACATTTTTCCCCAATCTTTTTCTTGTGGTGTTGGCATCACTTCGGCTGTTAATGAAACTCGCTGGAAAAGCGAATATTTAGCCATTCCATTTAGCATCGTCATTTCCTTCCTAGAGTAATTTTAAAATATTAATATATAATATTTATTTATATTTAAACGTCCACTTAAACCTAATATAGATTTTTGGAACGGGTTATCCTTTCGCTAGGTCCCTTTCTTGACCAGGATGACTGCATTTTTCGAAAGAAAAGCCACCACCACTAGTGAGAATCGCACACAATATTGAAAAATAATATTTGTTGGCCTTCCAAAAATATCCTAGTTAAGCTGTTGGAAATGTGTTACGCGTGCTACGGACCGATACCGTAACAAGTTGTTTTTACCTGGAGGAAAAAACTGATAGCAGTGGTAGATACTATGAGAATTGTGGCTCGGTGGATGACTGAAGTAGCTTCGCAGGTGGGGTAAAAACCTACGGAAAATAATTTACATTCTTGCAATGAGAATATAACTAGAGAAGGTATTATAAAATTGTGACTCTTTTTTGTCAATATTTTAATTAACGGAGGGCAATAAATATACGAAACACGACAACATCTCATAATATCCTTTATTTAGCGCTCTACATGTTCCAAGTCGATATTAATTGTAAAAGAATTCAATATTTTATGTACATACCGTGTAGTATAAAATACGTGTAGTATCCAGAAAGGATGGCATACGTAGATAAATAAACTCCCACATTGGAGGGGTTACTCCGACGTGGAAAACATGAAGAAAAATGTTCCAAGTCGATGGTAAAGCTTTGAAAATGATGATCTCTTAAGTTTATTATCGAGGATTGATGGCTGAAGCGGAGATCTTAAGGATTTGAGGAAAACAACAGGAAATCCTGATTTATATCCTAACAGCAGACTTAAAAGAGATACTTGAAATACTTAGGTAGTGAAGGTACCTGGAATAGCCACGGATTGCAAGGGCATGAGGCTGAGAGTTGAAGTAGGTAGCAAATTCCACTTAGGAATCGGTTAATTGGCGAAATGGGTTGGCCCAATTCAATAAGGCACTCCGGCCAGTCCTTGTAGCTCTGAAACGTCCCTTTACAAGGATAGGATATTCCAGAATGACGTCATCTTAGCTCCTTTCGCAGCCAACCAGAAACTCCCCGTCTCAGGCTTTGGAGGAGTGAAGAGAAATCTCCGACTCATCATAATAAGCAGTTATTTATCAGTTTTTTAAACTGGTTTGTGGACTCAAAATGGGTCTGGTGAAAATATTTGTTTCAAACACTAATAAGGTAGCAGACAAAGCCGCCAAAGCTGCAAGATTGGAATTGCCTTCGGTACACCTTTATGAACAAGAAGGCGTCATGGCTTGGCTTAGAAGAATTCGTAGACAATCGGATCCATGTAGACAGATACTCACACAAACTAAGAACTTTCAAACACGCTACTAAACTATGAAGATGTGCCATCAAAGGTTATAGACCAATATGAGAACAGGCTACACGAAGCTGACTCGTGTCCATATTATAACTCAAAACCCTCTACCGATATTGAAGCCTGCCAGGTCCACAATCCAATTGGTTTTTCATCACTCGATAACAGACGGAGCATAAGTCCTTCATTTTGGGCCTGTTCTAAACAAGACCCATTCCTTTAGCATTTGGCTACCACAAAGATTCAAGCCACAAGCAAATTACCTTCAGAAGAACATGGTCTGCCTCTTGAAGCCTTCTTGAAAATTTCCTGCCATGTAGGATCTGCTATGTTATATTTAACTTAGATGGAGAAGAGCTCTTCCTTTTGCACTTTGATTTGCGGAAATTTTAACCAGATAGTATTGTCGTCATTGGTGTCAGTTTTACGATTCGTTATGCTAGAAACTTATCTTTCAATGCTCAGGAAATCATTAGTTGTAGTTTTTTAAGAATAAAAGTCTTTCTTCTTCTTGATATCCTCATTATGTTGATATAATCGTCGTCAGTGCAAACCCTTTGTTGGATTTTAACATGACATTCAACATCGCCAAACTCCGAGTCATTAGGCAGTAACGAATGCTCTGGTATTATAAATTTCAAAGTTATCTTCTTGAGTACAGGATGTCTGGCTAATACTTACTTTAAAATAAACATTAGTGTTATATGAAAATAACATTAATGTTATTTTTCTGGCCGCCAGAAAAAACAGACCACAATACCCATTCCGAATGCCTGGGCATTCCATGATGTGTTTCTCTAAGCAGGACCCTATTTCCTGGGCTGTCCCTTTAACCTATACAGGGAAATTATCTTCATTCGTTATACCGATAATAAAAACCTTTACATATCGTTAATTATAATTAACGATATGTAAAGGTTTTTTGGAGATAAAAAGAAAATGTTTCCTTTTCTCCCTCTTTCTCAATACAATTTAGGTCTCCATCAAATCCTTCTCTAACCTTTTCCACCAAAATGAAGTGTTCTTCGTGCTCCTTTCTTAGTTTTTTTCATTATTATTAGAATCTAATTAAATGAAACAGTAGAGTTTGGTTTCATTCTGTTTATATGCTGATAATATATGGTTAACTAAAAGAAACCTGTCGCTTGGTAGAAGACCAAGGTTGAAGAATACCATTTCACTTTCTTTATTTTTTTTTGGTATTTTTTCTTGCTTAAATAACAATCTATTTTAATCAATTTTTATTACTATATACAGTCCAGGCAACGAATAGTTATAGATGGAAATTTTTGGAACACAATTTTTGACTTCATAACATTGTTTAGGCTAGTAAGGAGGTCAACATATCAAAAGTCCTCACCCCTAGCCTATGATCCGGGGGGGGGGGGGGGGGTTAGAAGGTACCATTTTGCGGTCTTTCGCTTATATCTCGGAAACAACGCGTCCTAGCAACATAACTATTCTATACAAAATGAAAGCTTATTAAATTTACTACAAGTGTTATACTCTCAAGTTTTCTAAGATATCTTTAGTTTCCGAGCTATCTGCTCTTAAAAGTCTGTAATTTTGGGGGAAAACAATTTTGCCACTCATTTTTTCCTCTTTTAGACCGGATAACTCTTACACGATCCACTCAAAAAATAAATGCCGATTATATGGTTGTAGAGTATTACTTTCCCTTCAATAATATATATTACTTTACTATTTTATGTATTTTCCTTCGACCGTTAAAACAATTTCAGTGGTCATCGTGAAATCTGATATTTGGCGACTACTCTCGAATAATAGACCAGGCACCGAAAAAGTTAAAGAGGGAAATGTTTGGAACATAATTTATGACTTCTTAACATAGTTTGAGGTAGTTAGGTGGTCAACATATCAAAAATCCCCACCCGTAGCCTTTGCGCCGGGGGAGGGGGGGGGGTTAGAAGGTCCTATTTTCAGGTTTTAACTTATATCTCGGAAACCATGCGTCCAAGCGACATGATTATTCTAAAACAAATTAAAGCTGATTAAATTTGCTACAAGTTCTATTCAATCAAGTGTTCCGAGAAAGCTTTAGTTTTTGAGATATCCGCTCTTGAAAGTCTGTAATTTTGGGGAAAACATTTTTGACACTAACTTTCTGCTCTTTTTGACCGGATAACTTTTCAACGGTAGACCCAAAAAATAAATGCCGGTTACAGGGTTGTAGAGCATTACTGTCCCTTCAATAATATATATCACATTATCAATTTATATATTTCCTGTCAAATGCTAACACAATTTCGGGTTTTCACAGAGGAATCTGAAGTTTTGCGACTAATGAATTTTTCAATTTCTCACCCTTTCCAGTCGACCTATTTTCCAAAATAAGCTCTATTATGTAAACAAAGTGAGCACTCGACGTGTAAATAGCTTACAACTAAATATTCATAAATGTGGAGGAGGCTGCAGCCACCCCTCCCCAAATTTTAAAAAATGTGTATTTTTTTTCGTCTTAGCATAGTATCCATATGGCAAGTGAGTTTATTTTTCAGTATAACGCATTTTTGACACATTTTGTGCTTATAAAATAGTTTACATTTACAGTAGACTCTCCCTAATGTGGTGTTCTCTTATCAGGCGGTCTCCGAGAGGAACGAGTGACGGATCTCGGAACTCGCTAGAGTTACGACTGCTGGAGGGTTTCTAGAAAACCTTCCCTTCCTAGGCCGAAACACACTTGTTTCGTGGCATTTTTTGTGGTATTTCACTGAATGGAACGCAATGAAGGCATTTATATTTCCTTTTAGAGGGAGGAACTTGTGTTTTTACTAAGAAAATAAATGTTTCTCCTATGGCAGTTGCGGTTAGATCGCCTGATCATAGCCAGTCTAGTTCAAGCAGTAATCGCGAGTGGAGTGTAAGTTTTAAAAGTTTTTTAAAATTTTCTGTTATAATGGGCGTTTATAAGGTGGGGGCTGAGTGATAAATATTTAACGATGTCGTAAGTGTTCCTTCGTCAAAATGAGTAACAAGTGTTTTGTTTGTGATGGGGAAATTACTGCATCCAGTCCTGATGTTTCCAAAGTGGGTAAAAAAGGTATAGTTTGCCTTAAAAAAGCCAGTAAAGAGAGAGGTGATGGCAAAATCAGCCAACTAGCTAATTTGACTTCACTTCTTGTCCACACATTATGTAGGAGAAATTACACGAGGACCGATTCGATTGCGGCTGCTAAGAAACAAGAAGAATCAACATCTGGTCTGCCTGAATTATCAGTGCTGCGATCTACAGTATCTACATTCGATTTCAAAAAGAATTGTTTCTTTTGTGGAGAGTTGATTCAACATAAAACTAAGAAGGGCCAAGAGAGAAGAAGACAGGTAGGTACATCCAGTCCGCACTATCGATATTCACAAAGTATGTTTGTCTGCAGCCAAGGTAAGGAATGATAGTTGGGGTGAAGAAGTGATCCTTCGCCTTACCAGTATTAATGACCTCATTGCAGAAGAGGGAGTTTATCACAATGACTGTCGTTTGAAATTCATTAAGCCCTTTTATGCTCATGAGAAAGTAACACATTCCTTATCCAAATACGTGGCAAAAGCAATGGATGATATTTATGCCTTCATTGATAATAGTACAGACTGTCAGTTCTCTCAGGCTGAAATTTTCGATGCAATTACAGGGGGAAAACCTGTATGGAAAACTATTAGAGCTCAACTTCAAGCTAAGTATGGGTCTCGTTTGGTAGTTTCTAGAGGTTCTAACAGATTCGGTGGTCCAGTGGTGAGTTTTCTGGATACTGACAAACAACTTATACGCGATGCTTGGTATGAAGCAAGAAAGAAGAAGGAAAGCGACGAAAGACTCAGGATTGTGCAAAAAGCCGCTAAAATCATTAGGAATGATATTCAGAGTAAATTTTACAATACCAAGGAATACTTTTCTGCCAATGCATGAAAGGCTGTGCCGGCGCGAAGTGTGGATGTAAAAAAGCAAGCCTCAAATGTTCCCCAGCATGTCCTAATTGCCAGGGGAACTGCCTGAATGGTGTTCCTCCAGTTGATTCTGATGATGACGACGAACAGGAGGATCCACTGACGGTGTTTCTACAGGGGTCATATCGAGACGATATGAGGATGATGGAGAAGAAAAAAGTGAAGACGAGACTGAATTCCCTTCCTCGACCAAGACAGCAAGAAAATGACTATTATTGTAATTTTTTGTGTTAATTTACTATCCCGAAGCCAATTCAACAAGTTCACACTCATTATTTCTCGTGAGTAGATTTCTAATACCAAAAAACTAGTCGAGAAAGAAAATAATTTTACTTAAAAATGGCTACATATTCAAGAACAAGAAGTAACAACAATATTTGTGACAACGGAAATAAGAAAGAACCTCCCAAAAGCTGGTTCAATTTAACAAAAACAAATGAAAACAAAAATATCCCACAATTCATGACCATAAAAATAATTGATAATGAGAGAAATTTTAATAACATTAGTCCCTTTGTAATTAATAGATGGATATCATCTATCGGAAAAGATATACTATTTAACAAATGCAGAAAAGACGGTTCACTAACCGTCAACTCACCAAGCGAGAACACATCTATTAAAATATTAAAACTAACAAACTTTGAGGCTTATAGAATTTCAGTTACGCCCCATAAAACATTGAATATGTCGAAGGGAACATTCCGCTGCGCTGACATTGAGTGGATGTCAGACGATGAAATAAAAGAAGAGCTCAGCGATCAAAAAATCGAACACCTAAGACGCATTACTCCGAAATCAGGCAGAACAGTCTTTGTAGCTACATTTGTAGCTGCATATTTACCTGAGAAAATTCGCCTAGGGTACATGTCCATTCCTGTAAGACCATATATCCCACGACCTATCCGCTGTTACAAATGTCATCAGCTGGGACATACAGTCTCGTTCTGTAGGAGCAAAAACGATATCTGCGGTAAATGCTCGAAGATTAAACACGAAGGCCCCTGCGAAGAAATCAAGTGCCCTAATTGTGGGCTAGATCACTTCGCATGGGACAAAAAGTGTGAAGTACTGAAGAAAGAATCCTCGATTGTCAAGAAGATGACATTGGAACGAATATCTTACAGCGAAGCAAGAAGAAGACTAGAAGCTAGACAAAAGAATTCTTATGCACAGATAGCCAACACGACCACCGGAAATATTTTAATTTCGAGACTATCTGAATTAATTAGTAAATTAGAAATTCTCCTACAAACCCCTGAACAAACAACGACCTCAGCCAAACATAATATGACTGCAACACATCAACAAACGCCCGAAAGAATGGAAAATAGTAGCACCCTCAAAAAAATTAACTCCACCCTCAAGACACTGGAAAAAAGACTAGTATCACCAGGAAAGGCGGAAAACGCAGGCAACGCCCAAACTGATCCAGAGCAACTTGAAGGTACAGAAAAACTTCCCCCGGTCAAGAAACCTGGCAGAACAAAGAAGAAAACGTAACATATCTAAATCACATATTATTTCTGGTATATTTCACAACTGGACTTCACACTCAAAGGTATATATATCCTCTTTTCTTTTATTCTGCTATGTCAGTACTCCAGTGGAATATTAACGGCACCCAAAGGCACTATGCTGATTTAAAGTTCATGTTGCAAGACAATGCAAAGTCTTTCAATATAATTGCATTACAGGAAACACACACCGCTCCAGGTAAGCAAATCTCCATATACGGATATAAATCCTATTCTAAGGACTATCTCTTGGGGGGTAAGGCTTGTGGTGGTCTCTGTATCTATGTGAAAGACTGTATCTATAGTGAACCTGTTAGGCTATTGACTACAGTCCAAGCAGTTGCTGTTACTGTTTACATGCCGTTCAAAGTCACTGTCTGTTCCCTTTATCTCCCACCAGGAGAACCAATTGATAGTAATGCGCTCCAGGACATTGTTAGGCAACTCCCACCCCCTCTACTCCTGATAGGAGATATGAACGCGGAAAGTTTAATTTGGGGAGCACAAACTACCAATGCAAGAGGCAAAATTATAGAAAAACTTCTCGAAAATAACGACCCGATCCCACTCAATACGCACTTACCAACACATTTATGCCCACGTACTGGAACATACACGAATATTGATGTATCTGCCTGCTCTTCTACATTATTCACACGATTTACTTGGGAATTGAGCCCAGATCCACATGGTAGTGATCATTTCCCAATAATAATAAGTCCAACCCAAACCCCAACTGTTTTTGAATCAACCCCACGATATAATGTAAAAAATGCCGACTGGAATAAATTTCAAAATTCCTTCCTGGATCACTTAAACGAAATCCAGAACTTCGAAAATTTCTCACTAATTATAAAATTGTCAGCAGATGCATCAATGAACAAGACCCCAAGCACATACAAAAAACACCCAGTTCCATGGTGGAACGATAAATGTAAGCAGGCAGTGACTGAAAGAAAAAAGGCACTCCGGTTATTTAACGCTAATCCTTGCCAGGAATTTCTTATTGATTACAAACGCAAAAAAGCCAAGTCACAATATGTCATTAAACAAAGTAAGAGGGAATGCTGGGAAAATTTTCTGAATTCAATTAACAGTAATACCCCTCCAAGCAAAATGTGGTCCATGGTTAATAAAATTAATCATAAAAAATATAAACCCCCAATTTCGGCCCTAAAGCACGACAATAATATAATTACTGCCCCCGAAACAATTAGTAATATTTTTGGCAAACAATTTAGCTCTATATCGAGCAACGAAAAGCTCACATTAGACTCGCTTCAATTCAAAACTAATTTAGAAAGTACCCCTTTTCTCATAACCCCAAAATTCCAACACCCTCTAAACGAACCTCTGACCCTGAATGAACTAAGCCACGTACTTTCCCAAGTGAAGTGCACTTCTCCTGGTAGTGATGGGATTTGCTATAAGATGCTGAAAAACCTCCCCAATGCTGGAAAATCTATTTTGTTAAAATTATATAACAATGCTTTTGAAACTGGCATCTACCCGTCAGTATGGAATGAAGCATTAATTATTCCCATCCAGAAACCCAATAAAGACGCATCATCAGCTGATAATTATAGACCAATAGCTCTGACAAGCTGTATATTTAAGATTTTCGAGAGAATATTGAATAAGAGGCTACTATGGTTCCTGGAACAGAATCAACTCCTTTCAGAGTATCAATGTGGCTTCAGATCGAATCACTCGACTATAGACCACATAGTTACATTAGAAAGTGAAATATTAGACTCGTTCATTAATAAGGAATCCATAATAGCCGTCTCTTTCGATATAGAAAAAGCTTATGATACAGTTTGGCGCCGACCTATTCTATCAAAATTATCCGAATGGAATATTCAAGGAAATTTCCTCAAATTTGTATTAAATTTCCTTTCGAATAGAACATTTCGTGTAAAAGTTGGAACCACTGCTTCCAACATCTTCCAACAAGAAAACGGAGTGCCCCAAGGCAGTGTGATAAGTACAACGCTTTTTAAAATAGCTATGGACACCGTCCGCGAGCGTATTACACCACCAGTAAGATATCGTCTGTATGTGGATGATTTGCTTATCTACATTCGAACAAAAGATATTGAATATGCCACTACATTAATACAAGAGACAGTAGATAAACTCGAGAATTGGAGCGATACTAACGGACTCAACCTTTCCACCCTAAAAACTCAAAGTATCATTTTTACTAAAAAGAGACAGATCCCACAAATCCAATTAACTCTCAAAAACTCCCCAATTAAACTGACTAACCAAATTAAATTTTTAGGACTCATATTTGACTCTAGACTAACCTGGGTTCCCCACTTAAAGAGTCTCGTTGATAGATGTAAAAAATCTTTACATCTCTTAAGGATTCTATGCAATACCAAGTGGGGAGCAGACAGAAGTGTAATGC
Source organism: Gonocerus acuteangulatus (assembly GCA_946811695.1). Classification (NCBI taxonomy): domain Eukaryota; kingdom Metazoa; phylum Arthropoda; class Insecta; order Hemiptera; family Coreidae; genus Gonocerus; species Gonocerus acuteangulatus. Next base: position 51,834,913 of record OX328129.1, read on the forward strand.
TGACACTATACCGTGCATATACCACGTCCCTTCTGGACTACGGAAGTGTTGCGTACTCTTCTGCCAAGCCCAGTACACTTAAAATACTAGACCCGATACAAAATTTAGGCTTACGGATTGCAACTGGAGCTTTTAGATCAAGCCCGACCAACAGTCTCCATGTGGAATGCGGAGAACTTCCTCTGGAGTTCAGACGTATGCTAAACTGTTTAAAATTCACATTAAAATCTGCATCTATGAACAGCGCATGCACCCCTAGACGGACTGACGAAGTAACGGTGCGGAAATACCAAACACAACCATCTAGGCAACGCCCATTGCTAGTTAGATACGAATCCTACTCCCATGGTACGAATATACAAAGAACTGAACTTTACGTTAGACCCTCACCGACTTACCAACCATGGACTATACACAACCTAAGATTTGACTTGGAACTGACAAAATTTAAAAAGAAAAACCCCTTATCTACACATACTTACAAACACAACTTCAAAGCACATCTACAAAAAAATACAGATACGTTATTCATCTACACGGACGGATCTAAGACTTCACAAGGCACGGCCGCTGCAGCTGTAATTGATAAAAAGACCGTCAGCATTAAACTGCCAGACCTTACAAGCAGCTATTCAGCTGAACTGCATGCCATTCTACTCGCCTTAGAGAACATACAGGACGTAACACAAGACAGGATAACGATATGTACTGACTCACTCAGCGCAATAACAGGACTACAGAACACTTACAATCCAAACCCACTTAACATACAAATACTACAACGGATTTACGACACGAAGAAACTGATCACAATATACTGGCTCCCAGGACACGAAGACATTGAACAAAATACAATAGTCGACAAAATTGCCAAGACTGCAACAAAACAACAACATCAGGACATAATCCACATAACGTACAGAGATATGCAGAATGAAGCCAAGAAAATAGTTATAGAGAAGTGGCAGAGATCCTGGCACATGACAATAGACAACAAACTAAGAGAAATTAAACAAACAGTCGGTAAATGGTCATCCAGCATAAGGCAGAATAGAAGAGAAGAAGTTGTCTTATGCCGCCTAAGAATAGGGCATTCACGGCTGACGCACGTACACCTCATGACGAGACAGGACAGACCGACATGTGAAGTATGTAACACTCCACTGACAATAAAACACATACTGACTGAATGTCGGTTGAGAGAAAACTATGACTTACCGGACAACATGACTGAACTACTCTCAGATAAAAGCCAGTATATAGACAAGATATACACATATTTAAAAAATACAAATATATTTAACAAACTGTGACGATACGTCACATAATAAGATCCTCTATTTACGTATCTGTATAACATTATTTGTACAGGTAATCTGAAAAGCAGATATATCTATCTTTGAGAATAACATTACACCAATTTAGAATAACATTACACCAATAACAATTAAAAAAAGCAATGTAGTAATAATGTGCAATATTAGTCTATGGATAATGATAAGGAATAATGTAATAATAATAATGTGTAATATAAGTATATACATAATAATAAGGAATAAATGTAATAATAATAATATTAATGAATAAAATAATTATATAGATATAATAATGTACGCTATAAGTCTATAGATAATAATAATGTATAATGTATGTATAATGTAAATATAAACAATATAGATATAGTGCAATAATATACGCATATGTATATATGTGTGTGCATGTGTATGAATTCTGTAATCATGTCATCATCATTTATTGTCAAATCATCATATCTCCATTTATTGTTAAATCATCATTTATTGTTAACACTGTTATTATCATTTATTTTGTAATCATGTAATCATCGTTTATTGTTATAGAGTATATCGCTAAAAACTGCGAAACTTTTAATAAATAAAAAAAAAAAAAAAAAAAAAAAAAAAAAAAAAAAAAAAAAAAATTAACTTAGTTTTCATTAATTGGTTGTGATTTATAAAACTATACAAATGCTTTATATATGCACACACATTGTCATAGCAACGTCATTTCCGTCATTTTCATAGCAAGGTCGACTAGAAAGGGTGAGAAATTGAAAAATTCATTGGTCGCAAAACTTCAGAGTCCTCGGTGAAAAACCGAAATTGTGTTAGCATTTGACAGGAAATATATAAATTGATAATGTGATATATATTATTGAAGGGACAGTAATGCTCTACAACCCTGTAAGGAACACCACATTAGGGAGTCTACTGTAAATGTAAACTATTTTATAAGCACAAAATGTGTCAAAAATGCGTTATACTGAAAAATAAACTCACTTGCCATATGGATACTATGCTAAGACGAAAAAAAATACACATTTTTTAAAATTTGGGGAGGGGTGGCTGCAGCCTCCTCCACATTTATGAATATTTAGTTGTAAGCTATTTACACGTCGAGTGCTCACTTTGTTTACATAATAGAGCTTATTTTGGAAAATAGGTCGACTGGAAAGGGTGAGAAATTGAAAAATTCATTAGTCGCAAAACTTCAGATTCCTCTGTGAAAACCCGAAATTGTGTTAGCATTTGACAGGAAATATATAAATTGATAATGTGATATATATTATTGAAAGGACAGTAATGCTCTACAACCCTGTAACCGGCATTTATTTTTTGGGTCTACCGTTGAAAAGTTATCCGGTCAAAAAGAGCAGAAAGTTAGTGTCAAAACTGTTTTCCCCAAAATTACAGACTTTCAAGAGCGGATATCTCAAAAACTAAAGCTTTCTCGGAACACTTGATTGAATAGAACTTGTAGCAAATTTAATCAGCTTTAATTTGTTTTAGAATAATCATGTCGCTTGGACGCATGGTTTCCGAGATATAAGTTAAAACCTGAAAATAGGACCTTCTAACCCCCCCCCCTCCCCTGGCGCAAAGGCTACGGGCGGGGATTTTTGATATGTTGACCACCTAACTACCTCAAACTATGTTAAGAAGTCATAAATTGTGTTCCAAACATTTCCCTCTTTAACTTTTTCGATGCCTGGTCTATTATTCGAGAGTAGTCGCCAAATATCAGATTTCACGATGACATAAATAAAAATACATAAAAATAGTAAAGTAATATATATTATTGAAGGGAAAGTAATACTCTACAACCATGTAATCGGCATTTATTTTTTGAGTGGATCGTGTAAGAGTTATCCGGTCTAAAAGAGGAAAAAATGAGTGGCAAAATTGTTTTCCCCCAAAATTACAGACTTTTAAGAGCAGATAGCTCGGAAACTAAAGATATCTTAGAAAACTTGAGAGTATAACACTTGTAGTAAATTTAATAAGCTTTCATTTTGTATAGAATAGTTATGTTGCTAGGACGCGTTTTTTCCGAGATATAAGCGAAAAACCGCAAAATGGTACCTTCTCCCCCCCCCGGCTCATAGGCTAGGGGTGAGGACTTTTGATATGTTGACCTCCTTACTAGCCTAAACAAAGTTATGAAGTCAAAAATTGTGTTCCAAAAATTTCCATTTATAGCTGTTTTAGAGCATTCGTTGCCTGGACTGATAGTTCTATAATTTTCTAGAAAATAGTATCAATAACTCAATTTAGTTAAAAATGGCGCTTGGTTCCGTTTGGTTATCTGAGACGTGATGGCACGGGCAATTATTAAAATTCAGTGATTTGACCCTGAAAAATTTTAATATTTACTACTTACGTGTAAAGTCGGAGTAATTAACTTTTTATTTTATATATAAATTAATACAAGAATGTTTTAATTAAAACATTCCAGTTCATTACTTCATAAAAGTTCGCCGTTCGTCGGGACTATTACAGAAGGTGGAAAGTTTGTACCGACTCTATTTCCTGACGCCCACGTCTCGAGGGACAGGATCTATAGATATTTAATTTCGACTCCTTCATAGAATTATTTCTTACTGCTTGAATCTAGTTATGTCGAGTTTTATTTGTATAACCTTCCATTTTAAGTAAGGAATTCGTCTTGTAGTTGCTCAGCCGACAGTTTAGTTCATCGGTCTTCTAAAACATTAAATATTAAATTGAGCTGAATTTAATTTAAATTGGCTGGATAGTGGAAATATATACGTAGGTACTGTCGGTAGTCCAGACATAAATCATGTATAAGTTTTAAGCTGCATGTAGCGTGTTGTTGATTTTTTGGTATATCCAGTATGTTGTAATAAATATTTTTTTTCGAAAAAAACTAATGGCCTATCCTGGCTATAGAAAGGATGGTAAACCATGGAAACCCCGCCCAAAAGTTCTCATGTCTAAGTGGGCCTTAAAATAAAAAAAGTCCGACTCGCAGGAACTGCATCATCTTAGCGCGGTTCCGTTCTGATCCCCAGTCTCATTTGGAAAGATTAAAATAGAAACAGTTATTATTTTGGTTCCGGCTTTCTAGAAAGGTCTTGATTTATGATCTTACCTGTATGGGTCGGCCAACCCCAGAAAGGCTTCCGCATAGAGGCAGTTGAATATAGTCAAGGTCTTTGAATCTCTCTCTTGGAAAGCTATTTTTCTATCAATAAATTATTTTTCTTATTTTACTTAACCTGTTTTATTGTCAAATACATTATCCAACTATAAGCAATTAAAAAATAACAAGGAATAAAAAGAGACAAAAAGAACCGTTCGAATAAACGAAATCAATTACTTATTTCTCCGATTGACATCGCCTAATCAAAACATTCTTCACAACCTTTTTTGTAGAACATTTAGTAAGCTTTCGAGTGGTAACATTCCGCTTACCAAGATTCTCAACCGTTTTCGAGATATTAAGGAAATTATACAAAAACTTTTCATGTCTGTTAATAAAATATTTTATTCTAACCCTTCCTTAACTCCAAACGTAACCAAACTTTCAACATATTAAACGGTTAAAGCTATCGCCTTGAAAATGGTTTCATTCGTTTTTCTAGACCTAGAAACCTATAAAACGATTATTTGCAAGCATATGAAGTAAGCGGAACGATTTTTTCGTGCGAATTTCCCTCCAAAAGCCATGTTCCAGTGGGCGGATTTTGCTGGTTAACGAACTTGACCTTTCAAATTAGACGAAAGATTTTTGTACCAAATTTCATCATAATCGGACCATTATTCGCTGTGCTAGACCGCGAACAGACAAATATATATATATATATATATATATATATATATATATATATATACAAATTTGAACCACCGTTATTTTCGGTCTCTAGGGGTTCTGAAACGCAAAATGTTCTAGTCGGCACTTCCGGATTGCGTCATGAGGTCAACCTTATAAGCGGGGTTCCTCCCTATGGAGGGAGGGAGGAACCGCGCTAATAAAGGCTTTGTACACCCACGTCATCAGGAAACATTATCAAATTTAAGTAATCACATTATCAAGAATTAGTTTTCAGAGATAAGAGCAGATAATATTGATTATGTCAGTGATTTCATAGAAAATTAAAAAAAAAAAAAAAAAAAAAAAAAAAAAAAAAAAAAAAAAAAAAAAAAAAATGTACTTCCTTATTGAAAAATGTTATTTATGTAATGCATGGAGTAGGACTCATGAAAGGCGTTTTTAAAAATATATTTTCCTAACTTTATCGATCCTGGACTGCTTGTTAACGAAAATTAAATTAAAATTTATGTTAGGCATAAAATATGAGCTGCCAAAATGTTTTTTTTTTATGTGGCAGAAGGTCAAATTCGAACAAAAACACTCACATTCTACACTACTCTTTTATTGTGCTCTACATGTTTCGCGTTCCTATAACGTATCTTCAGGAGCTCTTAAAATAATATACAATTACAGCCTACACCACCGGGAACCTTCCGCAGATAGAGCCACGTCTAGACTCGGTCCCTACCTTTGTTTAGTTTAATATCGGACAGATTCTACAGACATATCAGTATTTTTGCGGGTTTTATTTCCACACTGTGATAAAAGATATCCTTCTTTTCTCAATTTTTTAACATTTATATCCTAATATATCTGGATAATCCATTGTAATATTGTAAAAGAGCTTACACTATTTATTTCCTTTTTCTAGGATTCCGACAATGAAATACCTCAAAGTTATTCTATTTTTTTTTTTTTTTTTTTTTTTTGTGTTTTTAACGGCATTTCAACTATTTGGCTATTAACGCCGGGCTATTTACAGGTTGCCACCCTTTTATTATGCCAACAGGATATGGTCGGTCAGTAACTACATTGACGAACGAGAACCTGTGCATCAACATGGCTATGGGCGTTGGCAGTTATTCCTATTAATTCAGAAATTATTTGATAACATAATTCTGTTTTCATCTTTTGGGTTATCTTTGAGACTTGTCATTGATTCTTAAGTGCTTGTACTTGGTGGTACACCTAGTGAGTTGTTAATAGGTAATAATTAATTGTACAATAATCCGTAAATCTTCCTAGACTTCTCTTTTTTCTTCCTTTCTTTTTCCAATGGTTTATTTACTAGAGGAGTTTCACCACTATTTCTTAGTGATGAATTATTGAAAGTAATACTTTCCTTTTAGCACGTATTATCTTTTCCAGATCATATGAAAGATTTATCTAACACCAATAGAGTAAAGTATAAATCGCCTTGAAGCGAAATTTCCATAAAATATAGGACATAAAAAAAGGAGATTCATAAATATTTTTATGACTCTAGGCTTGATGGCTCCTAACGAGTTTAAAACCTCATTTTCGTTTAACAATAGGATACCGTTTGTATTCAAATTTGACATTCATTGCAAATAGTCATAAAGATTTCCTGAATTCATAATGATGAACTGAAAAATAAAACAAATCTTCATCATTTATAGTTAGCGGCGACATTTCTTTTATATATTCGTTGTGCTTGTCATGAGTAAATATTAATAACGATCTATAAAGAAGACATCACCGTAAAGATGTCACAACATTCACATTATCGTCTAATATAATGAACTTGTTCGAATTCTCATCACATAATTTATTTAATATGGAGATCCAAAGATAGAGAATGCTAGTCTAAGCCATGGGCGTATTTAAGGGGGGGGGGACTACAGCTCTCCCCCCCCCGAAAGTTCGATTTAATCAGTAAATACGTGTCATAGAATAACATAATATATTGATGGGCTGTTTGTACGACCAGATTTAAGATTTTTTGTTGGTAAATAATTTATTTTAATGATTCAAGGAGGATCCTGGTTTATTCTGATTATTGTAATTATTCCTTTTTTCTTAAACCTTTTGTATACATTATTCAATTTTAATACTGGATACGCCCTCTTTTTGTTTTCACGTCAATTATATAGTTAAATGGTTTATTTTCTGCCGCGTTAGTGCTCCTAGAAATAGTTAACTTATTTAATTAGCTTCTTTGGTCTGACCATAAAACATTTTGGTTAATGTATTATGTGCAAATGTTACAGTTAAACTTTCGGGATAAGGGTTTACATGAATATAACACTTAACTAGGAGTGTTTTTATGGCAACAAAACATAATTTCCTTGAGAGAAGTCATGGGATTGTTGGGATTCGGCTGGGAGTAAAATAGGCGGATTCTGCTGTCGGCACTTCCGGATTGCGTTATCAGGTGAACATCATAAGCGGGGGTTCTCCCTATGGAGGGAGGGAGGAACCCCGCTAAAACGTCGGATCTTCAAGCAAAAATCTATATTGGACGTTTCGGCTGCACTTGGGCAGCCTTCTTCAGCACGAAAGAATTCCTAGGAGAGGGAGGAAGACCATGATAGCATTTAGGCGTGACCATAATGTTCGTAAAGATCATACAGTCTCGTTTTCTTGAGGTAAGTAAGTGTAGTGTTTATATACTGGATATCTTTTCCTAAGGGTTCTTGCATATCTGTCGGGTAAATAATATCATTACTTTTCTGGCAGCCTAACGTTTATTGATCGTCTAAGATCACAGTCGCAAAGGTAACGTAGTAAGTATTCGTGTTTTTCTGTAAGTCGAATCCGTAGTCGTATCAGAAATTATGTATCAGCACCAATAAATAAGTTAATCACCTTTAATCGAGCGATTTCGTATGTTAGTCATGATGGAATATATATTATAATATAATCTCTGCCATTGGAAACATAGAGTTAGCAATTATTCTAATTATTTATTTGCATAGAAAATATCTGACAAATAAAAATCCCTAAGATATAAGGAATTCCTTGAAAGCAACTAAGACCAGTAGGAGTGAGATAAGATACACAGGCACCATTAACGGGGGAGTTAATGCACTCTGTATCTGAGTGGATGGTTTCTACAATCGCATAATTTGATCCGCTGAGAAGCCCTTGCATTCCTGATCGGAATCGATTTAGTGCATATATAATGCAGCTTATATTATATCTTGTGTCGTTCAGAAAGGACTCGTTCCATAAAATCGTTGGATAATTACGGCCCGTTGCTCGCTGCACTGGAAGGGATGCTGAAATTCTACTCCTTTTCTGTAAACAAGTCGGGAAGCTTGCTAAATACGCTAACAGCTTACTTGTATCGAAGTAGGAAATTTAATACAAATATAACGGCATGGTAGGTAGAATGCAATTTTAGTAATATAAGAGAAAAAATTATATCATCTGCTCATCGAATGTGTATTTCCTCCCTATAGGCCGGGGGGGGGGATATAAATAATAGAATGTAATGAAGCAATATTTCTAGTGAATTCATATATATAGCGAATTAATAGATTTATTGACCAGATATCGGAAAACACTTCTGAGTAAGAAGGAAATAGAGAGAATTGTCTACTCACTGACAAGGAAGTGGTTAGAATTGAATGATCAAAGCCAATATATCTAGTTATCGGGGAGTTGGTAGCCACAATTTCCTAGGAATTCCTTCCTCTCGTCTCTATTCCAGGTACAATTCATCAATTACCTTCTAGTTTCTACGCGGAAAGGTGTCTCATTCTGGAATTAACGTCAAATCCTGTTACACAAATCTGGGCTTTACTATATTGTGAGAGATATAACTTGTTACTTGGCTGGGGGCGCCTTTAGCCAATGGCAGCCCTGCTGGATGCCACTCCTCCCTCTTCAGGCAGGGCGGGGGCTTTTCCAATACTCCTTCGATGTCTTTCATAGATTTTCCTTTCTTCAGCACATTATGCTTTTCCCAAGGCCACACCTCAGAATAGCCTGCAAAATACAACATCCCATTTTGTTCCCCCCTCTTCCTCCTTGTCCTCATGCCACAAGCACATTATGCTGTAATTAGAATCAGTAATGTGTATATCTCAATTCTAGCAATGTAGTTGACGCTGGTAGGACATATTACTGTGTGTTAACTTTGGTAAATGAAAAACCTTTTCCACATCCATTACAATGGTCGTATGTTCACCGAGAGTTTATGTGCTTGGTAACGTGTCATTTTTCAAAAAGGCGCTTTCAGTCTTTCTGTGGTGCAACTCGAGTTCCTTTTATACTTTTGCTGATTCGACAGGATCATTCACCTTTGACGTAATGTTTAATAAGTCTACATTGTTTACACGTATCTGTCCTTTATTCTCTAAACGATAGTAGTATAGGAAGGTATTTTAAAAATACGGTTGTGTCACTTTGAACCAGTCTATGAGGTACTATTAAAACTACAACCACCAAGATTAGCACATTGACCTTTTTTAGCAGGACACTGGCGCAAAAACATTGCAGTGAAGAAACTTTGCAATGAAAAAAAAAATGTGAAAAATGGTTCTTAGATCCCTTAGCAATTCCACTCTTCATTTATGGGTTTATCATGAAAAAGGACAGCAGGCGATGAACTCGTTATACGTATTATTAAAACAGGAAATAAATAAGTTATCAAAAACTAATATTACTCCAATTAAAAAAAAACTTAAATATTAAAATTTTGTTAAACAGTAAAGCAAGGAACTACACACAACGGAGTACTACTCTCCTTACACATTTAGGAAGATTATTTTTGCTTCTTATTCTTCTGAGAGACGAAACACGCTTGAATGGAATTGTCCTTTCATCCCGTTGGTACAATGAAGTCTTGACCAGCAAGTGAAAAAAAAATATTTTTCCAGATTTTTTCTAATCGGTTCTAAGTTAAACTTAGCAAGTGGAGTTTTCTACATTTTTTTAGGATATGAAGACCGTTTGGATACAATATGCAAAGATCAAGCAAATTGAATATGCTTTTTTTCTTGTACCATTTTAGTGATTTTCGTACGCTTTGAATGGAACTTAGTAGTGTGTCAGCCCAAGTCTTCTACTAGAACAAAAAAGGAATCAGTTTTTTGTTCGATTTTTCCAACATTGAGGTCTTCCAACATTGAGGTCTTTTCTTCTTTTACTTATATTTTCCACTGCATTGGTATTTCTTTCTAACAACCATTCAAAAAGCCCTGGGCGGCTGAAATAATTATCTATTATATGGTCCTTTATCAAGATATGGCGCTAACAAAGTTGTTACATCCGCTGATTTTCCGAAACCGGATGAAGTTAAATAAGTGAAACTTCTTGCGTAAATAATGAAATCTAGATTAAAATCCACCAAAATGACAGCGTTTCGAAGGTTTGAATTGTTTGAATCCTAGTTCTTTGAAGAGAAGTAGGCTTTTATCTATAACAAGATCACGAAAAGGGTAAACCCGTCTTGAATTTCCTGCGCGTTTCGTCAAAAAAAAGTTGTACTTAGGGAAGAAGATCCCGGGATACTGTATCATTATTAGCGAAGTGAAGCATTTTCATTAAACGATAATACTTCTCCCTCGACAATGTTTTTCCCAGAAATGGAAGAGCATCTTTTGACCAAAATTCAGTTGTCATACGCGTGAAAACGTAAACTTTTTCATGGGTAATCGGCATCTTTTAATTTAGTCGGTTTAGACTATACAAAAATATTTGTTTGTCCGCAGATTATACAGACAAACTAGGAAAAAATCATGTATGGAAGTTTGACTACTTACAGCAGCCCCAATTACATAATTATCTGTGAAAAACTCTGATTTTTTTTTTTTTTTTTCTGGCTCTTCAGAGGCATTTGCCTGATTCTTCGTCAAACCGAAAACGAGGTACATTGTCACGCATACCGACCGCACAAAACAAGATTCGAGTAGTCACTGAAAGATATAAACAAGGATAGAGAGACATGTCTGTGTAGGATCCTGCGGGTAGGCAGTGTTGGGCAAACATCATTCAGAATAATGAATAATGAATAATGAATAAATTTGATATTTCATTCTGAATAATGAATAATTTTTCATTCATTATTCAGTGAATCAATGAATAACGTAAATTTTTATTTTTATTCATTACTAGCTGAATACCCGTGCTTCGTCACGGCAGATAAGTAGTTATTTAATTGCGTTAAATAATGATTCATTAAAATTACGTTACTACACAATTCTCTGCAGTTTATTATAGCACGGTTCCCGTCATACTATATTTTATTCAATGGGCGCTAAAATTTAAAAGTTTATGTTTCCAAGGGGCGAGGTTAGCTCAGTGGTAGAGCACTGGACTAATAAGCTAAAGGCCTTAGTTCAAATCCCGAACAAGCACTAAAGATTTTTTCTTCTAGTGTCTTTGTTCATGGGTTGAATTCGGCCTTTCTGACCGTCCCTAGGTCAACCCAGCCTTTAATTAATTTAATAATGGGTACCTTGGTTGGTGCTAATGACTCTAGCAGTCGAAGCAGCCAAGGGGAAAATCAGGCGGCCGGAGCATAGTACTGACCACACTATCTCCCTAGTGTGCCGTATGGTCATGAATCAGATACCTCTATAGTATCTGCCCCTCAGGGCCTGTTACGGGACTGATTTTTGATTATGTTTCCAAGAAGTCATATGGTAACACCCAATATATTTACGAGTATTACCAAGGTTATAGGCGAGAAGGCATTGCAAGGGTTCCGGATATTATTACCTCACCTGAAGGACCTGAGGAAAACCTAAGGATATGCCATACATCACGGTTTGACCGGGACTGTCCCGGTAGTTTGCAACTGTTTCGGTGTCCAGCGCCCGGTTTTATCAATGTCCTGGAAATGGCTGTAAGATGTAAAAAGTAATGAATACATGTTTATAAGAATCTTTTTTAAATCGGATACTTTTCTACAATCAACATTTTTACTACTGCTCACAGTGTCAAAGAAATGAGAAGTAATCTAACTGTAAAACGCTGGAACTACCTGCACAGCGCTGCCAGCTGCCAGACACTACTATTTGGCTGAGAGATTGTTATAAGAAAATCAAGTAACAAAAAAAGTTCCGTTCTTATTTTTAAGGTTTGGGTAGACTAACAGTTTAGGATTCCCCCTTCCCGTTAGTTGCTAGGCTTAAAACTCACCAACCATTTTGCTTATAATTTGTAGTCTTTTTATTCCCCCCCCCCCTCTGGTATGCCCATCCCATATTAATGTGTCTCGGTTTAACTCTCCAAAAATATGGCAAGCCTATCTGACGGGGACAGGCAGAAATGAAACGCAATTAAAACTCTATGAGGGATAGTTAATTTCTAGTAATTCAAGGTCTGCCATCATAGTTGAAATTAACCTCAATTAGAAATAAAACTATGGGATAGATAATGTAAGGTAACAGCTGTTCTTTATCGTCCTAGCAACGCAGGCTGCCTAGGCTTGCCTTCTCTAACCAACTCAAACTTTAAACCCCCCTAAAAATGCTTAAAAATACGAATATCAAAAAATCCTTTCTTAGCGAGCGCCTACGTTATATAGGGAGTGTCCATGCAAAATTTCAAAATTTTCTGTCGAGCGGTTTGGGCTGGGCGTTGATAGATGAGTGAGTGAGTGAGTGAGTGAGTGGTATTTGACAAATATATAGTAGATTGAATGAAATTTTTTATTGATTGAAAATGATTTTATTGAATAAAAATGATTTATTGAATGAAAATTTTTATTGAATAAAAATGATTTATTTGAATGAAAATTTTTATTGAATAAAAATGATTTATTTAAGTGAAATTTTTCGTTAAGTACATCAAAATTTTTCTTTCTTTTAATGAAAACTATATATAAGAGTGATATTGTTTACATATATATATATATATATATATATATATATATATATATATATATATATATATATATATATAAATCACGTGTCTGTCTGTTTGTTCCTTATACAAATCCACACCGTTTGACCGATTTTGACCAAACTTGGAATACTGGTAGGTCTTCATACGGGAAGTCTCGTAGGCTAAATCAAAATCGTCTACCAGCTGTCAGTCTGTATGCTTATTCCTTCTACAAATCCACACCGTTTGACCGATTTTGACCAAACTTGGAACGCAGGTAGGTCTTATCCAGGGAGTGTCGTAGGCTAATCTAAAAACGTCCACCAGGTGTTTATCTGTATGTTTGTTCCGTATACAAATTCACACCGTTTGACCGATTTTGACCAATCTTGGCACACTGGCAGGTCTCGATACGGGGAGTATCATAGGCTAAGTCAAAAAAATCTACCAGCTGTCTGTATGTATGTTTGTTATTTATACAAATCCACATCGTTTGACCGATTTTGATCAAACTTGGAACACAGGTATTTCTTGATAGGGGGATTGTCATAGGATCGGTCAAAAACGTCTACCAGTTGTATGTCTGTATGATTGTTCCTTATACAAATCCTCACCTTTTGACCGATTTTGACCAAACTCGGAACATAGGTAGGTCTTGATAGGGGGATTGGCTTAAGTTAGGTCAAAAACGTCTATCAGCTGTCTGTCTGAATGTTTGCTCGTTATATAAATCCACACCGTTTGACCGATTTTGATCAAACTTGACACACAGGTAGGTTTTGATACGGGGAGTGTCATAGGCTAGGTCAAAAACGTGTACCATCTGTTTGTCTGCCTGGTTGGTCCTTATTCATATCCACACCGTTTGACCGATTTTGACCAAACTTGGCGCACATGTAGGTCGTGATCCGGGGGTGTTACAGGCAACGTAAAAATTGTCTAGGACTCACAGTTCGGAGGTTACAGGTTCACAACTGTAAACCCGACTAGATACAGATTTGTGTTATTAGATTTTAATATTACTTACTTGGTTTGTAACGTTGCTGCCATGAAAATTAAATTTTAATGATAGGCTTATAATAGCCATTATTTAAAAAAAATTATAATGCCTAATTATGTTTTTCTATCACACGAGAACTAATTATTCAAATAAGCTTTCAAGGTCTCTCACTTTTCAAAATGTTCATAACTGAGCTTATGTGCTTGGGGAATATTTGTCTTGCTAGCGAATGAAAACAGTTTTTCAACTGGCGCAGATATTTAAAATTATTTAACATACTCTTCTTCCTGATTTTCAAAAAATTGCAAACTTGGACTTCTGCTTTCGTAAGAGAGTCGTCGCTTGTTACGGTATCGACATTTCCAAAATCAAAAAAATCATTAACTTTAGATAGGCGAGCTGTAGGTGTCACCTCCATTAGTGCATTTACCTCTTCTAGAACGTTTTATTTAAAAAATCCAAAAATTTCGTCGTTTCAATTCCGCATGGATATCACTCAACATAAATGCTATTCTATCAAATGAATGGGAATTTTGAAATGGGCGGCAAGCAAGAGCAGCTGACTGCCTTTAAAAATTGTTGTCCATCCAGCGAGCAGTCACGCCAAAAGAAAAACTTTTGGCTTTGCAGACGAGATGTCTGCAGTAGTACACACATACTTACACTTTCGTTTTACGTACACCATTTTGACGTAGCCTAAGACATTCCCCAGATCAATACCTACCTGTGTCCCAAGTTTAGTCAAAAACGGTCAAACGGTGTGGATTTGTGTAAGGAACAAACATACAGACAGGCAGCTGGTAGACGTTTTTGACTTAGCCTATGACAATTCCCCTATCAAGATCTCCCTGTGTACCGAGTTTGGTCAAAATCGGACGAAGGGTGTGGATTTTTATAAGGAGCAAACATACAGACAGACAGCTGGTAGGCCTTTTTGGAATAGCCCACGACACTTCGTGGATCAAGACCTACCTGTGTGCCGAGTTTGGCCAAAATCGGTCAAACGGTCTGGTTGTGTATAAAGAACAAAGAGACACGTGATTTATATATATATATATATATATATATATATATATATATATATATATATGTGTACATATATATATATATATATATATATATACACACACATAAAAAAAGTTAAAAAAAAAAAAAAAAAATCAGTCAATGAATAACTGAATGAATTCTTATTCAATAAAAATTTATTGAATAATGATCCAAACCTGTTATTCATAGAATAAAAAATTATTCAGTGTATGAATAACGTAATCAATGAATAAATTATTATTCAATAAAAATTTATTTGAATGATCATTGAATAAAAAAATTATTGAATAATGCCCAACTCTGCGGGTAGGCTGCGATAGCTTCAACCTCCAAGAATATCCCACAACAGCGTTGGATTAGCTCGGGCGAAGTTATTCGTAAATAATAATACATATCAACACTAATAGCAATTAAAAAAATTATATGTAATGCCTCCATTACTTTAACTAAGACTTTGCGCAATATTAATAGTACTCGTATTTGAAAGCCTTGGAACGTAGTTTTTTTTCCCCTCCATTGTACGTAAATCTGTTCATATTTCTGCGAACCTTAGTGAAAGATGTGTTTGTTTACGAAAAATAAAAGATATGTTTTGTAGTTAGTGTTTACCCAAAAAACGCTGCTTGGTCAAAAGTAAACATGCAGTGTAATATTTTCACTCGTTCAACGCAACTGTCTGTAGAACTTTTCAACTATAAATTCATTATAAGGACTATTTATCTTAAAAAAATTGTTTCTTGTATTGGTTAGTTAAAGCACATTCCTTTGCGATGCGGTTCACGCGGTGTTTGTGTGCGTTATGGTTTTTATTCCTATCTCTCTCTCCAATAAAAACAGTTAGGATGATTGAAACCTTATCGTTCTGTCTATCCAGTATCAAGGAGAACACCTTGACAGAATCGGAAATCATCATTGGGAGTGTTTCCCCAAATTACACAAAGCAATTATAGAATGAGAGAACTGTGTTGAATAGACCCGCTGCTCCTGGCAGCTCTAAAACTAACTCCCTTACCAATTAGACTGTAACAAGGAGTTGGCCAATGGCCAAGAATCGGGCGCATTATAGCTACATTATCTATTCATATAGATAATAAAATATCTTGACAATTACTGCACTCTCTCGCACATCTCAAGTATGAACGTCCGTCACGCAGGACCTGCATTACTAAACACATTCCTCAGAAATGTAGTAGTGTAAGCTGCCTTCGTCAATAATTTGCTCAAAGTATTCTATATAAATTCAAAACAAACATGAATAGTTTTCGTATTTTATATTTGTAATAAAGAGCTGTCTGGATTACTAATTTTCATTTGATAATTTTGCTGAGTAAACCCCAAGTTTTACCGGACCAAAATTGACTCGGTTCCTCATTGGTGGGCCGCTTGTCTACTGAGTTTTCCTGCGAGGAAGTACTTACAACGGCCGGGTACGTCCAAATTTGTATATTGGTTCTAGAGCACCCCACCCCCAACGCACCAATTTCGTTGCAATGCCTATAACAAAAATTTCGGCCGGTATAGAAAAATGAGTAATTTGGGTCCTGAAACCCCTCCCTCATCGGATGGACCAATTTTGCTGGTTAACGAACTCGTCAAGCTTTTGCTACGGGAAATATATATACTATTTGGAGGTCAGACGTAGACTCTCACTGAGAAACTTTAAAAGAGATTAGATATAACACAGAATCAATTCATGCGAATTGTAAAACAAAGAAGACAAGACCGAGTTAGAATTACTGAAATGCAACAAATTTTAAAACTGAAAACCTCTCCAACACTGCCCTACATCTTCAAATGAAGACAAACGGGACATGTTGCAAAGATGAACTCGCACTGATGGGTGTAATGTACTCTGAGCGGATGTCAAAAAATGAAAAAGGGTACAGTAAAACTCGTCACAATTTAGAGGGATGACGTATGGAGCAGAGTGATATGGTTGGTAGACACCGTCCAATATACTTAAATAATTCTTTATAATTGTGTGAGATTTGTACTTTTTTCCAAATGTATTTAGTTAATTCTTTTTTGTAGGAATTTCTCCTTACTTTTGTAGGGACTCCCATCCTCCGTGAAGAGAGAGTAATATTAAACTGCATTTATATCCTAAAAAATATCAGTAAGCGTATTATTATTTTTAGTTTCGTATCAGTATTCGTATTATGCTCCTCGAGCGCATAGTTTAGTTGTGAATGTCTCACCTACTATCAGGAGGAAAACTCTTGTGCGTCGAAACGAAAGATATCGTAGACTTTAGAATCAGATGTTTGCAAATCAAGCAGAAAAGTAAAATGACAATTACGAAGCAGATGGTCAGGTAATTAATTAACTTCATGTTACCTATAATAAATAAATATATTGTGGGAAAAATACCGTAGAAGAGTTTTCTGGGATATTTTTTGTAAAAATAAATACATAAATTAAAGGCGTGGCCACGGACAGGATAGAAATATAATGGATAATCCTTCATCGATGGGAGGCGTGCTCGCTCGGTTAGAATAATATGGCATGAAGGTTTTTCTTGTCCTATATTAATTGAATATTGAAATTTTCCTACCGTTTGGAGATTTTCAAGTTTTCGAGTCCTAATTTACTATTCCACTGGTATTTCAACAAACCAATACTCTTGTTACCTCTTTGGAGGCATTCAATTCTGAGGTAAATGCAGAATAAAAATGAAAAAATATGTTGTTGAAATGATAATATAATTCATAAAAAACATGCTACTTGCGATACCAATGCTCATGCTAACAGTAATTATAAAAATAAAATTATTTTTCTTCCGTGCATAAACTCTAAAATAAATAATTTGCTTCTTGCACCTTTTGTTGACTAATTGCAATAAAAAAATAAATATAAATTACAAATGGATTCTCTGCATGCGTTTGATAAAATTTATTATTAGAAATATGATCATGTTTCATGCATCCATAATTTGGCTACTCTACTTATGCTTAATATTAAATATGGTCTTAAAATTCGTAGTTAATAATAAATGGACTTTAAAATTTAATATTAAATACACATTATTTAGGCTATTACTTGTGCAAGTAAGTATTATAAATAGTGTGGACTGGTCTCAGTGAATCCCCACTTGTCACACATTATTTCATATGAACACATGTGTACTCCAATCTTCTACCGGCATTACCTCCCAAGCTTCTCTTTACCGGCAATTGTATATCTTCGCGGGTTCCCACTTCAGAAATATACATAGGGGTAAGTAGTACTTAGTAGATCCTTGACGGCGTTGGTGGATCTCACCTCGCCGCTACGCTCTTTTCGTTTGTACATTGAGGATGTCCTGGGCTACATCTTATCTATAGAAAACCATTTATTCGAGGTTCAACTCTTAGACGTATACATAAACTAATTTCCGGGGGGGGGGGGAGCATATGGGACGTATGAAATAATAACAATCGAGAACTTGGAATATTTAGCCAATTATAGCGCTATTTAACCCTCCTAAAAATATTTTTCTGAACTAAGTAATCTTATTAAATTTATTTTAAAGATTTTTATGACACATTTCTACCGATTAAATAAAAATTTGGGGAGAGGGGTGGCTACAGTGCTTTGGACCGCCATCTAGCGCTCCCAATAAAATACGTCACAATAACAGAACGTTTATCAAATCCAATTATCCACAAATAAACGCCTCGTAGCGTCGTCAAAAATCCCACAAGAGATGGGGAAAAATACTAACTCTTAAGTGAATTATGAATGCTAGGAATTATGAGAGTAGAGAGAGAGGGGAATAATTTGTTTCCGTTGTTGGTTGGTTCAAGCAACACCCTACACAGCATTAGTTACTTCCAGACCATGTAACATTTTTTTTCCCCGGCTGAAAAGTAAAATACCTAATGAATTCAGATGTCCACAAGAACCCGTTGGTATTAAGCTACTTAATGCCGTTTGGCGCCTCTCGCCCGTTTACCTCACTCTAGCACGATCAATAATTCTTATTCCTAATTGACAATAACATTTAAAGGATGCTTTAGAAGGAATTCTCTCCGACATGGTAATGAATGTTTATGTTCTGTAATATCTTACTGTAGAATTAGCACGGATGGCTTATTTTGTAAGGATTTTATCAGTTTTGTTTGCATACATAAATTGAATTGTAGGCTGTTGATCATTTAAAACATTTGTTCAAACAGTCTTATTTTATTTTTTGACGTTTTCCGGTAGTGGGGTTGCATAATTCCAGAAGGTGAAACAAAATTCAGTCTTCCCACAAATTTTCTTTATTTTGCACTAGGACTTTCAACACAAATGTGCCATCATCAGGTGCTCAAAAAATGTACTAATTTTTTAATCCAACAATATTAATGCACGTTTCTATTTGTTATTAGCACTTGACGATGGCACATTTGTGTTGGAAGGCCTAGTGCAAAATAAAGAAAATTTGTGGGAAGACTGAATTTTGTTTCACCTTCTGGAGTCTTATTTTAGTTCGCTACCTTTTGATGAGAATTTATCCCTTAATCTTCTTTAATATTATAGGTAAAAATTTGTTTATACGAATAGTCAATGAAAAATTTAAAAGGTAAGGTGTGATTCTTTTATTTTGCTATATATTTTTTTTAATATTTGCTTTAAGGGAGTATTTAATACTACCTGGTAACTTTTTTACCATTTTTTATGGGCTATATAAAAAATAGCCCATAAAAAATGGTGTTTATTTCATCCATGGGTGTTTATGAAAAAACTTTTTTTTAAATGGGCAAAACATACGATTTTCCGAATGGTCAAGAGGTTTGAAAATAATTTTTAAGCGAGCTTCGATTGATGCCTTCTTAATTGTTGTTGTTTTTTTTGTACTCCTTCAATACATTTCAAAGTTAACCCCCACCCCCATTTTTTATCTTTACTACAAGACAGTGTAAACAAAAATTAACTAGAAAAATCATTATTAAATTATAACGTCCATTTATTATTAACTACGAATTTTAGGTTAGGTTATCTATAGGTTACCACCCTTTTCTTAGGGTAGGGCTGACGCCTTTTCTTTTTTCTAAAGAAAGGCCACCACCCCTAGTATGAATCGAACCAACAGGCCCTGTGACGCAACGGATAACTAGGAAAAAATTTAACAGAACATAAAACTTCATGTTCTTCAAATCGGGCGTTACTCTGGCGTCATCAATTTTTGCCCGATAAAATTCAAATTTAAACTGCAGCTTCCTAATGATTTTCGACGGATTTTTTAATAGAAAACGAATAATTGGTCGCCATTTTCGAAAAAAAATATTATTTTTAATTCAAAAAAATTCTACCTACTTTACTAGATTTTCTTTCGAAATAATTTTAGTTTTTTTTTCTAGATTAAAAATTGATTAACGCTCTGGAAAAAAATAGGGTTTCCTTTCGTCAGACAGCGCCGCCATTTTTTTTTTTTTTTTTTTTTTTTAAGAATTGAAAGTTTTTTTTTGTTTTTTTTCGGATACTCTTACATCCCATATTTATTTGTTTTTTATAAATTCAAGATAATCACTTGGATTTTGATCGCATTATTACCCCTTAACGCCGATTTCGATTTATTATCTTTAATTTTCCTTTGTGACTATTAACTTTTTTTTTTACGGCGCTTCGACAAATCTGGGCCATTAGCGCCGACATCCAGGGTTTATTTTTCCGTTGAAAAAGATTGCTTTCATCAAATGAAAAATAAATTTTCTACTATAGTCCGCTCGCCAACAAAAGAACAAGAACAAGCGTGGCCGGAAGGAGCTAGGCCTTCCTCACATGCGCTAAAGGCAGTGCCTGCGCACTAACTTGTTCATTTGTTTGCGAGCAGACTATAGCATATTAGTGCCGACATCCATGGTGCAGCAGGGAATTTTCTCTACGGGCCCTGAAATGAGAAAAATCCTAGCTGCTGCAGGTGGGACTCGAACCCCCATTTCCCGTTGGAGGATCCAACGTGTTAGCCACTAGACCACGGGGACCCAATTATCACTATTATTAATTACTACCTATGCCCGCACCTTCATCCGCGTGGGCGGTAGGTGGATCTACTTTACAGCAATATAATTGACAATGACACATAACTGATGTAAATAAGACCATGCATAAATTATACATACAAAAGTTTTAAACAAATAATTATTTAATATATTGATTGTTTATTCTTTTTGTAAGAACAAATTATGCTTAAATTTGCTCTAACATAGCAAAAATGAATACAATAATAATAAATGAAGAAATTTTTGACCCTTGAGATTGCGAATAATTTTACTGAAGAGGGGCCAGAAATATGTGAAACATAAAGAGCAAGGAATAATGGATATGAATATGAATTAGTTGTATTTTTTTCAATTATTGAATAAACAGCCCCACATTCAGGTGCAACGTTACTTTTTGCTGACTTTTTCTATTACTATAACAGAACTCGCTAACTAAGATTCGAAACTAATGAAGGAAATTTATTATAAAAATAACCACAATAATTTCATTGAAGAGGGGAGGATTTACCTCAAATCCATATATATATATATATATATATATATATATATATATATATATATATATATATATGTATATATAAAATACAAATAACTTCCTATTTGAAGACATCATCTAAAAACTGTTGTTAGTGACGTTTAGAGTGGTGGTGATTGTCGGGTTGGTGAAAGACAGGGACCGCTGAATCAGCACTACGATACCAGGGCACAAGGGTCCAGCTTTACTCTCCTCTCATACAAATAGCAATTGTATACTTCTCCTTTTACTTCCTTATATTTCCTATAGTTACATTTTTTGGTATTTATTTATTTACAAGGTACAAGTCATTGTTAAATAAGTTAGAGGCAACAGAAGGGCATAAAATCTATAGAAGGATTAACGATTTGAAGCTCATTTAATTTCATTTTTTATTATTGGCCTAAGCAGCTAAGGGGAAAATCAGGCGGCCGGAGCATAGTACTGACCACACTATCTTCCTAGTGTGCCGAATGGTCATGAATCAGATACCTCTATAGTATCTGCCCCTCTGGGCCCTCGTGGCCTGTTACGGGACTGATTTTTTTTTTTTTTTTTTTTTTTTTGTTAGCCTTGGGGAGATCTGGGACCCCAGATCAACAATCGAACGACGAGACAACAAAATGCAAATCTTTAGTGCGTGCTCGTGTTTTAAACCTGGGCCCCCGCCCTGTTACATAATGACACAAATAATTTTCCGAACTACTCTTATGATTAGTTTCGAGCGTTGTACAGGCATAATTTTGGATTTAGTTGCAGGAAATTCAAAACTATGGCCTTTAGGTGCACATTAGAAATTTTGGGCCCTGCTGCTTAAGGATAAATTTTGCTGGTTAACGAACTCGTCCTTATATTTACTAACGAATAAACAAACGTTGTGGCCACTATCGTAACTAGTTAGTAGAACAAATTAATATTTGAGCACACTTTTCAAATATTTCTTCATTACTTCATTATTGGTGTTTAAAATCGGTCCACAAAATGACCTAAAGGCAATGTTATTCAGGTAGAGAACTACAGCAGGCCGTGCATGAAGACAATATGAAACCTAGTTCTTGATGAGCCCTATTTATGTTATTAGGCCCATGTTAATATTACTTGCCGGTCTAGGGGGTATCATTTCTCTAAAGCTATAATTTATTTCCTTATAATCTTCAGGAGCAGTCATTGAAGAGTTAAAAATTACATGCTCTCCAGAACATTGTCGTTGCTCGATGTGCTCTCGATTTATGAAACCATTTTCCTAGATGTCCAATTCTTGAAATATTTATTCATATTCCAGTCAACCAATGTAAAATATTTTTTTTTGTAGATTACGTCCAATAATTTTTATAAGAGATTTCTAGTCAAATTATTAAATTAAAACACTTGAATTTTAAAATGTATTAATTTTAGGAAATCAATAAATATAAAACAATTGTGTTGATACGTAAGGAAAAAAAAAAAATAAAAAAATGGACATTTCTTTGAATGTTATCAATAATGATCAAATGAACCCTTTGGAGTTTATGACAATTTCTTCGCGCTCCTGAGAATGAACCTTTACAGTCAAGCAATAGCAAAATATCAGGACCTTGGAAGAGTAAGGGGAATCAGAAAATTCAACTTTTTTTCTTTTTTTATTTCTTTTTCAGATTCAGAAAGATTTAGGTAATATGACGCTTCGCCTTGTTTCTCTGGGTCGCCTTTATTTTTCTCACAGTTTGAAGTTAAAGTGAATAGCAGCGTCATCATGAAAAATTCAATTTCCTATTTCATGAGCGAATACCGGGTCTAAAACGTCCCTCCTAGCATTTTGTTACCAATAAATCACTCGTAAAAATTATAATTAAAACATTGAATTTCAATTGCATACTTTTTCAATCAGATTTATGAATCAGCATTCCGTAGAGTAAACATTATCCCTTGCTACCCTAAATCGCTTCTAGAACTTTGGCTTCGATTTCCCAACATCCGGCGTGATTCGCCCTTCTCCTCCAAGATACTGGTATGAAGTAGATTTTAGTGAATATAGCACAAATTAGGTACGGAGCTTGCAGTCATGAAAGAATCTTCAATGCGTTTCTTCATTTTAGAACGAAGGTATTACGTCTGTCACATATGATATAGACGAAGATATTTGATGAAATTTCTCAGCGAATAGCATAGGCCTAGTGATGCTTTTGGAAAATCCATTTTTTAAATTGGAGTCTTATCACAGGCATGTTAATGATTGCTCCTGCTACAAGGATTGGAGGAACGATCAATGAACTAAGCAGGACATCTCATGAATAGAAAGAATGGAAGATGGGCAAGGAAGTTGATTGAAGCTCAGCCAATGGCAAAAAGAAGTCGACCCTCGGCCAGGGCTCCGATCAAGATGAGGAATACTACATTTAAATTTTGGTTACATTTGAAGTTAAGGAAGTTAATAAATGTTCTACAAAAACATTTCTCAAGTAATTTTCAGTTTGTGAACAAATTTATCTTTAAGCAACGGCCCCTCAGAAATCATTATTGCAGAACTTTAAAAAAATCAGAATAAGATAAATCACCATATTCAAAATTTCAATGCAATAAATTAACTCACAGTTTCGTAACTTGTTTTCCATTTATGTTAATATAAATTTTCAGGCGAAGCAATGCTTCCAGAGAACCGCATAACCGCTATATTAACGAATTCTCTTATTCCACTTTTTGAGTGAAGTATTTTTAGGTGAATTATGTAAAAGTAGATAAGGTGTCGAGGTCAGAGTTTAGCAGCAGCACCTGCTTTCTCCAAGAAAGGCGGGTTCTCCAACCTTATATCGGGTCATAGAATTGTGGTATATTTATTGCATAATTTGTGCTATCGAGATTACCTTCTCATATTGAAAGTTGAATAACATCTAATGTATTACTGGAACATACTCTGCCCGTAAAAAAACTAAATGTGTTCCTTCATTATGTAAAAGGGATAAGGTCCCGATAAACGTTTTCATTCATTGACCTGTAGTAATATAAAACTTCCCCTCCCCCTGACTATAAAAAAAATAAATAAATAATTACAATACAAACATATTGTCGGTATATTTTTCGGTAGGGTTGATGATATGAAGGGGTCGGGGCAAAATAGTGCCGAGCAATATTTTTAACAAAACTTAACTGTAGCTGCTATATGTAGGATATTATATGGGAGTCCCATATCATAGTCTGATAGTCCCATAATGGGACTATCAGTCTATGATGCAAATTCTACTAAGATATTACTACAAGCTCTGTTTGCTACATAATCTTGTTGCCCCAAACCACTATAACTGATTGTCCCACATCATATCCAACATATAGCAGCTACAGTTAAGTTTTATTAAAAATGTTGCTTGGCCCTATTTTGCCCCGACCCCTTCATTATAGAAACCTTAAAAAATTATGTAAGAAGTGGAAACACAATCGCAACAGGGTTCCTTCCGAAAGATGGATATTGGTATTATCATGAATGAGAGAGAGAGTTTATTACTATTCTCAATTTTTAAACCGTTTTTGAAAGAGAGTCTTATCGAGATAACTAAATATAAAATTTAGAATGAAAATAATTAAAACAAATTATATAAATTCTTAGCCACGCTTAGTGTTTTTAACTTTATAAATAAGATATAAATAAAAGTGTTGATGAGAAGACACCAGTATGGTAGTCCTGATTATTACAATGTATTGGTCTCCGAATCGATGACCCGACAATGGCAGCTGTAAAATTGTCCGGCGATTGTCCTAATGGCTTTTCAACATATTGTATCTCTGAGCGCCACGCCGAAGCTGCCCTCTACGCCTACTGTACTCTTTTTCAATTCAAATAAAATCAATACTCTTTTATCTGGATGTAAATGGATTTAGAATTCGTCGTTAGGAATTATTCGCTGTATTTTTTTTTTTTTTTTTTTTTTTTTTTTTTTTTACATGTACTCGTGGGTTAAACGTTAAAAATATTGTAAAAAATCTTTATGAAAATAGGGTAATTCGGGAGTAAAAAGGTTTTATAGCAAAACTAATGGTAGGCTCAACCAAAATACGTTGCAGGACTGCTAGATGCAGACTCCATATATTAAATCTAATACATGAACGTAAACGCTCTCTTCTTTTGGCGTAAAACCACACAGAACCAATCTATTAAGAGAATCGATTAGGTTCCCTAAATGACGCCAGATGTGAATATTATGTCGAACCGCGCAAAAATTCAGTATCTTTGAGACGGACTATTAGTGTTTAAACAACGTCCACGAATTTAAGTAAGAGGTATCATTAATCGGAATAATTAAAGATGTGGGGGTCTCCCGTGGTCTAATGGCTAGCGCCTTGGATTCATAAGCGGGAGATGGTGGGTTCGATTCCCAACCTCTGGCAGGAATTTTATCATCCCACGGCTCGCTGGTAAAATTCCTCGCTGCACCCTGGATGTCGGCGCTAAGGACCTTGATGTAGATGCGCCGTAAAAAAAAAAAAAAAAAAAAAAAAAAAAAAAAAAAAAAAAAAAAAAAAAAAAAAAAAAAAAAAAATTAAAGATGTGTGGATATGATTTATTTAGGACAATGTTGCCAAATTCAAAAAAGACCTTCTTGTAATAAGAGTATTACATTATAATAATTAACTGGGTTACTTGGCGGAAATATTGGAGCTTAATTGTGATTATGAAGAGAACCAATAATAGGCCGGTTCTAAAAGCATTAGCATTGTTCTTCCTGTGCCTGTCTTATGGATAGAAGATTATCTGAGTGGCTATAAACTGGAACCGTGGCAGGAAAAGAATGCCAAAGGACAGAGTATACCGGAAGACGAAGAGGACTAGTTCTTCTATCAGAGTACGGTTGATCCCCGTTTCAGACTTCGATCGCCAAAGGGAAGGTACTACATAAATAAAACTACATAAAAACTATTAAATACTAAACAAGAGCTACAAGAAATTATATCGGTAGATTACCCGAGACGGCACGAAAAGACAAATCCAAGATTTTGTGTTACAAATCTTTACCCTCGAAAATCACGAGGAGTAAAATCTAGACACCCGGATCGAGCCCAGGGAGCAGGAATGGAGTTGGCAAGAAACAAGAACTCCCCAAGATTTTGGGCAAACAAAAGGAGAAAAACAACTCAAAGCAGGGAGTATTTAATCTTGCAAGGCAACAGGTATCTCTTTAATTTAATTATTTTAGTAGCTCGCAACTATGGTGAATCAACTGCTTGAACAGAAGAAATATAATAGAATTTAATTGCATTGAGCTTCACAAAACCTATCTATTCATCAAAAACATCTCATCTCCACCAACATCAGCTGCTCGCCATTTCTCAAATTTTATCAATTTAAAAATTCACTAACCCATTAGCTGACATGTTCCGGGGCACTTATCCCCATGAATGTTAAATGCATTCTGAATTCATGTTTACCAGCTACAAATTTGTACAGCCCTTAAACCATCACAGGTCGAAACTACACCGTAGAAAAAACGGTAGTTAGATCACAAACATGTGTTACAAATGTTTATATATGATGACTATTACTACTATGGGGGGCGGTCTCCTCAGTTAAATTCTTTGGGGTTTTATTGCCAACTGAAAGAATTTTTGTGTTGTTTCATTCTTTGTTTATTTATGTTTTATTACGGGCGTTCATTCAAGAATTGCCTACCTACTCTCGAAGTACTGCTTTTTATATAATTATTATTGTTATTAATGTTACATTGTCGACATATTAGTACGATTGGTTTTGTTAATAAGTCGCCGTAATGTAAAATATAAAAAGCCATGTTTGACTGCTCATGTAAATAACAAAGTAGAAATTCATGAGATACTAATTCTTCTACCGTTTTACATGAAATATTTCCCGTATAAAAAACTCTTATTTTATAGGCCAATATACCTTTCGGACAATAAATCGAAAGATTTAGGAGGTGAGTCATGAATACCAATGTTTATATTTGGAACGCAAATTAAAAAAATAAAAAGATCAAGATACGATGTCAGTTCTGACATGCAGAACAATAGTTCATTTCGTTAGATCGTGTTGCGTGGGATGTTAGGAATGAGGGAAGCTTGAACACGAGGAATGCAATGCAACACAAAGCTTTTTTCTCTGCCAGAATCACAAAAAATAATACCACGACCTGGTGTAGAATATTATTTAAATTTATATGTGTAATTTATTATAAAATTTATTATTACTTTTCTTTCGCGATTTATTTTGAGAGTCCCAGAGCCAGCTTGCTCTTTTAAGCAAACATATAAAGCAGAACACCGTAATAAAATGAATTTAAATTTCGCCAAATAAGGTTGCCGGGTTTTATTTTTCATGTAAGCCTGAAAATCTATTAGGAAAGTCGCCAAAATAAAAAATGAATGAATTATTGATTTGTATTATTTGTTGGGGGCGAGGTTAGCTCAGTGGTAGAGCTCTCGACTAATTAACTGAAAGACCCGAGATAAAGATCTTCTAATGTCGTTCAAGGGTAGATTTGGGGTCCCAGATGGGTCCCTAGGGTCACCCTAATTGATTAATTAAAGAGTACCTGCAAAGGAATAAAACAGGCGGCTGGAGCATACTGCTGACCACGCTATCTCCCTAATGAGTCGCACGGTCAAGAATCAGATGCCTCTGCAGTATATGCTCCTCTGAGCCCTTGTGGCCTGTTTCGGGACTGATTTTATTTTGTTTATTGTTCTTGTTAATTATACTTAGTACTTTTGTCTAAAGAGTTAATTATTTTAGAATTTGTTAAGCCTAATATTGTCAGGTGCTCATGAATAGAATGTATTTATATATTGCTACAGTCAACAAGAACACTCAGGAAAATTTGCCACTTCTTGTCTAAATAAGGGGAAAAATTCATTTGAGGCGGGTGTTTGTTTAATACTAGGTAGAAGTGTTAAATTTTCCCATTTGAACCCAAGCTAAATCACAAACCACTTCCTCCGGTTGTATTACTCTCCACAACTAACCTGAAATCGTATTTAAATATGAACAGTCAACCGCTGAAGACTTCGCTCCCCTGATCAACAAGCAATCAAAACGCTTCTTTAATGTATATGGACGTATGGAGACAATAAACACCAACCCTTTCCGGTCGCTACTTTGTTTTGGGGGAAATTAATGTACCGACAGCAGAAGAATCAAAATCGTAGCAATTAGGAATTTGCATGAATTATCTTCTAGATACAGTTTTATGGATGTATAGACTAGGAGAATCCAATGCGATATATTTAATATTTTTTTCTTCATAAAATTGGAATTTTGGCCTTGAATAATTCAAAACGACGCACAGTGTAAGGCTTATGGACAAAAATCATTAACCACTAGTTATTTTCAAATAAGCATTTTTATTAACTGAAATCAACTCAAAACAATGTAACAATAGTATAATAATGCATACTATACGGCTATAATAATATTAATTTTAATATATAGAAATAATATAGCAGGTAATAATATTATTAATAACAATATTATTAAACATGTTATAACTGTAACATATAATGTAGTAATAGTATAGTAGTAAATTATACTTATAGTAATATTGCCATAGAATAATAATATTTTGCCATTTTTTTCCATATTGTTTCAACCAGTATTTATATAAGGGTTTTTTTCTCTGCGGTGAAGACGTTCCCAAATTTTTTACATATAATAAAGGACTAAACTGGCAGTTTTTTTTAGTAGTGCTCAATATTTCTTTAGGAGCATCATGTAGATTAAATCGAATCATTTGCCCAAGGATTAATACAGTTTTCTTGGATTTATCCATATTTTTTCAAATTTGGAAGAAAAAATGATGATGGATCTAAAGATAAAAATCTTTGAAATCGGCAAATTTCGGCAAACTAAATTGCCCTCAGTACATTATACTTGAGGTAAACTTTAAAAAACTTGGGATGTGTTCAGATGAAGTTTTTTTGCTATGGTCTATCAAACATTTGTACTTAAAAACAATTTCAAAAATCAATGAAGAATAATTCAGGATAAATAATACGGGAGTAATTACCCATAACCAATTATATCAGATAAAAAAGGAATATTTTTGACGTAATTTCCTTCCGATGACTTAATAAAAACACTGTCCTATCTTCAACGAGAGAGGTTCAAACTAATTGTTGCTATAAAGCAGGTTTTAAAGATTTTGCCTTGTTTATAATACTGCTAATGTGTTTGTTGATCAAAATAAAACTAATATTTATTAGTTTTATACGATTTTAGTTCCTTGAATAGTTTCTAAACTTAGCTAGAGGATTAAAAATTAAATATAAGAGAACAAAAATTTATGTTTTTGTCCATTGGACGTTACACTGTGCGACGGCGGAAGATATAATAGATTTCGTAAGGGAAAAGTATAAACAAAATATATATTTTTACAGACAAGAGCATTTTTGAAAATTTCGCATTTTTCATGGTCACTTGAAAGACTATAAATAACTACCCTATGAAACATTTTGAAAGTTAAGAAAATATTTTTATAATTTAATAGAACATGATAGGGCATTCTATCGATCAATTTGGGAACCTCTTATCATTTTGAATAATTAATTGACAGAGTCTAGTCTGACTGCCAAGGGAAGCGAAATTTGATATCTGAAACTTTTTCGTTGTAGCGGCTTTCTAAAGAAATAAATAAAACTTTGAGTGTTCCCGCGAACTGAATGAGCACCGTCCTTGTGATGAAACCAAACCGGTGTCGAATGGAAATGATGACAAGTAAAACATATTAGCTTAGAAGGGCCGAAGCGTTCTACCTTAAGTAGATCTCAGTTCTCCCTCCAAAATAGGGACCAGTTCTTTTAATCTTATCGCGGGGAGGTAACCAGATCCATTATTTCCACGTGGAGGACCATTTTGATAGAATGACGGATGACATTCCTATTTTATGTTACAACTAAGATCGCCCTTAAAGTGTCTTGCAAGTCATCACTTTTAGGAGCAATTTGGAATTTTGATTGGTGACCGATTAAATTTATAAAAGCTTAAAAACTCCGTCTTGCAGGTTCTGCGTAATTTTCGTGTGTTTGGATATAATGTGCATATTTTGTGGGTTTTTTAAAACTTAACAAAATATTTGTGTACCAAATTTTATCAAAATAGGACTATTTTTCCAGGAGCAACAGCGCAAAAAACAAATATATATATTCTATTCCACGTATTTTTGAACATTAATAACGTATATTTATTTTATTTTTTTTATATATATGGCGCAGGAAAAAAAAAAATTGTACTCCTTTTCCTTATGTACTACTTTATTATTGCCGTGTACTACGTTTCGTGGCCTTCATGCTACCTCCTCAGGGGCCATAAAATCCCCATGTGTGGTCAGCTCGCCACCATCCGCCAACCAGTCTTAATGTGGGTGGCCGTCCAGTCTTAATTTGCGCTATATATATCCGAAAATATAATTATATATATATATATATATATATATATATATATATATATGTATGTATGTATATATATATATATATGTATTTACAATTAGATTCCATAATAATGGTGAAAGGCTAGACCCCTGAGGCGTTCCTAGTGTTTGAAATTTGTGAAATTTCATATTTGGTGTTATAATAAAGGATTGTCTGCCTTGTAAGTAATTTTTCACAGATCTATATATATTGTTAGGGCAATTTGAATTTGCTAAAGAATTTAAAATTGATGGCCACCAATGAAATTACAACGAGTACAAAGATTGATGGCCATTAAAATGATAAAGGGTTTTAAAACAGTGTCGTATGAAGCAGCCTGCGTCCTAGCAAAAATAGTTCCCATCGAATTAATTGCAAAACAATATACAGCACAATTTAATCTTCTCAAAACCTCAGAAAACATAAACAATTTTAGAAATACTCAAATTGAAAAAGAATTGCAATGTACAATGTGGCCTCACCCATCCGATTTTCCAATTTTTAAAAATCCCTGCAAAAATAACGTCCTAGAATTAACAATTTACACTGATGGAAGTAAGGAAGGCAAAAACGTAGGCTGTGCATCAGTGGTATTTATTAACGACGAACCCACGGACGTACATAAATACAGACTGGGACAAAACTGTACAAACATACAAGCAGAACAATACGCCATACTTGAAAGTTTGCGACTACTAAAGACCAAATACAGACAATATAATAATGCAATTTTATACACAGACAGCAAGACGACCTTACAAAAACTGACTAATCGTTCGGTACATGACTCACTAACAGAAGAAATAAGGAAACATGTGACAGAAATACAAAACATTAACATAATCATATATTTTAAGTGGATAAGAGGACATTCTGGAAATATGGGGAACGAATTAGCTGATAAAGCGGCTAAAGCTGCCGCGAAAAGTCCCCAGTTACCAGTTTGTTATGATAAGATATCGAAAAATCACTTAAAATATATGTTACAAACTAAGACTATACAAACTTGGGAAAACCGCTGGACAAATACTAACAAAGGGACACACTTAAAACTATTCATACCACAAATTCAAACATATTTAACAAAAAAACAAACTATGACAGATTTTTACACAACACAACTTGTCACAGGACATGGCTCAATAAACTCGTACTTATACCGTTTCAAAATCACTAACAGAAACACTTGTCCATGCGACTTTCTTACGGAACAAACTTACCAACACTTAATATACGACTGCCGACTACTAATACAGGAACGGACAAAATTACAAACGACAATTATGAAACAAAACGGAGTCTGGCCATCACCAGAACAAACTCTGTTTATGTGCCATAATAAGGCATTAAGAGAATTTGCTGAGCAGCTTTACATGGCAATGGGAAGATTGAATACCTATTACAAATAAAATGATATTAAACATTTTTTGTGGTTGTACTAAAATTTATTTTTTTTCTAATTTTATATCTTCTATATTATTCATGTTTTTGTTTTACTTCATTTTTATATTCTGTTCTTTTGTTAATTTTCTCCATT
This sequence comes from Gonocerus acuteangulatus, assembly GCA_946811695.1. Lineage (NCBI taxonomy): Eukaryota > Metazoa > Arthropoda > Insecta > Hemiptera > Coreidae > Gonocerus > Gonocerus acuteangulatus. The sequence continues at coordinate 51,867,291 of OX328129.1, forward strand.
TGTAGTATTTTGTATAGTTATAATTTGTAAACTTTTAAATTTTAACTAAAACTAATAATATGTTTTTAAAAAAACAAAATATGTTAACATACAAATGCAAGTGATATGCTGATTGTTGCATGAGACTTGCAGAGAAAAATAAACTCCCTTCTTGCAGGGTTACTGTAAGGAGGAAACAAATAAAAAAAAAAAATATATATATATATGTATATATATATATATATATATATATATATATATATATAAAAAATTATTTTCGTTCTCTAGGGGTTCTGAAATGTAAAATTTTCTATTAGGCATTTCCGGATCACGTCATGAGGTCAACCTTATAAGCGAGGTTCCTCCCTATGGAGGGATGGAGGAACCGCGCATCAAACAGGACATTCAGGGTCTATTTTCCAGCCTGGGAAGTTATATTTCTGAAAAATAAATGTTTGGAAAAAAGAGAAGTCCAATGTGAGTGAAGTTGTTCTCTGGAGGCCTTGGAAATGTGATGAGAACCTTCTGTTCCTCGATGTTATCGCGTGTCTTGTTTCCAAATCAAGGTCAGGTCCATGTCGTGCAAGCCTTTCCTGATAATTCTCCAAGGAAATTATTTGTTTTATACTTATTATCTGAATTGAAGCAATTGGCTGACCCATTCCTGATTAGATAGTTTGACGTTTGTTCATCACAACAAGCCTCATACTCTCATACGCTCATACGTTTTACCAAATAAGTCACCGCCCCTTAGTAAGAAATTATAGTCCGTCGGCCCGTGCACATTTTATGCAACGATTTTTAAGATTCTTCATTTTTTCACTATTGATTGTACAAGTCTTAACTAGAACAGTGCCGCTTGTCAGCTGGCTAGGTAGCGGTGGGTTTGGCTGCGGGGGCGTTGCAAACATAGGAAAAATATGGAAATGTGAAACGATTTTAAGATTCATGAAATTTCTTGGAGAGACACCTTATATTATACAATAATCATTGGCACTTGTCAGCTGGCCGGCCAGCGGTGGACTGCTTGTCAGCTGGGGGTCTAAACTTGGCAAAAACACGAAATTCTGAAACGATTTTAAGATTGCTGAAATTTTGGTGGTTACTAGTATTTGTAGTGAGATTAACGAAAGACATTGTCAGCTGCTCATATCTTGGTGAAAAACTTGTCAGCTGGGGGGGTATAAGCACTGAGCACATGGCGCGCGCTCCGCTTTATACCGCCAGCTGACAACTTTTCCACCCACATATAAGCAGCTGACAATTTGTTTCGTCAATCTTATTACGAATACTACCTACTAACAAAATTTCAGGAATCTTAATATAGTTTTTGACTATTTATTAGCGAAAACATGCTTATATTGATTACAACTTCTGTATATATTGATTGTAAATGAATATTTTTATTATCAACGTTAAAATATATTATGTATTTGCATTAAGGTAAGATGAAAAAATATGTCAATTATTTGTATAAAATACTGTATTGGTAATAAAAAAGTATTATACAATTAATCATAATAATAATAATAGTATACTAAAGACACTTAATAATATAATAATAAAAAGAAAGTCAATCGTTTTCTGATTCTGACTCTGCACCTTCAGAATCATCAACCCCCCCCCCCGCAGTAATTGTGCGGTCATCCTCTTCTTGGTGTCTTTGAGCTGAAAATACTAATTATTGTTATTGATAAAATGATTAAACGTTAATAAAGCATAGAAAATAAATAGTTTTAATATCTTCAGTGAATTGCTGATCTCGAATAATCATATCAACTACTCGACGGAATTGTTCGCCGTCAAACCATTTACAGGTTTATATATTATCTTCAATATCCCATCCGTAATCCAGAGGAGTTAAACTTGAAGGTTCTTGTTTGTTTATTTTAGATTTTAAACATCGTCGTATAGGTATTTTTTTTTCAATCTACTTTTCAGTAGATTTATACCTACTCGATATTAGAGGTATAGCCATCGGGGATCAAGCATACAGGCTGCTAGGATTGCTAAAAGAAGCTCTACACCTCTTAAGGATTGGTTAACTGTAGTGTGTATAGAGTGTCTGACACAGCAAACATACAAACAGACAACAATTCTATAAATCATTGTTTTGGGTACAATTGCATTGATAAAGGCCCCCAATAGTATTTTTACTCATATATCTTGCATGTACAAACAGCGATCCGTTAGAATTTTATTATATGTGAAGATAGATTACGGCTAGTAGTGCTAAGTTGGTAAATCGGGTCCAGAATAAACCCCCCTCCTAATAAACCGATTTACTTTATTTTTACAACATATTTTTCTATTAATATTTCCACAAACGAATATAGAGTTTCGTCCGAGCGACTTTGGGTCCGGAGTAAACCCCTCCTCCAGATGAACCAATTTTTCTGGTTAAGGAACTCGTTAAATCATTTGCTAAGAGAATACTATATACAAAGTTTCGTTAAAAAAAAATCCTCTGGTGTGTATCGAATTAACGATAGTTCATGAAATGTTGGACGTGATTCTTTACATTGGCATAACTTTTTTATTTATGTACCGATTCGCATGAAACAAACACTAAATATTAAGTGAAACGTACCACAATATATTAGTGAATACTGCAACTAAATCGGATAAGCCGTTTCTGAGATTAGCGCGCACAGATAAACAGACAAGCAGGCAAAAATTTTAAAAATCATTGTTTTGGGTACTATTGCATTGATAAAGGTCCCCAATAGTATTTTTCACCATCTTCCAGAAACAGACAGCGATCCGTTAGAATTGTATTATTTGTATAGATTTGTATTAAGGTATGATGAAAAAATATATTATTTATTTGTATAAAATACTGTAAAAATTATTATATAATTTATTTATAATAATAATAGTTACCTAATAAAACTTTTAAATAAAAAGAAAGTCTGACTCTTCTCCTTCAGAATCATTACTTTCGATATTTGTAGTGTTTGTGAGGTCATCCTGCTGTCTCTCATGTGAAAATACTAATTATTGGTATTGAAAAAATGATGAAACATTAATAAAGCAAAGAAAATGAATAATTTTAATATCTTGAGTGAATTACTGATCTCGAACAATCATTTCAACTACTGGAGGTAATTGTTTGCCATTAGATGTTAAAATTTGGATGAATATGGGAACGTGAAAAAACCAAACTATTTAGATAATAATAACTTATTTTTAACACAAGGCGAAACACTGTGCCAAGCGTTGCCTGATTTTCACGCATTCACAGGCAAACATTTTTTATGTGCTGTGTATTTTATACAAATAAATGATACATTTTTTCATCTTACCTTAATGCAAATACATAATATATTTTAACGTTGACAATAAAAATATTCATTTACAATCAATATATTCAGAAGTTGTAATCAATATAAGCATGCTTTCGCTATTAAATAGTCAAAAACTGTATTAAGATTCCTGAAATTTTGTTAGTAGGTAGTATTCGTAATAAGATTGACAAAACAAATTGTCAGCTGCTTATATGTGGGTGGAAATGTTGTCAGCTGGCGGTATAAAGCGGAGCGCGCGCCATACGCTCAGCGCTTATACCCCCCCAGCTGACAAGTTTTCCACCAAGATATGAGCAGCTGACAATGTCTTTCGTTAATCTCACTACAAATACTAGTAACCACCAAAATTTCAGCAATCTTAAAATCGTTTCAGAATTTCGTATTTTTGCCAAGTTTAGACCCCCAGCTGACAAGTAGTCCACCGCTGGCCGGCCAGCTGACAAGTGCCAATGATTATTGTATAATATTAGGTGTCTCTCCAAGAAATTTCATGAATCTTAAAATCGTTTCACATTTTCATATTTTTCCTATGTTTGCAACGCCCCCGCAGCCAAACCCACCGCTACCTAGCCAGCTGACAAGTGGCACTGTTCTAGTTAAGACTTGTACAATCAATAGTGAAAAAATGAAGAATCTTAAAAATCGTTGCATAAAATGTCACGTGCCGACGGACTATTAGTACATCATTGAATCTACATCAGTCAATCATTTTATTTCTCATTACCGAACTCAACTAATTTGGTCAACTTCGCCTATTTCCACAAATGAATACTCCCATTAAATAAAATAATCTGGTGTCATCTGAACATTGTTGAGAAGAAATTCCTAGTATTTCGCCGAACAGTTTCGAAACCCCAAACACTATTTCCGCTGAACAATGTGGTCCTATCGAACGTTATATTGAAACTGAAATTGTAATAATTACTACCCACTTAACACGATTTCACTAACGTTCTCTTGATATTTAAGAAAATATTCGAAACTTCAATGACAGTTCATTTAGGTCAATGTATATATTTTTTAATACATTTTCTACTTGAACTTCACCAAATTTTATAAATCTTAGTTTCAATGAATGACGAACGTATGAAATACACTTTTCTAAAATTTGTACATATATAATATATAATATATATATATATATATATATATATATATATATATATATGTATATATAAATGTATATTATATAATATATATATATATAAATGTATATTATATATTATATATATATATAAATATATATATATATATATATATATATATATATATATATATATATATATATACGTATACGGATTTCGCTAAAATTCTTACTATGAAATGTCGACATTATATAAACATCGAAAACAATAGGGGGGAGGCGTGGTCTAGTGGCTAACGCCTTAGATGTGTATGCGGGAGATGGTGAGTTCGATTCCCACCCGCAGCAGGAATTTTCTCATCTCACGGCTCGTTAAGAAAACTCCTCGCTGCACCCTGAATGTCGGCGCTAATGGCCTAGAAAAAATATGGGCTCAAATTGTATGTTTGTGTATATATATATATGATCAGTATACTAATCAAATAATCGCCCCCATTGTTTTTTAGTTTATATAATGTCGACATTTCTTAGTACGAATATTAGCGAAATCCGTAGAAATGGCAACAAAAACTTACCCCGTCCGAGACTGGCCCGGCGCACAGTGGTTCCAAACGCCTAACTTTTGGGTAAAAAACCTGTAGAGCGTTGAATATTTCTGATTTCGGATGCTTATGAAATATTTGTTTGCGCTGAGTCGAATGAAAGCACTACCAATTCGATTGCGTAATTATTTTGATAGTTCAATGCGATTGAACAGCTTCGGTTCAGGGTTTTTTTTCTCTCCAGACACCACGATTCGGTCCTGTGGACTAATAAGCAAATTTTGTACCCAGGACATTTCTTCGCATCAGGATTAAAACCTACCCCAGCTGTATGCGATATCTAGCGGCAGGTTTCGTAAGCTATAGTCATTCTAGTATCTTGAAGAATTCAGATCACAGTTTGAGCCTATGGAATAAGGGTTTCCCTCTCCTGCAAGGTCCGTTTGGATATAGGCCAAGATGAGAAAATGGAAACGAAAACCTAAGTAAAGGAAGAAATATTGATAGCCAATAAGGAGAAATGAGAAGAGATGGACAGAGGCACTGCTATTTAATCGCGTTCCTCGGTACAGGTAGGGCTGTACGCGGCACTCCACAAGCCTCTATGCTCATACTGCTCGCCGTCAAGTAAGCTTTTAGTACTATACAATGGTAGAATGCAAAACCCACGCTCCCAAATAGGGTATAAATCCTATATTCTTGCGAAGAATAGTGTTTGCCTCTATTAGCGTTGCTTCTCCCTACCCATAGGGAGTAAAACCCACTTAACCTTTTCGGAAGCAGAGGGGATTATTTTGGCTGGACACATGGACTGGCTATTCCTGGTGTGAAGTATTATCAAAGGATTATATTTTCTAGGTCTGCTCGAGTAAATAAGCTTTCCTTCCATATTCTAGTACTAGCAACAAAGAGGAGTAAGGGTTCGCCTAATTAATCATAATTCTTTTGTGTTCCACAAATTTATAACGCCCATTTCTAAATAACCATATTCTTTACATATATATATATATATATATATATATATATATATATATATATATATATATGTATGTATATATTCTAGCTATTACCTGGCGTGACATGCTACACCTACTTTCTGTATCTAGAAAATCCAAAATAAATTAGAAACCAAAGCCTATGACCCTCCCCGTATCAACGTCTGCCTGTGTGTCAACCTATGTGTTTTTGACCTAGTCTATGACACTTCCCGTCCCTAGACCTACCTGTGTGCCAAGTTTTTTTCAAAATAGGTCGAGCGGTGTGGACTTTTATAAGGAACAAACATACAGACAGACAGGTAGTAGACATTTTTGACCTAGGATACGAGACTTCCCGAACCAAGACCAACCTGTATGGCAAGTTTGGTCATAATCAGTCAGACGGTGTGGATTTGTATAATTAACAATCAGATAAACAGGCATACACGTGATTTATATATATATATATATATATATATATATATATATATATATATATATATATATATATATATATATCGGGTGCTTCAAAAAAATGTATACACAATTTGAACTTCCATAGAAAATTTATTTACCGTTCTACAAAGTTAAATTTCAGGAAATTAGAAAGCTGAAAGTCCAATGTAAATGAAACATAAATAACAAATGTTAATACTGTTCAAATTGGTGACCTGCAGCATCAATACAATTCTGAGTACGAGTCACCACTGATTCTGTACATCGTATCAAAACGTCCAATGAGATTTCTTGTTGAAAATAAAACATATCATTACCGTATAATGCACGAATGGCAGGAAATATGGAATCAGCAAGCATTGTTAGGTAATTAATACCAGTTACAGTGCCTTCAAATCGAAAAGGTCCAATGAGTCCCCTTAAAGACAAACTGCACCACACATTTACACCAGGCAAATTTACAGCTTTTTCAATTGTAATGTGAGGATTTTCTTCACCCCAGTAAACACAATTGTTCCTATTGACAGTTCCATTAAGTTTGAATTAATAACCTGCTTACGTTCTTCAAAACTCAAACGTACGTCCGCCATGTTGATATAACAACTTCCAACTGACAATATAACATTGAGGGACGATTATGCTGCCACCTGGCGAAGAAATATAACAGCCTTGTAGAGTGGGAAAACTACGATAGTTTTAAGTGTGTATACATTTTTTCGAAGCACCCTGTATATATATATATACATACACACATACTAGCTGTTACCCAGTGTGCCATGCTACACCTACTTTCTGCGTATGACTCTCCCCGTATGAAGATCTACAGTTAACCCAGTTACGTCAAAATCTGTCAAACGGTGTGAATTTGTTTATATCTGTCTAGTAATTCGTGAAACAGCCAACAAGTGTCAGTGACTGTTGATATAAAATTTAAATAAACTGCATTACATGATTATATAATGATGTAAAGTCATCAATGAGTTCGAGTTACTCTAATTATCAGGAACAACAACAAATAAAGAGACATTATTCAAAATGGATGTCGATTCTAAACGGCTGTTAGAATCTGAATGGTTCAGTGTAGCCAATTTTTGTTGAACAAAACTTTTGACCAAATTTTACTAATTTGACCTAGCCTAGGAGCTATCCCGTATCAAGACCTACATGTGTGCCAAGTTTGGTTAAAATCGGTCAAACGGTGTAGAATTGTATAAAGAACAAACAAACAGACACGTGATTTATTTATTTATATATATATATATATATATATATATATATATATATATATATATATATATATATATATAAATTAATAAATAAAAACATTGGGATATTTTTAAAATATAGAAGCAATAAAATGAAATGAGTGAGGGGAGAGGGATCATATTTGTTACCTAATAGGTAGGATAGATGAAGATATGAAACCAATTTTCGAGAATTCCTTGGAAATTTGCTAAAATATAAAATCACAATTTAAAACACCCAATAGATGCGATAAATGGAGCAAACATGACGCAGACGCGAAACCAAAATGGTAAGCAGGGAAAGTTGTGTGCTTGTTAAGCTGTCTTCATTTATCTTGTCAACTTAATGTTTACATGTTGATGATATTAAAGTGACCAAAGCGACCTAAGGTTAGTGAACCTTCTAGGCTATTTGTAATAGATGATTCTGTTTATAATGGGTTATAAGCTTAAACAGTTTTTCAGGAGAGTGTTTCTCCCTCGTGTTGGATGTTGTTCTTATGTGTATCTTCTCTTTTTAGACAGATTCACTGATGAGAGTTTGTTTGTAAACGTCTGCTGTATTAAACAATGTTAGAACTGAACTGCTTGTCTGTCCCATATTATTTGAGCGAATAAAATAGATTCTTGACGCTGAGAAAGCATTTATAACATGTACGTAGTAAATTTACCTTCTGAAAGTCGCCTTTAGGCCTGAGCATCGAGCATTAAATTATTTTATAACTTCTAATAGAAATAACTAGGTACAACATCATCAGGGACAGCAATCAACATTATTTGCCCAAGTAATTACTGAATTAATATATTGAAGACATTACAGTGATTTCTGAAATATACTTATACGTATGATGTGTTATCTCATCTTAGCTATAGAATCTCTTATAAGAGTAGTTCCTAGAAATCAACGAATTGAGCGTAGAAATCATACGGTAAAACTGAAGTTTAGCGTCCTCACAAACGATTTCTTTAACATTTTTCACTACAACGTATTTTCATGCACTAAACACGAATAGGTACTTTAAAAAAAAATCGCTTTCAACTAGGAAAGAAGTTATTATGCACTAAAGTTCACTGTTAGGAAGGTTATAAAAGTTGGCGTAAAAACCGTATTTGTAAACTTGCGCATGTGCAGACATGTAACGTTGGTAAACAGAGAACTCTCATTTGAAATGTTCATAAATCATTTATTCAAAAATAATTGTCAATTTTAAGGGCATCCTCACCCGTCGTAACCTGTTGCTTATGGGCAGACGTGCTAAGCGTTTCCGCTCGCTATGCTCGCTCAAGAAGATATCATAACCCTAGTCAATCCAAGTCGGTAAAATTAATAGAATTCTATTAATTTTAGTGAGTTGGATTGACTAGAGTTTTGATATCTTTTTGAGCGAGCGTAGCGAGCTGAAACGCATAGCATGTATGCCAAAAAGTCGCCCTAGACATTCTTCTTATCCTCCTAGACATTCTTCTAGGAGGATAAGAAGAATGTCGTACCGAAAAATGCCTTTAATGTAATTCCTAAAAAATGCATTTGAGTAATTCTTCTCTATTGTGGACGAGAATTATAAATTCGTGCAACTTCATTGTTAGTTTTGTATAAAATGAAAGTATGTTGACAATCAAACTTCAGCAGGCGCGAATTAGAACGAACTAATAATTATAAAGGCATTAGCTAATTATTAAGAGATTTCTGTTATGTAATACTTTTCATGAACAGAACAAGAAATGTGAAGAATGTTTCATTATTTAAAAAAATGGTTTCGAATAAATAAGTGCTGTTGAATTTAAATAATTGATGGTAAATTTCAATTAGACTTCTTTATTACGGACTTTTCCATGCGCATGTTGACTAATATAGTTGTTTACATTAGCTCTCATAACCCGCTTATCAGTGAACTTTAGTGGTTAATAACTTCTTTCCTAGTTGAAAGCGAGTTTCTTTTTCTTTTTTTTTAACGGATTCGTGTTTAGTGCATCAAAATACGTTATTGTACAAAATGTTAAAGAAATCGGTTGTGAGGACGCGAAACTTCAGTTTTACTAATCATACCCACTCGTGGAGGAACTTCAAGACTGTCCCGCATAAGAATCCGAGGCGTTAACCCTGCCAACGGAACACCCGTCTCCCAGGCGGGTATAGTTTAAAGAAAGAACCATATGTATCGTTGTATGGTGTTAATGTGGACGTGGCTTGAAGTTTGCTTAGTTTACACCTTTCCCTCCACGGACAGCGCTGTACTTTAGCCGACATCCGTCTCTCGAGTCGGTAAGAGTGCTTTTTCTCAATGACAGTCCGTCTCTAAGGCGGTTGTTCCTACTAGCGTACGTTCCGAGTAGCCGTCTGCTAGACGGGTGTTCCGACTAACGCATGGGAGATTCGTGTATCCCTTTGCAAGGCTGGTGTTCCTCAACTAACTTTTCAGTATATTAGATTCGTTTTTGTTCAATGAAAATAAATTTTACACTTTTTCATTAATGTGATTTATGTGTGTGTATATATATATATATATATATATATATATATATATCAAAATGTACCAAGTCCTATCCATCAAACATTTCACATCGTACAAAAAGGCTTGTTTAGCTTGGTCTTGCTGAAGACGAATCTGACACAGAAATAGATTCTCATGATTCATTTATTCCCGAAAACGTCGACCACGAGCCGTGAAACTGGAAAAGTCTAATCAACACTCGATACCGTTTCGGGCTCGCGAATCTAAGACCAGGAAAGAAAAGAATAAGGTTGACAAAGCTGCAGCGATATCCGAATTCCTTGGAATTTTCATTAACAATTGTCAAACTTTTTACTCATTGCTTCAATTTTCTTTTTATTATGGGGTGTGTTCTTCTCAGTTTCCTGGAGTAAATTCTTTCGGGAGCTATTGCCAACCGAAAGAATTGTTGCTTTTATTATTATTATAATTTTTTTTTTAATATGTATCTTATCACGGGAGTTCGTTTACGAATTTTCTAACTATTCTCGCAGTATCGAGACAAAACCGCTGTGGTCTTTGGGATGAGTCCATTAGCCGATATAATAATAGCTGTTATCCTTGCGGAATCTAACTTATACAGATCTTTTAATTCTATGGCCAAGTCCTGGTATTTTCGAAGCTTCTCAGCATAAGATTTCCGAATATTCTCATCATTCGGGACAGCGATATCAATAACTTTGTCAATGATAAGAATATCCGGTTTATTGTGATGGACAGTTCGGTCCGTCAACATCGCTTCTTCCCAATACAGTTTTATTGTGCCTTTCTCTAGAAGTCTTTGAGGAACGTAGCGATAATAGGGGGCCTTCTTATCCTATAACCCGAATTTTTCTGCGAGAGCTTGGTGGTATATCTTGGCCACGTTGTTATGACGTTGAAGATAATCAGATCCCGCAAGGATCTCACAGCCCGCCGTAATATGCTGGATCGACTCATACGTTTTGGTGGACAATCTACATTTATCAGAGATGCTCGTTTCTTTTAAAACATGTCGTCGGTAGGATTTGTTTGCTATAACTTGATCTTGGATGGCTATTATGAAACCTTCTGTTTCAGAGAATAGCCTTCCCGATGTCAACCAAGCCACCGACAATGTTGATTGCACATCCGGGTCCAACAAACGACTATAATATCGCCCGGGTAATTCCTTACTTTGCCACGACGTTAGGCGATCCGATTCCATCGTAATTTCATCCCAGTTGTTGATCTTCAATTTCAAAGTTATTTATTTATCATTAACTTTTTATTTGGATACATCTTGGTAACTTTTTATTAGTCTACACTTTTGTAACTTTTTATTAATCTACATTTTTGAAACTTTTTACAAATCTATTATTTTCGTACTCCTTTTGCTAGTATACTTATTCGTTTTGTAACTTTTTTCTTTTTTCTCCTCATTGAAATGATTTACTAGTCAAACAATGACTGAAATTAATGTAATAAAAGTAAAGAAAAAACAAAAAGAAAAATATCGTATTGGCAGAAATAATTTGAGTTTCTTATACATACAATCTTATAATTTTAACAAAGTTGTAGCATTTATTTTTACTTTAACAAACAAAACTACGTAACAATTATTAGTTAATGATAAGTGACTTAAAAATAATTAATATGCTGTTGATAATGTAGAAGCCAAGATACCCGTCTCAGAGACTGATGTTTCTCCTAATAGAAAAGAAAAAGATGTTCAGCTGCAAGGGTTAACCGACTAGTCCACGGAGAGACCCGCCTACTCGTCGTACTTCATGAAAAAAACAGACATACTGTGTACACAATGCTACATGACTTTTTTTCTGTAAAACACTTATTAACGGACCATAGAAAACGAAGAAAATTAAATATACCACCATATATGTATGTATGAACTGAATGACCCTATACAAACGAATGAGTATAAAGCTAATTTTTTAAAAGCTTTTATGTACTAAGAGATGTGAGATTATCCATGTTTTATGACATTTATTAAGCTTAAATTTGACGTTCTTTACTTTTAATGGACTTTCATAATCGTCCTCGCAACCTTCGGGTGTAATAGAGCAAATCATCTATGTAGCAGGCCCTAAAAAGTTGTATAAGATAAAAATAAATTTATGTATAATCTTTTCCAGTTAAAGATCTGAGGAGCGCTTATGAACATTTCCCCAAGCGATATTCCGTTCGAATGTGTGTTATAAACTCGTTTTAATAAAAAAATCATGAAATTTAGGATATTCAGTATTTCATCAAACAGTCGAATAGGAGGTTAGAAGCCGGGAAATTGGACGAAGCCTATGACCAAAAGGTCATTGAGAAAAAGTCCGACTCGCAGGAACTGCAGCATCTTAGCGCGGTTCCGTTCATTACCCTAGTGCCATTTGATAAGCTTAGAAAATAAATAAACTTTTTTTTTTTATATATCTCGTGAAAATTGTCAAAATCCTCTCGAACATCTCGAATAAAAGTGATATTAAGGCGTCAGGGACACCGACAGTTGCTACTTTTACACAGAAGCGGAAATTACAGAATCTGGCTCTCATTCTAAAGCAAAGCTCTATAAATCAATACAAAATATGCCTAATAAAGCCTTTCTAGAGGATACAGAAGCATGGGCGTATATGAGGGGGGGGGCTGAGGGGGCTGCAGCCCCTCCCGAAATTTTGAATTGATGATAAAAACTTCTCGTAAAACCCTTAAAAATAAATTAAATAAGATCACTTAGTTCATAAAGCATATTTTATTTTACGTGTAATAGCGTTTTAGTTGCCTAAAACTATTCCAAGCTCTAAATATTTAGTATTCCATACCCTGGAAATGGTCTCAGCCCCCCCCCGAAATTGTTTTTATATACGCCCATGTACAGAAGGATCAAGAAGAAGTACACAAGATTGAGTAGAATACCCTGCCTAATATAGCCTATGTAGAATAATATGCCGAATAAAACCTATCTAGTAAATACACAAGGACAAATAAAAGTCTTGGCGAATAACAAGTCAAGAAAAAAAACTTTATTTAACAAAATAAAACAAAGTTTAGTTGCCCAACTACAATAGAATAATATACCTAATTAGGTCTATGGAGTAGACACAAATGGACCAAAAACAAGTCTTGTGGAATATTGTTTTTTTTTCTAATTAAATACTTTTTATCAATATTTAGTATATAAACCTTTGTTGAAAACTATTGATTGCTAATTGATGAATCGGTTTACAACTAAGTAGTCTTTATGAATATTTAGTATATAACCTATGTTTGGATCTGTATTTTTGGGGTGCTCTCCGCCTAGGCTTTGTATTTGTGTCGGCAGATACCTGGGGTATATTTACAGCTCTTGAGGATTAACTCTTAGCAGGTAAATTTCCTGCGGCCCCCTTGTTTCTACAGGCATTGAACCGCCATATTCGCTCATAGTATTTAACCGTTGTGAAGTTTATTTTTTGGATTTAGGACTTAATATACATATGTAGACTAAATCATAGCAAGAAGTAATCCTCTGTCGTCGGTTCTTAACTATGTAGACTCGCTAATGTTATCCAATCTTAGATACATCGTATTTAAAATCCACAGCAAAAACACGACATTTCATCAGAATCCCCTGCTGAATAAAACTTATATAGAATAATATGCAAAATAAAGCCTATCTAGTGGATAAAAATATAGAAAAAAAGCCGTTCGTGGTGGTTGAAAATCTCAAAAGTATTTCGCTCAGAAATCTCCGAAATATTGTCACTAATTTTACGTATCCTGTTTTATAGCCAAATAGATTTATATTCTATAATCAATAAGAAAAACCTACTAACAATAAAAACAGTCCGACTCGCAGGAACTGCAGCATCTTAGCGCGGTTCCGTTCATGTCCCTAGTGCCATTTGATAAGCTTAGAAAATAAATAAACTTTTTTTTTTTATATATCTCGTGAAAATTGTCAAAATCCTCTCGAACATCTCGAATAAAAGTGATATTAAGCCGTCAGGGACACCGACAGTAGCTAACTTATACACAGAAGCGGAAATTACAGAATCTGGCTCTCATTCTAAAGCAAAGCTCTATAAATCAATACAAAATATGCCTAATAAAGCCTTTCTAGAGGATACAGAAGCATGGGCGTATATGAGGGGGGGGGGGGCTGAGGGGGCTGCAGCCCCTCGCGAAATTTTGAATTGATGATAAAAACTTCTCGTAAAACCCTTAAAAATAAATTAAATATGATCATTTAGTTCATAAAACACATTTTATTTTACGTGTAATAGCGTTTTAGTTGCCTAAAACTATTCCAAGCTCTAAATATTTAGTATTCCATACCCTGGAAATGGTCTCAGCCCCCCCCCCCCCGAAATTGTTTTTATATACGCCCATGTACAGAAGGATCAAGAAGAAGTACACAAGATTGAGTAGAATACCCTGCCTAATATAGCCTATATAGAATAATACGCCGAATAAAACCTATCTAGTAAATACACAAGGATAAATAAAAGTCTTGACGAATAACAAGTCAAGAAAAAAAAACTTTATTTAACAAAATAAAACAAAGTTTAGTTGCCCAACTACAATAGAATAATATACCTAATTAAGTCTATGGAGTAGACACAAATGGACCAAAAACAAGTCTTGTGGAATATTGTTTTTTTTTTTCTAATTAAATACTTTTTATCAATATTTAGTATATAACCTTTGTTGAAAACTATTGATTGCTAATTGATGAATCGGTTTACAACTAAGTAGTCTTTATGAATATTTAGTATATAACCTTATGTTTGGATCTGAGTTTTTGGGGTGCTCTCCGCCTAGGCTTTGTATTTGTCTCGGCAGATACCTGGGGTATATTTACAGCTCTTGAGGATTAACTCTTAGCAGGTAAATTTCCTGCGGCCCCCTTGTACGGGCATTGAACTGCCATATTCGCTCATAGTATCTGACCGTTGTGAAGTTTATTTTTTGGATTTAGGACTTAATATACATATGTAGACTAAATCATAGCAAGAAGTAATCCTCCGTCGTCGGTTCTTAACTATGTAGACTCGCTAATGTTATCCAATCTTAGATGCATCGTATTTAAAATCCACAGCAAAAACACAACATTTCATCAGAATCCCCTGCTGAATAAAACTTATATAGAATAATATGCAAAATAAAGCCTATCTAGTGGATAAAAATAGAGGAAAAAAGCCGTTCGTGGTGGTAGAAAATCTTAAAAGTATTTCGCTCAGAAATCTCCGAAATATGGTCACTAATTTTACATATCCTGTTTTATAGCCAAATAGATTAATATTCTATAATCAATAAGAAAAACCTACTAACAATAAAAAACTATGGGTAACAGATGAAAATAGGGAATACCAAGAATAATTCTAAAGAATGAAATCAACACCAGTACTGTAATCTAGATATTCATACGGCATCTTCGAATTCTAACAAACAAAATATTGATTCTAATTATACGTATCCTGTTTTATTGACAAATACATTAGACTACTATAAGCAATTAAAAACACTAGGGAATATGCCAAAGAACTCGGAGTAGGAGCCTCGACAGTTTCAAGACATTTGAAGGAAATCGACAAATCCAAAACTGACATTTCATACGGTACTGCCTGATATATTTTTAACAATGAATTGTTTTTCTTATTTTAATTAATCTGTTTTATTGTCAAATACATTATCCACCTTTAAGCAATTAAAAAGTAACAAGGAATAAAAACAAACAAAAAGAACCGTTCGAATTAACGAAATCAATTACTTCAAAGTTTAAGCACTTATTTCTCCGATTGACATAGCCTAATTAAAAATTGTTTTAGAATCTTTTTTTGTAGAACATTTAGTAAGCTTTCGCATGGTAACCCTCCGTTTACCAATATTCCTAACCGTCTTCGAGATATTTGGGAATGTATACGAAGTTCCCAAAACATTTCATGTCTGTTAATAAAATATTTTATTCTAATCCTTCCTTAGCTCCAAACGCAACCAAAATTTTAACATATTAGTGTTGATGAAATTCAAACATGCAGAAAATGTTTCAACTGAATCCCATAATTTTAAGTATCAAAATCAAAGACAAAAAGAACAGTTCGAATAAGCGAAATCAATTACTTTAAAGTTTTAAGCACTTATTTCTCCGATTGACATCGCCTAATCAAAACTTTCATTAGAACCTTTTTTGTAGAGCATTTAGTAAGCTTTCTAATGGTATTCTTCCGTTTCCCAAATTCTCAACCTTTTTCGAGATATTAAGGAAAGTATACAAAGTTACCAAAACTTTTCATTATTTCTGACAACAGAAAATTGGTCTCATTTTACCTATCCTGTTTTACACACACATACATTTTCCTTACAAATACAACATCAGAAATTAAAAAAATAAAAAGCAATAAAAAACCAAGGGAAAGAGACAAAAATTACAAAAAGAACGACGAAAACCCGTTCATAAGAACAAAACAGACGTATTTGAAGTTTTAAGCATTTATTTCTCCGATTGACATAACCTAATCAAAATAGTTTTAGAATCATTTTTGTAGAGAATTTAGTAAGCTTTCAAATAGTTTCAATCCACTTACCACGATTTCCCAACCGTGTTCGAGATATTAATGAAAGTATACGAAGTTTCCAAAACTTTTCATATCTGTTCATAAAATATTTTATTCTAACCCTTCCTTAACTCCAAACGTAACATAACTTTCAACATATTAGTTTTAATGAAAGTAGAACATGCAGATAATGTTTCAACTGAATCCCGTTATTCTAAGTACCCAAACCAAAAACGGTATTCAAAAACTATTTTTCCAATTTTCTCGACAACGGTTAAAGCTATCGCCTTGAAAATGGTTTCATTCGTTTTTCTAGCCCAAGAATCATATAAAACGAGTACTTAGAAGCTTATGAACTCAAAAATGTAAGCGTTACGATTTTTTCTGCGCGAATTTTGCCCCAAACGCCATCTTCCAGTAGGCGGATTTTGCTGGTTAACGAACTTGACCTTTCAAATTGGACGACAGATTTTTGTACCAAATTTCATCAAAATCGGACCATTCGTCTTCTATTTAGAGAGCGAACAGACAAATATATATATATATATATATATATATATATATATATATATATATAAATAAATAAATATATACATATATATATATATATATATATATATATATATATATATATATATATATATATATATATACAAATTTGAACCACCGTTATTTTCGGTTTCTAGGGGTTCTGAAACGCAAAATTTTCTAGTCGGCACTTCCGGATTGTTTCATTGTATCAACGTTATAAGCGGGGTTCCTCCCTATGGGGGAGGGAGGAACCGCGCTAAAACTATGGGTAACAGATGAAAATAGGGAATACCAAGAATAATTCTAAAGAACGAAATCAACACCTGTACTGTAATCTAGATATTCATACGGCATCTTCGAATTCTAACAAACAAAATATTGATTCTAATTATACGTATCCTGTTTTATTGACAAATACATTTGACTACTATAAGCAATTAAAAACACTAGGGAATATGCCAAAGAACTCGGAGTAGGAGCCTCGACAGTTTCAAGACATTTGAAAGAAATCGACAAATCCAAAACTGACATTTCATACGGTACAGCCTGATATATTTTTAACAATGAATTGTTTTTCTTATTTTAAATTATCTGTTTTATTGTCAAATACATTATCCAACTTTAAGCAATTAAAAAATAACAAGGAATAAAAACAAACAAAAAGAACCGTTCGAATAAACGAAATCAATTACTTCAAAGTTTAAGCACTTATTTCTCCGATTGACATAGCCTAATCAAAAATTGTTTCAGAATCTTTTTTGTAGACCATTTAGTAAGCTTTCGCATGGTAACCCTCCGTTTACCAATATTCCTAACCGTCTTCGAGATATTAGGGAATGTATACGAAGTTCCCAAAACATTTCATGTCTGTTAATAAAATATTTTATTCTAATCCTTCTTTAGCTCCAAACGTAACCAAAATTTTAACATATTAGTGTTGATGAAATTCAAACATGCAGAAAATGTTTCAACTGAATCCCATAATTTTAAGTATCAAAATCAAAGACAAAAAAAGTCCGATTCGCAGGAACTGCGTCATCTTAGCGCGGTTCTGTTCTTATCTCTAGTGTTTATGAAGGCATAGAATAGAAACAGTTATTACTTTGTTTAGATCAATAGCGAAACACCTAACCAAATGAAATCTCAAACAAACCAGTCTTGAAAGGTCTTGATTTACAATCTTACCTGTATGGGTCAGCTATCCCATAAGTCGGGCAGAAAGGCCTCCGCTCAGAGGCATTTGGAAAGCCTTGGGATCTCTCTCTTTGAACGCTACATTTTTAACAATAAATTGATTTTCTTATTTTACTTAATCTGTTTTATTGTCAAATACATTATACGACTATAAGCAATTTAAAAATAACAAGGAACAGTCAAAAAGAACCGCTCGAATAAACGAAATCAATTACTTTAAAGTTTTAAACTCTTATTTCTCCGATTGACATCGCCTAATCAAAACTTTCATTAGAACCTTTTTTGTAGAGCATTTAGTAAGCTTTCTAATGGTATTCTTCCGTTTCCCAAATTCTCAACCTTTTTCGAGATATTAAGGAAAGTATACAAAGTTACCAAAACTTTTTTATGTCTGTTAATAAAATATTTTATTCTAACCCTTCCTTAACTCCAAACGCAACCAAAATTTCAATATATTAGTTTTAATGAAAGTAGAACATGCAGTAAATGTTTCAACTGAATCCCATGATTCTAAGTACCCAAACCAAAAACGGCATTCAACAATTATTTTTTCAGTTTTCTCGAAAACGGTTAAAGCTATCGCCTTGAAAATGGTTCCATTCGTTTTCCTAGCCCAAGAAGCCTATAAAAAGAGTACTTACAAGCTTATGAACTCAAAAACGTAAGCGTTACGATTTTTTTGCGCGAATTTCGCCCCAAACGCCATCTTCCAGTGGGCGGATTTTGCTGGTTTACGAACTTGACCTTTCAAATTGGACGACAGATTTTTGTACCAAATTTCATCAAAATCGGACCATCAGGGAAGCCAGAAATTAGCGAACAAACAAATATATATACAAATTTGAACCACCGTTATTTTCGGTCTCTAAGGGTTCTGAAACGCGAAATTTTCTTGTCGGCACTTCCGGATTGTTTCATTGTATCAACCTTATAAGCGGGGTTCCTCCCTATGGGGGAGGGAGGAACCGCGCTAAAAGGTCAAAGGGGTTTTTTATGTTTATTGAGGCCATTTGTAAATCCTTATTAATATTTTCCGTTCTTATTTTTCTTTTGCAGCGGGGTTCTCTTTTTCGTAAAAGAGGAGAGCATCGAAGAATAAAAATTTCAAAGGAATATAAAGATAGATTTTACGTTTTCTTTTCAAGGTTAAGTTTACATTCAAAAGATGGCAAGTTTTAGCATCAAAGGAAGAAGAATGTATTCATCCGTAATGTATTCATTAAATGCTTGATTTCTGAAAACCTTTCCGGACTTTCTGTAGTTTGAGTTGTCTTCTATAATTCCAAAACACACTTCAGTAATCAGTTATAAATTCTTTTTTTCCCCTTTCCTCAAGTCCACCTGGAGGAAGCATGGCTTGGTCAATTTTTAAAATTAAGAAGTGTCTACTAATCCAATGTGAAATATTTGTGTGTCATAATTTATGATGCCCACGGTGTCTCGATTGCTTTCCATTAAAGGTGGATTCACAATGTACGTACGGTAGCACGTCCAGTTAGGTTCTTACCTTTGTTAGAAAAGTTTCTTTTGTTACTGCGGATTATTTTAAGTGAATTTTTATTTAGTTGTGAATATTGAAGATAAAAAACTCATCAAACATGAAGACCTGTATAATATGGCTGATAATAAATTCAATGAAAATTTACACAAAGATGGCATCACGTTGGAAAGGATTTGATCACAACAGGTATGTGATATAATTTATTATTAACTCATTAATTAGAAAGCATTTACAAAAAATGTATTAATGTTGCAAGGGTAATATTCCATTAGCAGAACTAAAAAAGGTTTTGTAATTGTGACGCACAGTAAAAGCAGCTCCTTGTACATTATTATACTAGAGTATTAATTTCGACTCCTCTCACAATCTCAATACCATCGACTTTTGACAGACTCCAGGGTAACTCTTTCCGATTCTACAACAATCATATCCTAAAGACTCAACGCCATCACCACGTTCTGTAGCTTCTACCCAGAGTTATTATATGAGAATTTCAAACCTCAAGTCTAAATAAGATATATCGTCGTTACAAATGCAAAGTATCGAATGTGAAAATCACCACTTTTCAGAGTGGAAAAGCGTTTATTCATAACTTTTTTTTGGACAGTCAAATATTCGGCAGATTTGACCTTTTGATAGTGGAATACTTTCCCTTTCATAGAGTGAACTAAGATTCAAGAGTTTGCCGTATATACGTCCAGCAGAAATTGGCAAAGATTGAAAATGAAACATGCATTTTTTCACATTCGATACTTTGCATTTGTATCGACGATCTGTACATATATTCTGTAAATTGTATCTTGTATCTTTTTTTATGTCTAAAATTATATTTGTACATTACAAATAAAAATAAAAATGGAAATGTTAATGTTTTATTTAAAATAATCCTTCCCTTAGGCAACCATTAACTTTTCTTCAGGACTAATTGCTTTTCGAAAGGTTGTGTATTGCTTTTTAATTCCCGCTTCAATTTTTGATAAAAGTATAAAATACTCTTCCTGAGACATTCTGAAATATCTGTAAAATGAAATTTCATCATCCTTCAGCTCTTTGAATATTGTCCTACCAACTTTCTTTTTGATATTTTCTTCACCCACGGCCTCCTATTTGCATTAGAGGTTTCCTCTTCTTCATGTAAACTTAAAGCAATTATTGCTAAATTTGTATTATTTAATTTAGACGTTGTCAACCCGCATAGACAACAGAGAGATGTTTTCTCGGCGTTGATGGACGGTGGCCTGTCGGTGGAGATCCGTTTGATATGAATTGGCTTCCATTTTGCCGGTGAATCCACCTTAAAGGTGGATTAGTAGGATTAATCTTGCTGTACAATCAGGCATCTTAAAAACTCCATCAATATCTTTACAGTGGCTTCATTTCTAGTCCATTGTTCCCTTGACTATTCCTTGGTGGTCTTTAATCTGTTTTCGAACCATCTGGGAAGATAATGGCATGTTCTGCATATTTTTGATTTTTTTTCTAAGAAAGCAGCTTTGTATAGAACGTCTCTGTATGTTTTTTTTTTTTTTTTTTTTTTTTTTTTTTTTTTTTTTTTTTTTTTTAATAAAAATCCACACCGTTTGACAGATTTTTACCAAACTTGGCATACATGTATGTCTTGATACGGGGAGTGTTATAGGTTAGGTCAAAGTCTTCTTGGACTCACAGTTTGGAGGTCACGGGTTCGAAACAGTTACAGATTCGTGTTATTAGATTATAATAATACTTATTTGGTACTTATTTAGGCTTTTCTATATGCAGAAAGTAGGTGTAGCATGGCACGCCGGGTAACAGCTAGTAAATAAATAAATGGATAAAAACTGCATGAAGGGGAACACTATTGTTATATTAGACGATTAAGCCCGGTTATTTTGAAAAACTCGAGTATTTTGTCAAACGATGCTTGATTGTTACCAAGACCCTCTGCTGCTTTTCTTGATATTCCAAGTCGCCGAAAAAGTTTAGTGTACTTTCGACAATCCTGAATGATATGTTGAATGGTGAGAGGTTTCCGACAGGTAAGGCATTGGCGTGGAGTCTTCTTGGACATGAGATAGGAATGTCTGAGGCGTGTGTGTCCACGTCGGAGTCTCGCTGACGTTCTCATCTCGGCTGGATCTAGAGGATGTCTCCCAAGGCTGGCAGTCACCTTTCACCAAACAAAGCTTATTAAGGCTTGCTGCTTCATCCCATATTTCTTCCCAACGTTGTTTGATAGAGTGCAGTAGCGGTGAGGCAAGCTCACTTGCCGTTAGAGAAGAGGTTGTTATAGCCGGCAGATCATGAGGGGAGGACGCTGCTCTGTTTGCCATCTCATTACCCTTAAGTCCTCTATGTCCTGGAGTCCGGACAAGGTGGTGCACTCTCTTCCCTAATTCGTGAAGCACGGTCGCGTACTGGAACAGATTTATAATTCCCGGGATATCGCTGCACATGTTATGGATGCTAAGCAGTGCAGTTTTGGAGTCAGTACATATCTCTATGTTGATCTCGGGTACTGTCATTGCGTGATACAGTGCTGCTAACAGGGCAAACAGCTCCGCAGAATAAATATTACTAGCGGAGTGTACCTTTAATTGATATGCTGTTTGCAGATCTATAAAGGCACATGCACACGACACTCCAGTGTGAGACCCATCGGTGTCGATGACTCTTCTGTCGTCAAAGGTGTCCAGCAGCTTATGGAGTCGACAACTAAACTCTATCCCACTGGAGTCGTATTTCCGTGGAGCTAAGAAGTGACAGAAGGGTTTTATATATTGCTAAGAAGTCATGTACGCGTCCTGCTGAAGAAAGGTGAGTTTGAAAAGTTCACTTACCAGATACTTTATACGAAAAGGCTGAGGCAAAGAGGTAGAAGAGTGAGCTTCACAACAAGCTCGAATATTTTGGGCGCATGGATGATCAAGCGCGGCGTATATGTTTGATATGTATTAGGCGGCAAGATAATGCCTTCTGAATATGAGGGGAGGAATTCCAGCTTCTGCACGTCACGAGAGAAGAGGCGTGCTTCGGCAAGCCCCACTTATGCTCCGAATCTCGAAGAAGTGTATTGCGTATATAAGTTCGAGCACAGGTTGTTTGGTTGAGCCGTAATATATTCTGTTGCAGCAATTAATTTATAAGCGCAATTAGAAAATTGTATATCTATTGGTATTTCCGAAAAGGTAAACATACCAGACCAATCAGGAAACCCGAGTCTTTCGGCGAGTTCCGTCCATTGTAAGCATTCCATGTCTACAAACAATTGCATCCCTGTCGTTAAATTTACAGATATATTATCATTGTTGCATCGTCTGCATTTTGTGTTTCCCGTGTCAAGTTTTTCTTGCAGGGCTTGTTCCAAACCACGCATACCATGTTTATACAAAGGTTTGGTATTAATTTCTATACTCGTGGCGTTTTCTTTATTTATCCAATTACACGTTGAACATTGTTGCAATATCTATGCATTTTGCATTAAGAGTTTAATTAGCTGACTTATGTTACATGCGCATTCTATTGTGTTATTGCTTATTTGCTGAATAATGTTGCTTAGAATCAACGGCTTCTCTTTGTAAACCTTTTGTAATGTACCAAGTGTAGATACCATTTGAATAAATTTTGATATGTTGTTAGTTTGAGTATTAATATAATCATAATAGGATGTCCAATCACGATAACCTACTAATAATGATTGTATTATGGCATCAAACGCACAGGTATTTTTTATCATTATATATCGCCCTTTAATATTTTGAGGACGTAAATTATTGCCGTTTTCTAATATTGGAATTTTTGATGTTACACGAGGCTTTTTATGGATACTTTCCACATCAGGGCATACTCTCAAATACTTGCCACGCTTATTAAATTTTATATTTTTAGGTTCTTTCCATGTTTCAGTTACATTTAAAATATTTGATTGAGGTAAGTATTTTTCTTGTTCTTCGTATGCATTTTCCGTGATGAATTTTGCAACAATATTTGAGAATTATTATAGTCATTTTTTAACAGATATTTGCCGTGATCTTTTAACCAACAGGTATATTCATTGGGATTTGTGGCTCTCAAAGTTGTAGCTGAATTTCATAATGGAATTATGGTATCAGCATTTGAAATTTTCATCGTACTGGCAAGAGATCTTATATGTGATATTAAAAACTTGTCCACACGAATATTTTTGTCGCCCTTACAAGTCAAATTCTTAAGATCATTAAAATACTCCTCGCTTCTAGCCGAGGACTCTATATTCTTTATTTTATTTGGTGCCATTATAGCTGTCCATAAAGAAAACTCTTTGCAAATCCGAAGTAAGCTGAAACCAAAATTTTGACAATAATAAGGATTTGGTCTATCTCCGGAATTGATTTGCTTAGTAATTGTTTTTTCAATATTGTTCAGAAAAATATTTATGCATTTAGCAGGCTTGGAGTTAGGAGCTTCTTCCCAACACTAAGCCTGATAATCGTTTCCCTGATCAACTTTAGAAAATTCAAAATTATGAGTTTTAATTAGATTTATTAATCGTTGTTAGGCATTAAAACAGGCAAGCACATTAGGGACGAATCCCGTCGGCAGATTTTGTATATCTTGAAAAATGGCGGACTTCGTTTTTTCGCGTACGTCAAAAGTTTAAAAAAATTGTACTCGCGTACTTTTCGAGGTACAAACTAAATGAAAAACTGTACAAACGATTCTCTATCGAATCCCTTTGGCCGTTTTTTGATATCTCCAAAAATAACGAAATTCGTGTTATCGCGTGAGTCAAAAGTTCAAATAATTTGTACTCGGGTACCCTTTAAGGTACAAACGAAATGAAAAACGGTAAAAACGATTCTCTATCGAATCCCTTTGGCCGTTTTTCGATATCTCCAAAAATAACGGAATTAGTGTTTTCCCGTAAGTCAAAAGTTTAAATAATTCGTACTCGCGTACCTTTTGAGGTACAAACGAAATGAAAAGTGGTACAAACAGGTAAAACGATTCTCTATCGAATCCCGTTGGCCGTTTTTTGATATCTCCGAAAATAACGGAATACGTGTTTTCGCGTGTCAAAAGTTTAAATAATTCGTACTCGCGTACCCTTTGAGGTACAAACTAAATGAAAAGCGTTACAAACAGGTACAAACGAAGCTCTATCGAGTGGCGCAAAGAAAATTTAAATATTTCAATGTCAGACGTTGACCATTTTTTTTAAGTGGTTATAATTTTTTATTGGTCAAGGTACAAACAAAAGCATATGTGGTACAAACAGGTACGAACGAAGTACAAACCGTACATAAGTTTGATTTTTTGATTACCTAATGTTCGGCACCAAATTCACACCGGTGCCAGAGTTTCTGCTATCACGGAGCCGTCAGCAGTATGGTTTCCTTCTATACTCACAGGACAATCGGTGGTACGTCTGCATTGCCTAGAAGGCTTCGGATTTTCCGCCAGACTTCACTTGAAGTTTTCCAATAGAGCACCTTAGCCTTTCGACTTACTCGTCTTGATACTGGTCTTACTCTCTTAAAGGCAATGAAAAGCGAAGTTGTCATGCTCTTTCTGAATTTACGATATGCCCTTCTGCGGTCCCGTATGGCTTTCGTGCATGCTTCATTGAACCAAGATAGAGATTATTTCCGTGAGTTATTTTTCCGTTGTGGTATTGTGTTCCTGGCTGCATATTGAATAACTTTTGTTAGCGTGTTGCAATTGATGTAATCATCTTCCAGGTGCCAGCTGGTGCAGATAACAAGGTTCTTATGCTTCACCCAATTTGCCTTGTGTAGTAACCATGCTGCTTGCCATTCTGTCGCGGACACGCATGTGTCTTCAACAGTGATAATAATGGGGAAATGATCAATACTGTATAAGTCGCTAAGAGTGTACCAACTGAGTGTAATGGCACGAGAGTAAGAACATGCTGAGACATCAATGGATTAGGTACTGCCGAAGGAAGAGCTTAAATATTTTGATTGACGGGCGTTGAGAATGTGTAACTCTTGAGTCCTGAAAGAGTGCCGAAATCTGATGAGAATCATTCCTTGGAGTGCCCCATGCTGTGGAGTGAGCATTCAGATCTCCCAAGATGACTCTGGGTTCCCATATGTGATTTTATGTATAGATCTATCATTTGTCTTTTATTTGTTAACTTTTTTTCTGTTTATTAATTCTGTATTTTCCTTTCTTTTGTCTTTTAGCAAACCAAAGAGTAGCCGAAACGTCCTCAATACAGATTTAAAAAAAAAAAAAAAATCGTATTGATGTTTTTCTTAGCAAATCCCAAGAATTCCTAGATTGCTTCGTTTCAATTATTTGAAATAATTTATTTGAATTACAGCAAAATAAATGTATTATTCTATTTCAAAATACTTGATGCAAAATAACGTTGCTAAGTTAGTAATAAATTGTATGAAGCATATTCATATATTTAAGAAGTTTTATTTTCATAAACTTTATTTTCTTGTTATTCTCGAAAATCATTGCTGATGAACACAATAACAGTACTGATTATTAACATAATGATGAATTTAAATAATATGACTGTGTGTCCGACATAATTCATATCGACTTTCTTGTAAGGACGCTAATTCCATTTTTCCATCACATTCCATCTCCTGTTGTGGAAAATGTAAACGTTATTCTTTATTCGGATGAAACTTATTAAACAGATCGCAAGTTGCGACTCAATAGACTACATATGCTTCTAGAGAGAAATTAAAAGAAAGATGAATCCATGGCAACCTCTGCAGCACTTGCGAAGGAAAAAGAAAAACGCAGGGAATTAAACTTCGATTTTTTTTCGGCGTACCAACAATTGGATTATTAACGCCGGGCTATCTACAGATTGTCGCCCTTTTATAATGCTAACATCACGTTGACGGTCACTCATTCAGGTACTGACCAAGCCCGACGTTGCTTATCTTTGGAGACAGAAACCGTTGCATTCAACGAGGCTATGGCCGTTGACTGTCACGTAGTGATATTATGTTGGCTAACTTAGAATTGACCAAGAATTGAAAATGAAAAATATGAAATTGATTCTTAGTGTTTAGCTGACTATTGGTTTTTAGATAAATCATGAAAGAATTGCAGAAGTATTACAGGAATAGCAAGGCAGTTTTCATACATGAAGTATAAAATATTATAGTAAGACAATCACCGGATTATCTTGTCATGTATAGTATTGGACGCTCCAAACAGCACAAGTCTCTGATGAAATTCATATAATATTTTAACCTAATAATTATGAATTTAAGCAACAAATAAGTTAAGAGCTTTAATTCATCCTAAGATGGAGAACGACTTAAACCGTCACCATTCTACTAGGCAACTTCAAGTCCATAATCCACAAGAGTAAATGAGTTATGAAAAACTATATTGGTATAAATTTGTGCAAAATGCTTTGTCCGATTGAAATAGTTCATTAAAGAGGGCTTATAATAATGCAACGTCCGTGACCCTTCGAATAGGCGGAGAGAAGTTGGAATAAAAAAAGTTCCTTGTTCCCAGTACTTCTCAAGGTGTGTTCAGGGCCCGTTCTTATTAATATTTCGCAGGAATATCTCTTAAAATTTCATCCACTGCTCTCGCTGATCTATCGCCTTTTCTTTTGACGTGGTCTATAATAGAAGTATCATCGAAGACCAAGCGATTTTAGAGATACTGGTGGAAAAATACGATATTGGGCCCCATAAAAGCCTCTTTTCAGTGTTTTCACTGAGAAATATCGCACTGTGTATTAAAGAGTGATTTATAAAAAACAATATATATATACATAAACGCCAAGGAAATCTGCCCCATATTTAACACCAATC
Source organism: Gonocerus acuteangulatus (assembly GCA_946811695.1). Classification (NCBI taxonomy): domain Eukaryota; kingdom Metazoa; phylum Arthropoda; class Insecta; order Hemiptera; family Coreidae; genus Gonocerus; species Gonocerus acuteangulatus. The sequence continues at coordinate 51,894,883 of OX328129.1, forward strand.
TACCAGATGTATCTGTGGCATGCACAATTTTTTTTTTTTAGTTTTTTTTTTTTTTTTTTTTTTTTTTTCTTTTTTTACGGCGCATCGACAAATCTTGGCCATTAGCGCCGGGCCTCCAGGGTGCAACCAGGAATTTTCTCAGCGAGCCCTGAGATGAGAAAATTCCTGTCGCCGGTGGGGATCGAACCCACCATCTCCCGCTTATGAAGCCAGCGCACTAGCCACTAGACCACGGGAGACCCCGGCATGCACAATTATCAACCATTCAGATCATCCTATCTTCCAGATATTACAAACATTCCTCTCAATAAATTCTTCATTTTCCTTAAGATTTGAATACACTTCAAATCCCAAACCAAATTATTTTATCATAGCATAGGGATGGGCGATAGTCGATAGTTCAGCACTTTCGATAGGCCGATACTATCGGTTAAAAATATCGATACTATCGATAGTTATTCGATAGTGTTTTCCTCTATTCCACCTGTCCAATGAAGAATTTAATGCTATTGAGTTAAATTATCTATTACTTGCAGGATTAGGTATATATATAAGATTACACAAAGGCTTATAACGAAAAACGAATTTATCTAAATGTATAAAAAGCATTTACAAAGATAAAAATGTCAAGAGCCACAAGAAAGTGCAAGTATTTCAAACTGTTTTAGTTGTGCTCCTTCATGCACATAATATGTTTTAATATTATTACTAGAAATGAAAAACATTTCCGATTTTCTTTGGCTCAGTCTGGTCCACTGCTCAGAAATGATTTTTCCAGTGGCTGAAAATACACGTTCTGAGGCTACAGACGAGCCTGGAACACAAAGGTATTTCCTGGCTACATTATGTAGTTGGTTGTGTTCCAGACGGTTCATTTTCAGTATTTAATTCACCGGACGTATCAGTATTTAGTACCAAAGCCCTCCGGATGCTGAGAACTTCAATTCTAAAAAAAAAAGTAATAACTCTATCGAGGGTGGCAACCTGTAGATAGCCCGGCGCTAATGGCCAAGATGTAGATGCGCCTTTAAAAGAAAAAAAAAATAATAAAATAACTCTATCGACTATCGCCCATCCCTATCATAGCATCCCTAAATTCGTTATATGTAATAATACCATAACAGGGACAAATGGTTGGCTTCGGTACTGAGTGTGTGTGTGTGTGTGTGTGTGTGTATAATGTAAGTATATAAGACAATGTAATGTATATATGTAATGTTTGTAATAGCTATATGTAAGGTGTACATCGCCATAAAGCGGAACACCAAAAATAAAATAAATAAATAATATTATTTATTTAAATTTTAATGTCCATTATTTGTGGATTATATTAAAATGTATGCATGTATATAGTAGATGATTTTTTTTTTTTTTTTTTTCTGTCAGTTATATTGTGATAAATAGAAAGCTCACGCTCCTGTGTATAGATCATTGCTTCGAAAACAAAGTATATATATATATATATATATATATATATATATATATATATATATATATATATATATATATGCCGCTAAGCCGTCTATCTGAAGCATTCGCTCTGTTGGATAAATTAACTTGCTATGCAGTGATACGAAGGCCGGTATCGTTATTGGCAAGGCACTCGAGCGTTAAACGGGAGATAGGGTCACAAAACATAGCCTAGCGAAATAATTTTCCAAAAATAATAAAAATTCGAAAATTAACCCACACAGGATATCTAGGGCAGTGGCTCTGAATCAGCTGTGGTGTTGTTGTCTTGTAAGAAGAGTAAAGAAGAATTCCCTTCGCTAAGCGTACTTGAAGGAACAGCCTTAAGGTTTGGGGATGGAGCCAGAATCCTTTAAGGGGGGCGATTCCCCCCCTCCCTATCCCCCGTACACACAAATATGTTTGGGGAGGACACCTAGATATATTGGGTCTCCGGAAGATGGATGACAGACCTACCAAGGGAAAGATGCTTCAAAAAATATACAGAGAGAAAATATATGGACGAAAATAAACTGGTTTTTGTATGATTTCCTGTCATATATTTTTTTAAAAAAAATTGTGATTATTTATTTAATGTTTAGAACTAAGAGGCGATAAACAGGTTAAATAAGTTGAATAAAAATTTCATTTTAAACAAGAACATTTAAAAAAAGATAACCATAGCCATTTAGTGTAGTTAATTTTTCGTTAAATGATCCTTAAAGATACTCTTTTTTTGTTGGGTCAATGTAACGGAACGTCTAAAAGGGAAGAGTCGACACTAAAACACAATAATTGGTAAGAAGAGACTTTTAACCCATAATCAAAACGAATTTTATTCCTAATTGATTTACGAAATAGCTATAGTTTTATCACCAAATGGTAAGACAACTAAAATAAAAATTTGATGATGAAAAATTAAAATTCTTTACAGTTTTAGTACTCCTTATGTTTATATATAGCAAATATATGGAATCATGAGTTTATTGCGTTTCGGTAATAAATGTCATTAGAAATCTCAATTATTTTTTTATTCCAGAAGTGTTCCTATTCCATGGCGATTATACAAGGAACAGTATCTTCTGAACTTAGTTATTTAAAGAAATCAACATAGTCATTTTAGTTATTTATAATTGTGTGTAATGAAGTAATTTTTTATTGCATGTAAATATATTTTGTATTCATCAACAGGTAATATTTTTTAAGCCTCAATTGATATATCTTCATTCAGTTGCCCGCATTTACAACTGTAGCCGGTCAAATAATTGTTTTAGAATTTTTTAAACTGCCAACTTGTATCTCAAACTGCAGTTGCAGCTATAATATTTATAACTTCAATTTATTTTCTGTTAGTTAATATTTTGGATCATTTTACTTCCAAAGGTTTATATATAAATTTATGAAGCTCGTATATAATACAGTTGTCCCTTCATCTCCCAGGAGAATGTTATGTCTAAAGGATCGTAAATACTTATGCCGTTATAACTTATAGCTATACTATTAGGTTTATATAGATCTGTCAGTAGTACATTACCTAAATGATTTCGCAGGTGTTGCTAGTGACACCATTTATATATGACGGTCGTCATATTGAGCGTGTACGGGACACGTCTTGTCCATATGTTCTGCATCACGGAGCCTCATTTGCATAGATATTATCTATGAGGTGGTGTATAGTACATCGGACGATATGATTTTGAAACGTGTACTCCACTATTGAAAGGTAATTATAATTCAATTTTTACCGTAATGAATATCAGTATTATTTTCGTTAATTAAAATAACTTCAATAAATTTTCCACATAATATTCATTTCTTAAAATAACATTAATTAATTTATTACATATCATTCGTTCCTCAAATGAATTGGGAATGTAACCGAATGTATCATTATTATTTCATTGGTAAGGGGCTCATTGTTCGGTTATGTGACTTTCCTGGATTTGTTGAAATATGAAAAGATTAAACAAGTTTAAAATTTTATATTAAATTTATGCTTTCCCCATATTGACCGAGTATATGAATTTTCAATATAAATATAAATAAAGAAAAGGGTTTTCCCTTTACAGTGTATAGAATCGACCCGTTTCATACATTAGAGACGCTAAACCCACATTGAAGAAAGTGACGGTCTGTCCAAGGTCGCTAATGGTAGATTTTTGAAATTTTTAAATTATTTTTAAATAAAGTTGACTTAAACTGGATTTAAATAAAAGAAAAAAAGAATAATTAAAGTTTTGAGGACTTGAGTATTATGAACCATCTAGGGAGAATATAGAAAACAGTCTGTATAGTCGGTTCAGTTAACTTCAGGCTTTTATTTAATATTATTATAGGGTTATTGGATGTTAAACAAGAAGAATGAATGATGATGTATCATTAAAAACGATCAGATATCGAATTTTTAATGGAAAAATGCCTACTACACGTGAAAAGTACAATCTCGTATAGGCACTTAATAAATCAACAGAAGTGAGATAATAGATAATTCCCATTTTTTATTTATTTTTTTGTCAGTTTTTTTTTAGATTGATAGAGTTGCAGGTATTAAACGGAAAAGGCCTAGACAGATTTGAAGCGCAAGTTTTGGTGCAAAAATAAAATTCAGGTTCTCTGCTTTGAGTTCATCCCAATGGTGAATTTCTTAATGCTTACTTTTTTTCTTTTATATATATATATATATATATATATATATATATATATATATATTGATTATTACATCCTGTATATAAATACATCTGGTAATATGATGAATGATACAATATGGAGGTTCTGTGCTCAAGGCCTTCCAACTTCATCCTCGATTAACGCCGGAAAGACGCTCAGATGACGTTGAAAGGTGCCTACTCAAGCTCCCTTCTGCTCCGACCAGTGGCTGGAGTCGAAGAGAGATCGGTGAGCCACAGAAAATTGTCGCACTTGAATAAAGAGAAAGCCATTGCTAACACTTCACTTGGTCACTGCAGCAGATCTCTAGGCCAATGTATTTTGACTCGCCTGGGTCAAAAAAATTCTTACAACAAATCTTTAAACGTTCAACAAATTGTCCACTATCCCGTATATTTTTCCCCTGTCACCTATAACTAAACGACCTTCCAACTAAACAACCTAACAACTAAACGTCCTCACGGACAATATTAAAACTTGTTCATATAACCAAGAATATAAGTTATAAAGTAATTAGGAAGGTATCATAGCACTTAGCAGTATAAACGTCTCGATAGCGGCAGCAGTCAACTGATAAAAAAAAAAATAAGTAGTCATTAGTCATACTCATTGAAACCATATGAAGTACAATTTCATATATTTAAATTTGGACGTTAAAATTTAAATAACTAAATATATTTAAATTTTAACAATCATTATTATTAACTGAGAATTTTAGGACGTATTATCTATATGTTATCACCCTTTTATAGCGAGGATAGGGGTAAAGAAAAGCCACGACCGCAAAGTGGGAGTCGAACCCACGGTCCTTGGCACGGAGTGTTAAGTGCTCACGCCTTATTACTCACGGCCACCGGGCTCCCAATTTCATATATAAAGCGCAAATTAGAACTGATACATGTTTTTCGAGAATTTTCATAGAAATCATCCCAAAATCTATTACTCCAATAAATGTAATAGATATTAGTTTTTCATGTATATATATCGTTTGATGCCGCGTTTGAGTATTAATAGTAATTGTGAATACAAAACATAAAAAAAAGGGGAAAAACAATTATTAATTGAGGTGTTTATTGTTGGGAAGCCCAAAAACAGAAAGCCGATTGTAAGATGATACTGCTTCGCGCTTTATTGGTTTCCTTCCAAAATTTTTTTTTCTACTTAATCAGGTACAAATGAAGAAAGACAAAATTATTTTCCTCTTGATTAAATAACTCATCGAACTGGAAGTGATTACTAAACTGGGTCTTAAGGATCGAATTTCTTGGCCTAACTGCCCATTTTTCCTCAAAAGATGAATTCTTTTCGTCTCTCCAAGTATATGTGAGATTACATAAAAAATATTAAGAAATACTTCAGCTTATTTTTATTTATTTATTTTTTTTTTTTTACGGCGCATAAACTATTTGGCTATTAGCGCCGGGCTATCTACAGGTTGCCACACTTTTCTAATGCCAACAGCACGTGGTCAGTCACTCATTCAGGTACTGACGTTGCTTAACTTCGGTGATCTACGAGAACCGGTGCATTCAACGTGACTATGGCCGTTGGCACTTCAGCTTATTGACACTACTTCAACAAAAAGTATTTCGTAAACCTAAATTTACATGGGCTTCGCATAAGCTATACGAATGAGCAACAATGATTCTATTTAGAGATAATTTAGAATTCTTGTTTGTAACAAAACAAAAAAAAAAAA